>CM076573.1:399784807-400146671 GCA_034641835.2 Pinus albicaulis
TTTTTCGATGATATACTGATATATAGCAGGACTTGGGAGGAGCATCTCCATCATATAGAGGCAGTGCTACATATCTTGGAGGAGCAACAGTTCTATGCTAAGCTCTCCAAGTGTGAGTTTGGGTTGACGGAGATGTTGTATTTGGGTCACATCATTGGAGTGGACGGAGTGAGGGTCCACGAGGAGAAGATCAGGGCCATCAGAGATTGGCCAAAGCCGAGGAACGTGATGGAACTTCGGGGATTTATCGGTATCTGCACTTATTACAGGAAGTTCGTCAAGATTTTCTCTCAGCTTGTTGCAACCCTTACAAATTTGACGAAGAAGGGGGCATTCAGTTGGTCAGATACAGCGCAGCGGGCCTTTGACAGGCTCAAGGAGGTTATGAGCAGCTGCCCAGTGCTTGCATTGCCAGATTTTACGCAGCCTTTTGTTTTGGAGTATGATGCATCAGGAGAGGGGATCGGTGCAGTTTTGATGCAGGGAGGCCACCCTATAGCCTACGAGAGCCGGAAACTCCTTCCTCATGAGCGGTTGTATCCTATATACGACAAGGAGATGCTGGCCATTATGCATGCATTGGCCAAATTCCGGCAGTACTTGGTGGGTAACAGGTTCAGGGTGAGGACTGATCACAACAGCCTCAAGTTCTTTTTGGAGCAGAAACAGCTACAGGAGAGGCAGCAAAAGTGGATCAGCAAGATCCAGGCTTATGACTTTGACATTGAGTATGTCAAGGGGAAGAACAATGTGGTAGCTAATGCACTTTCACGCAGACCAGCCACGTTGTCTCTAAAGAGTTTGGATACAGATTGGAGAGCTCGACTCTTGGTGGAGTACTCTAAGGACAGATTTGCTTGTGAGGTTCTGGATGGTCAGGTGATCGATGACAGGTACAGGGTGATAGATGAGATCATCTACTACAGAGATAGGATCTTCTTGACTGAGGGCTCCCAGCGCAAGAAGAAGATACTTCAGGCGTCACATGACTCACCATTGTCCGGCCATCAGGGGTTTACCAAAACCTATCGGACCATCAGAGAGAGGTTCTCTTGGAAGGGCCTCAAGGAGGACGTGCTCCAGCATATCAGGGAGTGCGAGGTTTGCCAGAGGAACAAGGGAGAGATGAGCCATCCTGCAGGATTGTTGCAGCCTCTTCCCATTCCGGGGGGGAAATGGGAGAGCATTTCGATGGGTTTCATCACAGGATTTCCCATGGTGCAGGGCAAGGACTGTATATACGTCATCGTTGATTGGCTGACGAAGTATGCACACTTTTTTGCCATATCCGCACACTATTCAGCAGCGCAGGTGGCAGAGCTGTTCTTCAGAGAGATTTTCAGGTTACATGGTCTTCCCAAGACCATCATCAGTGACAGGGACAACCGCTTTATGGGCGGATTCTAGCAGGAGCTTTTCTGACTGGTGGGGACAGAGTTGACACCGAGCACCAGCTACCACCCATAGACAGATGGGCAGACAGAGATAGTTAACAAGTGGCTGGAGGGCTACTTGCGTAATTATGTTAGTGGGCAGCAAAGGGCATGGCTGAAGTGGCTGCATCTGGGGGAGTATTGCTACAACAACACACATCACATGTCCATCGATATGTCTCCGTTCTATGCTTTGTATGGATACCATTCTTTATCTTTTGTTGATGTGATGTTTGGTGCTAGCAAGGCTCCGAGAGCCAAAGATTGGATCCAAGAGAGTTAGGACATCCTCCGAGCTCTCAAGGATAACATGGCTATAGCGCAGAACCAGCAGAAGTTGTATGCCGACAGGGGTCGGGTGGAGAGACAGTTTGAGGTAGGAGACTTGGTCTACCTACATTTGCAGCCATACCGATGGTCGTCACTGAAGCAGAAGGGAGCCGAGAAGCTCAAGCCCCATTTTTATGAGCCATACAGGGTAATACGCAGGGTTGGACATGTTGCTTATGAGTTGGAGCTGCCCCAAGGCAGCAAGATTCATAACATTTTCCATGTATCACGCCTGAAGAAGGCATTGGGGCAGCAGGTGACAGTGACAGATGAGCTACCACCTATAGATGATGACGGGCATTTGGTGTTGCAGCTAGAGGCCATTATTGATACCAGGGAGACACAGCTGCGGAGCAGGATAGTCTAGGAATTCTTAGTGAGGTGGAAGAATTTGCCGGATGAGGATGCCACTTGGGAGAGTGAGAAGATCTTGCAGCATCCATCACTACAATTGCTTGGGGTCAAGCAACATTTTTCCAGGGGAGATTGTAATATTCCCAATTAGCGATAGCTAATTGGAAATATTAATTTTGATTAATTTTTCCTTCTATAGTTAAATTATAAATAAAAGTGAGTTGAGGGGGGACATAACTCACTCAAAAATAAAAAGTGCACTCCCTAGTAAACACACGTTGTAACTTAAGTGAGCCAAGGGGGCCAAGAGACCACGTAGAGAGGGAGCACACGTAGACCACATGGAGGGACTGCGCAGGCTAAGATGGAGCACATGGCAAAGGGAGACAATGTTGGAGGAGGTGAGCCCTAGGGTTTGAGAGAGGCTAACACTATATAGAGAGGAGAGCCTCCTCATTTTGATCATTCGATGTTATGATATTGAGCTGGTCATTTCGACTTCTTGAGCACGCTGGTTGTTTAGCTAGTCTGCAGCACTGTTTAGTGCACCGAGTGTCTCCGTTCGAAGATCTCACCCTCAGCCCTGGGGGACTTCGAGTGCTTGCTTGGGTGAGGTAGTTCCATCAGTATTTTGCAGGAGGATTGGTGTTCAGCTTTTGCGGAGGAGTAGTGCATTCATAGACTGCTTAGTCTTAAGAGGGAGGATGCAGTCCATTTCTGGGGAGCTTCGGATTGGGTTCGTTTTGGAGGTTTCGAGCTATGAGATTAAGCAAGGGGCCAGCCCTTGCTATTCGGAGGATTTTGGCAGAGATTGTGGCAGTATTTTGGTGGTTTCTATTCAACCTCAGCGCAGAGCCTTGGAGGATAGCGTAGATCCTCAAGGGAGTGATTTTCGGTGGTCGGTCATTTCAGAAATGCTTTCTGGGTTTTCTGGGTTTGGTGAGCAGAAGCAGATTCCAAAGTTTTAGCTCATTCCAAGGAGGGGAGCAGCCCCAAATCCTCATTTTGTTCCAGCAGTAGCAACTACACGGCAGTTTTCCAGCAGCTTGGACGCAGATCAAAGAGCAGCCATTTCCTTGCCATTCTGAGAGTATTTCTTCACTTGCCTTGAGCAAGTCTAGGTGCCATCACTCTGATCACCTATTGTACTCCATTATATTTCTCAGTATAATAAAATGGCTTAGCATTCTCTCTATATTTCTGGAGTATTTGTTACATGTTCGATATATGCTATTGTATGCTTGCACTACTGTTATTTCTCTCTCTTTGAGCATTTCAGTTACTATACCATTTGGTGTGTTTTCCCCATACTCTTAGACAGAGTCTGGAAAGGGCCAGGTAGCCTCTAGATCTCACCCTCTTTTCAGAGGTGAAATATCTGGTAAATGTTCTCCCAGTCCATCTCTGGTTGGAGTTTGGTTGTGTTTTAGAGATATCCCTGAGGTAGGATATTATAGTAGATTCACCAAGAGGCGGCACAACCCTGTGTTGAGCAAAGTAAAGAAGGAAGAGGAGGTAGATGCAACCTTGGCATCAAAGAAACAGCCGAAGACGAAGAAGGATCTTTCAAAGATCAAGTGCTTCCAGTGTGGTGAAATGGGACATTTTTCCAACCATTGTCCGGAGAAGAAAAGGGACAAGGAAGCATCCTCTTCCAAGGCAGCTGTGGCAGATGATGGGTCGGGAGATGATGCAACCATGAGTGCTCATGAACCACGGAGCTGGGGTGACATGGACATGTAGAGGAGCTACATGGAAGAGAGGCGGGATCCTTGAGCAGCTCATCTCTTGGATCACATGCAAGCTATGGAAGCCTTAAGACAATAGTAAGACAAGTAGAGTAGTGGATCCATAGATCACAGATGAAGTAGAGGCAGAGGCACATTTGAAGACTAGGAGGAGTAGCGCAGAGCAAAGCAGCAGCATCGTAGAAGCAATAGCAGCGCAGAGGCTGATGTGACTTCAGCAGCGCAGAGCAGTGCTGCTTACACAGTGCAGAGCCGCAGCAATGCAGAGAGCTTTAGAAGGACAGTGCAGTGCAACAGCGTGATAGATTTCAGAACAAGGAGTTGATGTGACTTCTGTAGGGTAGAGGGAGTTTGATTACGCAGACAAAGTTGTAGCTGTGCATCGTTCTTTAGATGCCAGTACAGATCTCTAGCCTATCGAGCTTCAGTGATGAGGATGCAGCCCATCAAACTTGTTTTTCAAAGATTGGGCAGGAGATTCAGTTGTTTCTCTCAACAACTGAAGTTGCAGTGCAGCAGATCAGCAGTGACAGTGCTATGAGCAGCACAGATGCAACATATTGAGAGGGCGCTGCAGTACAGTGGTTGCAGTGGCAGTGGCAGAGACATGGGCAGTAGTACAGAATGGCAACAACAGTGTAGAGTTGAGTGGCAGCAGGCAAAGCATGAGCAGCACAGATCCAGTACTCAAATTCATGTAATGCACGAGTGTAATGTATTGCTAGAGCACACCCTTGATGCTAAGAGGGAGTGTTGGGATTTTGTGTATTTGGCATAGCATTGGTTGTGCTCTAGCCCCCAAACTTTGTGGAGGGACTAGAGTTCACCCGATCTACAAGACCCAGTAATGGATTTGGGAAATTTCATCTGGTTTAGGAGATATTGAATTAATTAATTATTTTAAGTGTATTTCCTAAGTTAAAACTTGGGAAACTTAAATAATTAAAGTGAATTTAATTAAACATGTGATGAAATTGTCTTAAGTCACACGGATCAAGCTTTCTTTTAATCTTAGCCATTGATTCAAGATTTGATCATGGTCGTTGATTTGTCAACGAGAAAAGTATAAAGGAAAGGCTTGGGATCATTTGTAAGACACATAGAGGCAGAGCATTGAAGCTAAGCTGAGATTCTAAGGCAGGGTTTGCTAAGAATATTCAGAAGTGCTTCAGCTGCAGAGAGGGGAATTTAGACCAAGGGTGATGCAGGAGCATTAGATTTGGGAAAATACTTTGTATTTTATTAAACCTAGGGGGTCTTATGTTTGTGAGAAAATATTAATTTTATGTAAATATTAATGGGATTTTTGAGAGATTTTTATTAATTATTGTGAGGATTTGTTATTCCCAAATGATTTGGAGAACATGAGAGAAATTAGATTTGAGATATCTAAGAATTAATTATGAAGCCCAAGTTAGATTTGGTTTCAAGATTTTCGGAATAAAATCTAGATTGTAGGGGTGTTGAGATATTTGAGGACTTTGTTGAGTTATTAAAGGGATTTGAACCTAAATTGGTTCAGCATTATTGTATAAATGTAATAAGCCTAAAAGGCAAAAGGCAATTCAGAATAGATAGAGAGGTAGGAGACAGGAGTTGAAGAGGACAAACAGAGTTTTTGTTGTCAAGCCTCCGAGCAATTATAAGAAGGGCCAATGATTTGAAAATCAAGCCAGGAATGAAGATTTCTGTAAGTATCTTCATTTGTTAATATGAAAGTGTGTTTTTAGAATCATATGGGTTGATTTGTTGAGCAAGCGTATATTTAATTTCTGTAATTGGAGTTGAGGTGAGATTCTACATATGATTTGGGAAGTTGATGTTTAAATTAATTTCGTGATTTAAAACCAAATCTGTGTAGATATATATATTGGGTGAATCGATCATTTGTAAGATCGATTACACATGTGAAAGGCTGAAATCTAGTTTCAGTTCCAGTTTGATATTGGGCATATGGTAACAGTGGTTGAAAACCCATATAATACAGTAGAACTGGAGTGATAGAACAAAGATTTAATTAAATAGAGGTTAAATCTCTGTTTGCCGGAATGATGAATTTGAATGTAATCGAATGAAGTCAATGATGCTATGGAGAAAACGCAGAAGGAGGAAGCAACGTTACATTCATGTGGAGGTTTCCTTTATAAAGCCGATTGGGTAATGGGTATAAGGCGCAGAGCTTGTGCAACCGGTAAAATAAACTCATGGTTCGAATAATACAGAACCTGACCTTACGTGGAAGAATGTAGACTCGAAATTGAGATCAAAGTCTACGTGGATGTTAGAGCAATAAATTAAATTCGGAGGCAGAATTGCTGAAAGTTCAATTTGTGCGTGGAGCGCTGCTGGATTGAGGAAGACAAAACCGTGGATCAAGGCATAATTCTAAAATTGCAGTGACGATGGAGTCGACTTATTGAGGTCGTGAAAGCAGAGCGATGGGACGAATTTGCTGTAGCAGAGGAATTAAATTAAAATCGATGCAGAGTTGGAATATGAATTCGAATGGCAAGTTACAATTCAGCGTTGGGAAAATTGGTACAAAATGATTACCATAATGAAGGTTGAAGTGGAAATTTCAATAAGAGGCGGAGTTTGAAAGAAACGCACAATTCAAATAATTAATGCTGCGCTAGAATTAAGACACAGAGCAAGAACAGAATGGTAAATGCGTTGGAGAAGAATAGCGTTTTGTGAAGGTGTCACGATGGTATAATGATGGCGCAGTACAACTGTGAGGTAGTTTTGATAAATGAATCCGGTGGACTCGTATAAGCACTCAACTGATAAGTGAGTTTTGATTATGAAGTTGGGCAAGAAATCCAACGATGTTCGCCTTCGAAGCTGAACGTAGGATAAGCAAAGTATGGTGGACCATATATGGAGGTGAGTTTGGCATAATACATGTGTTTGTTGGCATTTGGAAGTTTTAATGTCAACTGGCAAATATATAAGAAGTGAGCCCATATGAACATGGGTAAATGTTGATGCATTGGTTTAGTTTTATCAAATTCTGAATTCATGTATGGTTGAAGTTCAAATATGCGATGGAATTTAATTAAGGAGTGAGGTGGAAGTAATTGAATGCATAATATCCATGTGCTTTGGGATTTAATTAACCAAATTCAATCTTTGGGAATTGCGTCTATAAAGTTGGAGTTTTAAAACCAACGGGAGTTTAATCATAGTCTTTTTCTAAGACTTTTGAAAAAAGTTTCTTTTGTAAACAAACCTTGGGTATGAAGATTATTTGGGTTTTAATCATAAGCTTCCACATTTAATTGAAATATGGTTGTGTATGGTTTCATAACCATAAGATCAAAGTGAAAGAGAACTTCCACTTGGGCAATGGTTTTATAATCATAGTAAAATGATTTATTTGCAAAAAGGAGCTTCCGCAATTCAAAAGTTGTGAAATTGCCTAGACTTAAGAGTCTTATTTTGGGGCAAAGATTTGAGATGCACTTTTTTTATATGCATAGTGTTGGAGAGATTGTGGGTATGGCAGGGCTACCTGATATCAAGTGGTATCAGAGCTGGAATAGCTTTGTTTGAAGATTCAAGTTTTTAAAATTGAATTAATTGCATGTGATGAATAAATATTAGATTTTGAAACTGATGAAGATTGCAGCACAGAGATGCAGTGCAGGTGAGAGGTGAAGCAAGATCAATAGTGATTTTGAAGGTGAGTTGACAAATGATATTTAACTCTGGTTTGAAGGCTATTTGAAGAATTCAGGTTGCAAGCAAGTTGAAGAAAATCTCAGCAGAAAGAAGAAGATCACAGCTTTGAGAGCAGTGATGAAGGAGTCCAGCAGAGGATTCTAAGTGAATGTGGCAGAACCTTAAGGAAATTCAACAGAGGTTGAATGAATAGAACAATTGTGTTCTGAAAAGTTGCAGATGAGTGAAGCCTGAAGGAGCAGTGAAGAAATGCTCAAAAGGTTCCAGCAGAAGGAGAACTAGTACTTGCCAAAAGACCAGATCCGGAGGAAAGGATTGGTGAGGTAAGTGGCAGCAGGAGAGCTTGCTGTTGCAGAGGCTTGGTGCAGCTTATGAGTGAGGAACTCATGGAGAAGAAGATGACTACTGAAAGTCATAAAGAAGAGAGCAGAGGTTCAGAGAGAGACGACATCCGAAGAAAGGAGAAAGATACCAAGGCAAATGGCATAAGATAGCAGTTAGCTGAAGCAGAATATAACAAAGAATTAGCTGAGATCAGAGGACAGTTTAACAAACTGAAGATGAGGATAGAGGAAAGCCAAAGAGTTGATTGGCTCATGAAAAAGAGAGTGAAGTGGCAGAGGCTACAACAGAAAAGAGATCAGCAAATGAACATGCAATTTGCCGAAAAGCTGAGAGAGCTTGAACAGAGGATGGATGTACAGTTGGGATGTGAAGAACTCATAACAACTGAGTTGAAAGTGGAAGTTTCCATTGGTGAAACAGAAGAGGAGATCATTGATGATTTCCTGAACTATTGGGTAAATCCAGATCAGCTGGATAATGTAAAACCTTGTATTTTTGTAGCTGACAATTGTGATGTGATTACAGGTTTTACTGAGGAAGGTGTGCAATCTTGTGAAGCTATCACAAGTATGGCAAAGAATCTTGCAGTGGATAAATACTCTGAAGCAGAAAGCAAAGATGAGGAATGTTTCTTGAATGAGGGAAACAGTAATGCATTCATGTTTGAAGCTGTTACAGCACAAGGAGAAATTCTTGTGAATGAAGAAGAGGATCAGCTTGAAGAGCTGGTATATAAACCAACAGTTGAGACTGTTGAACTTTGTGATTTTCAAACAGAAAGTTTGTGTGTGAATGCAGGGATGGTACATGATGATGATATACTTCAGCAATGCCACAAGGAAATTGCATTGCTGGAATACTTGTTGGTAAATTCAGAGTATGAAAGAGAGATTGCAGAAAGAAGAGTTCATTACAGTGAACAAGAAAACATCATGGAGACAGATGGTGTGAAGAAAGGACTAGTTAATAGTCTTCAGAATTCTTCAGAGAATTCTTTGGAAAGTTTGGATCAGCATACTGATGTGCCGATTGAGATGGAAAATTTAGGACATCATACTGAAGTGTTGGCAGAGGAAAGTAAGGCACTGAGGCCTTATGATTTTTATTTTAACAATTGTTTTGTGAATGCAGGTGTTGTTGCAGGTGCTAAAGAACATTTGACTCAATGGAGCAGTGAAATGAAAGAGGAAGAAGAAAATTCTGTGGAAATTTCTAATCCATGGAATGAAGGCATTAAGTTGCTAGAAATAATTCTGAATGATCAGAATTCAGTGCAGGAAAATTCTCAACTTCAAAATTGGGAATTGTAGATGCAGAGAGATGAAGACAGCAGAAGGAAGTACACAATGTACTAGTCCAGTAAATTGCTGATAGGAGAAGGCAAAAAAGAAGTTTTCAATTGTAGAAAACAAGAGGGTATGGATGATTGGGTGGCAGCAAGAAATCAGCAATCCGAAGAATTATTGGACAGAGAAATTGAACAGATAAGAAAGCTAATGATGAAATTATCTCAGAGGAAGATATCAGCAAGGAAAAGAAGCAGCAGCAGCAGCAAAATGAAGACAAAGACCGATTGTGAAAGTGCAACCAGTGGAGCAAGGCAGCATAAACTATGGAGACCAGGAGAAAATCACCAAACAATAGAAATTGATGATAACTTGTAGAACAAAGTGTGGGATCCAGGGAGACAAGGATAAAGACTTAAAACGCATGATCAGGCGATCATGATCATTTTCAACCTTGGGAGTCTGATGCACGAGCATTAGATTCGGGAAAATACTTTGCATTTTATTAAACCTAGGGGGTCTTATGTTTGTGAGAAAATATTAATTTTATGTAAATATTAATGGGATTTTTGAGAGATTTTTATTAATTATTGTGAGGATTTGTTATTTCCAAATGATTTGGAGAACATGAGAGAAATTAGATTTGAGATATCTAAGAATTAATTATGAAGCCTAAGTTAGATTTGGTTTCAAGATTTTCGGGATAAAATCTAGATTGTAGGGGTGTTAAGATATTTGATTGACTTTGTTGAGTTATTAAAGGGATTTGAACCTAAATTGGTTCAGCATTATTGTATAAATGTAATAAGCCTAAAAGGCAAAAGGCAGTTCATAATAGGGAGAGAGGTAGGAGACAGGAGTTGAAGAGAACAAACAGAGTTTTTGTTTGTCAAGCCTCTGGGCAATTGTAAGAAGGGCCAATGATTTGAAAATCAGGCCAGGAACGAAGATTTCTGTAAGTATTTTCATTTGTTAATATGAAAGTGTGTTTTCAGAATCATATGGGTTGATTTGTTGAGCAAGCGTATATTTAATTTCTGTAATTGGAGTTGAGGTGAGATTCTACATAAGATTTGGGAAGTTGATGTTTAAATTAATTTCGTGATTTAAAACCAAATCTGTGTAGATATATATATATTGGGTGAATCGATCATTTGTAAGATCGATTACACATGTGAAAGACTGAAATCTAGTTTCAGTTCAAGTTTGATATTGGGCATATGGTAATAGTGGTTGAAAACCCATATAATACAGTGGAACTGGAGTGATAGAGCAAAGATTTAATTAAATAGAGGTTAAATCTCTGTTTGTCGGAATGATGAATTTGAATGTAATCGAATGAAGTCAATGATGCTGTGGAGAAAACGTAGAAGGAGGGAGCAACGTTACATTCGTGTCGAGGTTTCCTTTATAAATCCGACTGGGTAATGGGTATAAGACGCAGAGCTTGTGCAACCGGTAAAATAAACTCATGGTCTGAATAATACAAAACCTGACCTTACGTGGAAGAATATAGACTCCAAAATTGAGATTGAAGTCTGCGTGGATGTTAGAGCAATCAATTAAATTCGGAGGCAGAATTGCTGAAAGTTCAATTTGTGAGTCAAGCGCTGCTAGATTGAGGAAGACAAAACCGTGGATCAAGGCATAATTCTAAAATTGCAGTGACGATGGAGTCGACTTATTGAGGTCGTGAAAGCAGAGTGATGGGACAAATTTGTTGTAGCAGAGGAATTAAATTAAAATCGATGCAGAGTTGGAATATGAATTCGAATGGCAAGTTACAATTCAGCGTTGGAAAAATTGGTACAGAATGAGTACCATAATGAAGGTTGAAGCGGAAATTTCAATAAGAGGCGGAGTTTGAAAGAAACGCACAATTCAAATAATTAATGTTGCGCTAGAATTAAGACACAGAGCAAGAACAAAATGGTAAATGCATTGGAGAAGAACAACGTTTTGTGAAGGTGTCACGATGGTATAATGATGGCGCAGTACAATTGTGAGGCAGTTTTGATAAATGAATCCGGTGGGCTCGTATAAGCACTCAACCGGTAAGTGAATTTTGATTCTGAAGTTGGGCAAGAAATCCAACGATGTTCGCCTTCGAAGTTGAACGTAGGACAAGCAAAGTATGGTGGACCACATATGGAGGTGAGTTTGGCATAATACATATGTGTTTGTGGGCATTTGGAAGTTTTAATGTCAACTAGCAAATATATAAGAAGTGAGCCCATATGAACATGGGTAAATGTTGATGCATTGGTTTAGTTTTATCAAATTCTGAATTCATGTATGGTTGAAGTTCAAATATGCGATGGCATTTAATTAAGGAGTGAAGGTGGAAGTAATTGAATGCATAATATCC
The DNA here is from genome assembly GCA_034641835.2 of Pinus albicaulis. Lineage (NCBI taxonomy): Eukaryota > Viridiplantae > Streptophyta > Pinopsida > Pinales > Pinaceae > Pinus > Pinus albicaulis. The sequence goes on from CM076573.1 coordinate 399,796,356, forward strand.
ATGTGCTTTGGGATTTAATTAACCGAATTCAATCTTTGGGAATTGGGTTTATAAAGTTGGAGTTTTAAAACCAACGGGAGTTTAATCATAGTCCTTTTCTAAGACTTTTGAAAAAAGTTTCTTTTGTAAACAAACCTTGGGTATGAAGATTGTTTGGGTTTTAATCATAAGCTTCCACATTTAATTGAAATCTGGTTGTGTATGTTTTCATAACCATAAGATCAAAGTGAAAGAGAACTTCCACTTAGGCAATGGTTTTATAATCATAGTAAAATGATTTATTTGCAAAAAGGAGCTTCCGCAATTCAAAAGTTGTGAAATTGCCTAGACTTAGAGTCTTATTTTGGGGCAAAGATTTGAGATGCATTTTTTTTTATATGCATAGTGTTGGAGAGATTGTGGGTATGGTAGGGCTACCAACTATCAAAGGGGATGATCTGATCCCAGGGTCTAGAATACACAAGAGGTAGAGAAGAGATCAGCTCAAGGACAACGCAGAGGAAGGCAACAACAGCAAAGACAGCGTAATTTTCAGGAAACCCTTCAGGGGTTACGCAGAGACCCTTCAAGGGCAGCATAGTGGCTACGTCACCCATTCTGGGGTAACGCAGTCCCTTCCGGAGCAGCGCTGAGGTTTTGGAGGCCATCCAAGGCTGATGCAGAGCCTTTCAGGGACAACGCTGGGTTTTCTAGGCCTAGATTTCGCTGAGTTCTGTAAATCCCGTTTGAGGGTGTGGATCAGTCATTATTTTGGCCCTAGATTAGCCAGTGAGTTGTAGATCTAGAGTTTTCTCTATCGGGTTTTCCAGATCTGGAACCCAGAGTTATGTATTCAAAATATTCTTAATAATAGAACCCACCAACAGCCAGAGACTGATTTTGCCACCTTGGGTTTTTCCGAGGACTATTTGTCGAGAAATAACTATGCCACTTTGTCAATGTGTGCATGTGCTTATTCTAGATCTGAATTGGTAGAGATCTGTTATGTGTTTCGCTTTGATTTTAACTTGAATTTATTCAATTAGTAACTTGTATAAGTAGGAGGAGCTTAACCGGATTAACAGTAATAATTTCTGCATAAGATATAAGATTCAGAAATTTCTACATGCGTTGCGTAAGCATTGCCTCCTCTACGTTGTTGAAGTTCCATCAGCCCCTCTGCGCTGTTGTATCTACACTGTTGATGCCTCTGCATTGTGTTGCTCCCTCTACAGCGTCCAGCTCTGCCCTTTGCTTCACTGTGATCCTCTACACCCACTGCTCTAGTCATCCCGGCTACTGAACAAAAGCTCCCGTAGCACATATGTGATCCAAGAGTTGGGCTACTCAAGGATCTGCCTCCACTCTGTAGCTGCTCTATAGATCAATATCGCCCCACCTCTTCTCTCGAGGTACATGAGCGCTCATGGCCACATTATCATCGGAGCCATCATCTTCTTGAGCTGTCGCAACCATGGAACTAGAAGCTTCCTTGTCCTTCTTCCTTAAGAGGGATCTTTGATAGATCCCACTTATTTTTCCCTTGCTGCTTCTTAGATGCCAGGGCTGCATCTTCCTCTTCCTCCTTCTTCACTTTACTTGATCTAGTGCTGGCTTGTCTCTTGGTCATCCGGCAGATTTCCTCTTGTTGGAGGATAGTCCACATCCATGATGAAACGCTTAGCATGCGCTTCAGCTTCATTATGCTTCGCGAGAAGAGCAACATCGGTTCGTGTAGCCAAGATGCTTTCTGCATGCTCCCGTAATGTGTATGCCTCTAGCACCGTCAGGATTCTGGCCTTCCATATAGCAAAGTTAGACAAGCCGCACAACCTATCTTGATCATGTGAAAATTTCTTAATACAATAACACATAAATCCTACTGCAGTATCTTGATTTACTTCTCCTACTTGTGATTTAATTATACAAGTTACTTTCAGAAAATATTTAGAAAATACCGAAGTAAACACTAGCAGCCTACATACATTCAGATCGCTTGCTGAATATTATGCTCATTCGACAAAGTGACACAGATTTTTCGAACAAATGTCCCCCAAAAAACCCAATGCAGGAAAACCGATGCAGCAGATATGAGGGTTTATTATTATTAAGTAGAATCTAAGTACAGTAAATCTGGGCACCTTACTGGTTAACCCGACAGAGAAAAATAAGATCTGCAACAATACTTGTTGTTCTGGAGACTGAAGACTGGACTGATTCACGCCCTCAAACGGGATTTACAGAACTTAGCCCTGTTCTGCCTCTAGAAACCCCAGCACTACTCTAAAGTTGCCTACGTCAGCCTTGCTAGCCTCTGCGTGCCCCTACATTGCTCAGAAGGGGACTGTGTAACCCCAGACTAGGTGACGCAGTCCTTATGTTGCCCTGGATGGCCTTTGCGTAACCCCGAAGACCTCCAGATGCCTCAGTGCTGCCCATTCTGGGCCTGCGTAGCACTTGTGTAGCGACTGAAACCCTCTGCGCTGCTCTTGGTTGCTGCTTCTCTGCCCCTTGCTGACTCTTGGCTCCAGGATCAGATCATCGCCTTAGCCAATACTACCCCTAGCTGCAAGTGAAACTCTTCTGGAAATTCTTAGCAAACCCGCCCTAGAATTCCGGCTTAATCTCAGTTCTCTGCCTTCGTGTGTGTGTCTCCAACTGACCCCCAAGCCTTTCCCTTATACTTTTTCATTGACACATCAACGACCGTGATTTAATCTCTTATCGACAACTTAAATTAAAATACTGCTTGATCTGCGTCACTTAGAACATTTCATCACATGTGTTTAATTAATTCACTTTAATTTTTCTAATTTCCTAAGTTAGACTTAGGGTCCTCATTAAAAAATAATATTTATTTTAATATCTCACACATCAGATGAAATTTCTCCAAATGCTTTCTAGGTTTTGGAGGTCTTGTGTGTCTTAGCACCTCCACAAAATTTCAAGGCTAGAGCATACCCGATGCTACCCCAACACTTCAAATCTCAACACTCCCTCTTAGCACGGAGTGTGCTCTAGTAATACATCCACATCTGTATCACAAGATCTTGGCATTGGTCTCTACGCTGCTGATGCTTAGCCTGCTGCCCTCCATCCACTCCGTTGCTGCTTCCTGTACTACCGCCCATGTCATTGCCACTGACACTGCTACATCTGTACTGCAACTCCCTCTCAAATTGCGGCATCATGCTGCCCATAGCACTATCACTGCTAACTGCTGCACTGCAACTCAGTTGCTGAGAAGTAAGCAACTAAAGGATCCCTGCCCAATCTTTGACAAACAGGTCAGGTTGCATCTCATCACTGAAGCTCCCTTGGTTGTTGCTCTGAACTGTCCTCTTGAAGCTGCTGTGCTGCTACACCGCTGCACTGCTTAAGCCCTGCCTCTCTGCGCTGCTGAAGTCCCATCATCCTCTGCGTTGTTGCCTTTGCACTGTGTTGCTCCCTCTACAACGTCTCAGCTTCACTATGATTTTCTGCAACCATCTCTCTACTTGTCCCGCTACCGTCTTAAGGCTCCCGTAGCTTGTATGTGATCCAAGAGTTGGGCTTACTCAAAAATCCTGCCACTACTATCTGTAGCTGCTCTATAGTGTAGAAATTTTAGTCCCCACTTCGATTATCAATTTTCCCTTATCACTGCATTCATTTAATGTGAAATCCAAGCATGATTAAAACACTAAAATCTGGAAATGAGATTTATTTCTAAAAATAAAAATTAGGAGACTTTACTACAGCTGGAAATAAATGCACAAAGAAATTATAACAGCCATACACAGAAAATAACACAAAGATTTTTGGTTAATGTGACCCTGGAAAAACCCCCTACAACTCTTGGGGAAAACTAGTTTGAGAGCTCTTCTTTATTTCTGAAAACTGTTACAGAGAAAATGAAATTCACAGGAAAATATTCTAGCATATACAAAAATAGACTTATCTCGATTTGCATGCAAAACTCCACCTCGAATACCGTGTCATAGTTCAGATAGAAAACAACAATAAATGTTGTACGGCCAACCTCGGGAAATGTGCCCAAATCACAACGCATGGCCTATACGGATCTGTACAGACTGTATGGAAATGTACAACAGGTCCTCTTCTCGAAAATCGTGCCCAGCTGCCTCGATTTTCATGCCTTCAACTTGCTATTGTTTCTCCTCGAAATCTATGCTGTCACCCTCCTTGGAATGTGTGCCAAACTACTGTACAGTTCTGCTGCAAATGTTGTACGGTTCTCCTTGGTTAACGTACCCAAAATTCTCCTTGGGATGCGTGCCAAAGCTCTGTTGGTCTTCTTCACTTCCTCCCTACCCAAAAATTGCTCCTTTTCTCTCTCTTGCTTTCTCTCAAATGCTCATGAAAGAATAATATGATCTTTTCCTCTTCTTCTCTCCTTTTACCCTAATCTAAGTGACTTTTGAGTGATCCCTAGATCCAATGGCTAAGAAAGCTTTAGATCAAGGGTTGAAAATAAATGTGTATTATTTTTACTTTTTCTATTTAATCACTCACCCACTTAAATAAAGACCCATTTAGCCTTTGATTTCCATAGTCACTTTTTCACTTTCTAATTCTTCATTAACTTTAATAAAGTCACTTTCAAATTAGGACGTAACTTTATCACTTATAAAGTCACTTTTAAATTAGAGTGACTTTACCACTTATAAATTCACATTTAGAAGAAGAGGTACAATAGAGTGGACACTTTTCCCTAGTAAAAAGATCAAAGCCATGGGTCCTTGGTACCCAAAATTTAACACTCCCTCTTACAGAGGAAAGTGTTCCTCACCACTCCCATCTTGTCTCTGAAGTAGATATGTTTGCCCTGTGGTAAGGCTTTGGTGAAGATGTCCGCTTCCTGCTCATTTGTGGAGATGTACTCAAGCTTGACTGCTCCCTTTTGGACATAATCTCGAATAAAGTGATACTTGAACCCAATATGCTTTGAACTCTCATGAAAAACTGGATTCTCCGAGAGTCTTATGCAACTATGATTATCGCAGTGAATTACGGAAGGTCTCAATGCCTGACCAAATAAACCAAAGAACATCTTGCGAAGCCATATGGCCTCACAGCTAGCCAAACTAGCAGACATATACTCTGCCTCAGCTGAGCTCAATCCAACTGACTGTTGTTTCCGACTGAACCACAACACAACTGTCAAACCCAACCCAAAAAAACACCTTGAAGTGCTCTTCCTGTCTGAAGCACATCCTGCCCAATCTGAATCTGTGTATCCTGCCAGTCTCACTCCATTACCCTGTCTATAGTCCAGACCATAATCCACAGTACCCTGCAAGTAACGAAGAATGTGTTTTGCAGCCACCCAGTGCACCCTCCTGGGCTCACACATGAACTGACTCATAGTGTTAACTGCAAAACATATATATGGTCGTGTGTTGACCAAATACATCAATGATCCAATGAGCTGCATGTATAGTGTAGGATCCACCAACTCGGAATTGGAAGCGTGAAGCTTCTTCCAGTTAGTGATCATAGGTGTAGACATGGGTTTGCAGTCCTCCATGTGAAATCTGCTAAGAATATCCATTGTGTACTTCCCCTGTCCCAGGTAGATATGCCCCTCCTCCTGCCACACCTCCAATCCCGGAAAATAATGCATCAAACCGATATCTTTCATCTCAAACTCTGAAGCAAGATCTCTCTTGCAACCCTCAATGAGTCTCTCTGCTCCAGTGATGAACAAGTCATCAACATACAACACCAAAATGAGAGGCTCCTCGCCTACCACAATGAAGTATAGGTTCGGATCAGCCTCACTCTTAGTGAAACCCAACTATTGCAAGTATGCATCAATACGAGAGGACCAAGCTCTAGGAGCTTGCTTCAAGCCATAGAGTGACTTTTTCAGCCTACATACATGGGTCTCCTGCCCATGCACCTCAAAGCCCTGCGGCTGCTCAATATAAACTTCCTCCTGAATGAAGCCATTGAGAAAGGTGGTCTTCACATCCATCTGGTGGATCTTCCAACCCATCTCTGTTGCAATCGATATAATGGAGTGAATATATGTATACCGAGCTACGGGAGCGAAGGTCTCCTCATAGTCAACTCCCTTTGCTTGTGAGAACCTTCTTGCCACAAACTAAGCCTTGAACTTCTCTATGCTGCCATCTGCAACACGCTTTATCTTGTAGAGCCATCTAGAAGTAACAATTGATTTACCTTCAGGCCTAGGCACTACCTCCCAAACATCGTTTTGCATAATAGAAGAATACTCCTCCATCATGGACTCTCTCTAGACCTACTGGCTGGGTGCCTCCTCATAACTAGAAGGCTCTGTGTCAACAATATTTGTTACTAATGTCATGTAACTACACAACCACTCAAGTGGTTTACTCTCTTTGACCTGTCTCTTTGGTCCAACAACTGATGTGGCCTCGCGCAGGGTGTCCTGAAGCCACTTGGGCTTCCTCTGCCCTGAAACTACTTCTTCCACCGGAGTGAAAGAATCCTCATCATCGTCAGAAGCTTGAACTCCTGAAGGCTTGCCAACTGACCCCATACCTGTACCTGTGACTGTAGAACCTGATGTACCATTCGAGTTGTCCATCAGTGGACTATCATGTGACCAGTTATGCAGACTGCCCTGTGAGTTGCCCGAAGATCCACTCATCTGACCCTGAGAGCCACTGCTCACTGATGGACCTGTAACTGTAATAGATGTACTTCCTGATCCTTGACCTCCTGCACTCTGTGCACTGGATCCCTGTGACTGACTCGACTGCTGCTGAGTGTCTGGTGACTCTACACACTGTAACTCCCGTGACCTCCTGAAAGCTCTCTCCTCCTCAAACTTTACATCCTTCCTAACAACCACTTTCCTCTTTGCAGGAATGTAAATCCGGTAGGCTTTCGAGGTCTTGCTATAGCCCACAATGATGCCATTGTCTGAAGTAGGTTCTAGCTTGCTCCTGCTCTCCTTGGGGACATAAGAATATGTAAGGCACCCAAAGATACAAAAGTTCCCAACATCACGCTTCCTCCCTGAGAAAGCCTCCTCAGGAGTCACATTCCCCAAGGCACGATGTGGACTCTTGTTCTATAAGTAAACAACAATGTTGCAGACCTCTACCCACAAAAATAAAGTTAACCCTTGATAGTGAAGCATGGCTTTGGTAGCCCCTACAATGGATCTGTTCTTCCTCTCTGACACCCCATTCTGCTGGGGGTTGTAAGGAATCGTGAACTCCCTCTTAATTCCTGCCTCGGCACAAAAATCCACAAACTCACCAAGAGTATACTCACCTCCACTGTCCGACCTGAGTACCTTGATCTTCCTGCCTATCTAGGTTTTCACGAGAGCTTTGAACTCTCGAAACCGCTTGAAGACCTCGCCCTTGGTCTTCAATAAATAGATCCAGGTCTTCCTGGAGTGGTCATCAATGAATAAGACATAATACTCAAAGCCACTCAAGGACACATGAGACATTTGACCACTCACATCGGAATGAATCAAGTCAAGGATCCCTGTCGTCCTACTGTCACTGCTGGGAAAAGGAGATTTTGCAAACTTCCCCATAGCACATCCTCTGCATACATCAAAGTGATCAGAACTAAAATCTAGCACACTAGTGGTGATCTCCTGCAATATCCTCAAGGCCCCATGATACATGTGACCCATCCTACGATGCCAGATCTCACACAACTCTGAACTGCTAGAACTGTTGTTGATCCTGTCCCTGGTACTGCTACTCAATGCCATCAGTGGCTGGAATGAGAACTTGTAAACCTTAGCATGGCACACTCCAATCAATGTAGCTGAAGCAACCGGAGTTCCCTTAGGATATATGAGCACTTGTTCATTCCTGAACAACACCTCATACCCTCTATCTTCAAGTGTTAGGACGAATATCAAGTTCTTCTTCATTCCAGGCACATATAGAACATCTGACACTTTCAAGGGAGGTTTGGGTTCCCTATCAAATGTTAATGACAACACCGATTGCTCTAACAATGTTGTCATCACCAAGTACTACCTCATTATCAATATCACTCTTTGATAGCTTTGAGAAGCACTCCCTGACTTCTATCATATGGTGAGAAGCGCCACTATCAACATACCAAACACTAGAAGATGCTCTACTAGTAGAGGTAAGTGCATACTCCCTCTGAACTTGTATGGGAGGTGATACTGCAGAGTAGGACTCACAAGCTATGAATCCAAACTCTCGATCAAACTCTCTGAGAAGTCCTCTATCTTTGTAGAAGCTGCCATGGTTGTCTCTTTCCCTTTCTTATTTTCCTTCTCTTGACACACAACAGCATTGTGTCCCATCTTCTGACAATTCCAAAATTGACTTTGGAATAATCCTTTTCTTTGCTATGTTGTTTGCCTTTACCTTTTCCTTTGCCTCCACTGGTGGAAGCTCCCTTCTTTGATTTGCCTTTCTTGCCTCTTGCCAACAATGCCACATTATCATCCTCATCCCCCTGTTTGGCTGCCCCTAGATGGTTCTTCCTGATCTCATTCTGAATGTAATCGTCCCACAACCTTTCCCATTCGGGAAGGTTCTCTCATGCGACAATACCATCTACAAAACTCTCCCAAGTCTTGGGAAGACTATGCAAGGCTATCCTCACCAACTCAGTGGGTGCAATGGTCTCTCCTACAGCCGCCAACTCATCTCTTACCGAAGTGATCTTGGTGAGGTACGTTGTAGCACTGTCAGTCTTAGCCATTCTTATGGCCTTCAGTTTCTCCTTTAGGACCATCTTACGGTTCTCATTTGAGCTTTGGTAAAGCCTGGTCAAGGCAGTCCACATTTCATGTGCATAAGTCTTTCCTCTCACATGAGGAATGACATGATCTTTGACTCCATCCAAAATTAGTCTTTTGGCCTTAGCATTCTGTTTAGTGAACTCTGCTCATTGTGTTGCATCAGTAGGAACCACTACTGGGTGTTGGGTGGTATGTACCATAATACCCCAGACCTCTGCTTCCTCAAAGATACATTGGATTCTCTCCTTCCATGCACTATAGTTACTCTGTTCATCCAACCTATCTTCAACCCTCAATTCCAAAGTCATGATTCACTGTCCTATAGAAACTAAACTTTCAAATCTGGGTAAAAGCAACCTATCACACTCTGTAATAAATATTTTCTATGTAAAAATTAAACTGTTGTAATTTACACACTGTTGTCCCAAAAATACAATTTCCAGCCAACTATGCTCTAATACCATGTAGAAATTTCAGTTCCCACTTCGATTATCAGTTTTCCCTTATCACTCCATTCATTTAATGTGAAATCCAAGCATGATTAAAACACTAAAATCTGGAAACGAGATTTATTTCTGAAAATACAAATTAGGATATTTTACTAATGCTAGAAATAAATGCACAGAGAAATTATAACAACCATACACAAAAAATAACACAGAAATTTTGGTCAATGTGACCCTGGAAAAGCCCCCTACAACTCTTGGGGAAAACCAGTTTGAGAGCTCTTCTTTATTTTTGAAAACTGTTACAGAGAAAATGAAATACACGAAAATATTGCAGCATTTACAAAAATAGACTTATCTTGTTTTCCATGCAAAACTCCACCTCGATAATCGGGCCACAATTTAGACAAAAAACAACAATAACTGTTGTACAACCAATCTCGGGAAATGTGCCTAGATCATAGCGTACGACCTGTATGGAAATGTACAGTAGGTACTCTTCTCAAATATCATGCCCAACTACCTCCATTTTTGTGCCTTCAACCTGCTGCTATTTCTCCTCGAAATCTATGCCATCACCCTCCTTGGAATGCATGCCAAACTGTTGTATTGTTCTACTGTAAATGTTGTACGGTTCTCCTTGGTTAGTGTGCCCAAGATGCTCCTTAGGATGTGTGTCAAAGGTCTGTTGCTCTTCTTCACTTCCTCCCTGCTCAGAAATTTCTCCTTTTCTCTCTCTTGCTTTCTCTCAAATGCTCATGAAATAATAATATGATCTTTTCCTCTTCTCTCCTTTTACCCTAACCTAAGTGACTTTTGAGTGATCCCTAGATCCAATTGCTAAAAAAGCTTTAGATCAAGCGCTGAAAATAAATGTGCATTATTTTCACTTTTTCTATTTAATCACTCACCCACTTAAATAAAGACCCACTTAGCCTTTTATTTCCATAGTCACTTTTTCACTTTATAATTCTTCATTGACTGTAATAAAGTCACTTTCAATTAGAACGTAACTTTATCACTTATAAAGTCACTTTTAAATTAGACTAACTTTACCACTTATAAAGTCACTTTTAGAAGAAGAGGTACAATAATGGACACCTTTCCCTAGGCAAAAGATCAAAGCCATGGAGAACCACTTGTCATTGGTACCCAAAATTTAACATACAGATCCATGTCGCCCCACTTGCATGGCTCATGAGCACTCATGGCTATGTCATCATCACTACCATCATCCTTTGTTGTTGCTGCCTTGGATTCAGAAGATCCTTTGTCCTTCTTCTTAGGACATGTGTTGGCGAAGTGTCCAAGTTTGCCACAATTAAAGCACCAGACCTTGGATAGGTCCCTCTTCTTCTTCCCTTGCTACCTTCGTTCCTTTGATGCAAGGCTTGCATCATCTTCCTCTTCTTTCTTCACCTTGACAGTTCTGCTGCTACTATTTTTCCTCTTGGTGAATCTCCTGATTTCCTCCCGACGGAGGATTGCCCACATGTTCGCCTAGGATGGTAACGCTATCTTGCCCAATATACTCTGGACAAACGTTTCCCACTCCTCGGTGACTGCATTCAGGGCAGTCCTTACCAAGAGTACTTCATCCGGAGTCGCTCCCATGGAAATCAATTGATCTCAGATTGTCTGAAGTCGGAAAAGGAAGGGATCTATCCCCTCACCCTTCTACATCTGGAACAACCTCATCTGATTCTCTAGAAGCATTTTTATTTGAATAGAGCTTCCCTGATACATCGTCTCCAAAGCAATCCACATCTCATTTGTCATCTTCTTCCAAGCAATATGTGGCACCGCGTGATCTTTAACTCCATCCATGATCAAACTCTTAGCCCGTGCTTGATTTTCATTGAATTTTTTTAGAGGATCTGGATCGATAGGTACAACTAGGACATTCTCCGCATGGTTCTTGATGTCATACTCATCCAGGAATGTTAGTATCCTGACACTCCAAATGAAAAATTTGGACACACCGTCCAACCTGTCCTGATCTCTTATAGTCTAGAAGAGGCCATATAGCTCAATTCTGATGGAACAATACTCTTTTCCCTCTTTCAGCTGCAAAACTCAACAGAAATGTTGGATCTGGGTTTCTTGGCAATTATAAACCCTCTAGCTATTGCTCCCTTCAACAACTGATTTCCCTCTTAGAAATCTTCAGCCAAATACAAATGAACAGTTCTCTAGAATCACCCTCCTGATCGATCTCGAATTTGTTTGGCGCAGATCTACTGAGTAATTGTACTCCTCCCACTCTTTGTTAACTTATCTAGGCACAATTTTGCACCGACAGAATCTCTACCACACCAGCAACTACTGAAGACCTGAAGCTCTGCTTCCAGATCTTGGCAATACTTCACAGCAATAGATAAGAAAATTAGACTGTGTCCCTCTAGCTGGCCTCTGCGTGAGCAGACTAGCCCAGTGCAGTCTCTGCACAGCAGCTGCGCAATCCAGGTTGCTCATGCGTCCTTCTGGAAGGTACTGCACTGTCTCTGTGTCACCCAGATGGCACTGTGTCAGCCCCTGCATAGCCTTTGCTTGGACAACGTCCTCCTGCTGCTGAGCTGCCCTCTCCGGATCTCTGCTGTTTCAGCTGCTACCCTATAGTAAATATGTCTTCAACTGATTTGCTGGAGACTCAGCTTGATCTGCAATCGCTCTGATACCATGTGAAAATTTCAGAATACAATAATATAGAAATCCTACTGCAGTATCTTGATTTACTTCTCCTACTTGTGATTTAATTATACAAGTTATTTTCAGAAAATACTGAAGTAAACACAACTAGAAGCCTACACACATACAGATCATTTACTAAATATTACGCTCATTCGACAAAGTGACACAGATTTTTCGGACAAATGTCCTCGAAAAAACCCAATGTGGGAAAATCGGTGCAACATATATGAGGGTTTATTATTATTAAGTAGAATCTGAGTACAACAAATCTGGGCACCTTACTGGTTAACCCAACAAAGAAAAATAAGATCTGCAACAATACCAGTTATTCTGGAGATTGAAGACTGGACTATTCACACCCTCAAACAGGATTTACAGAACTCAGCCCTATTCTGCCTCTAGAAACCCCAGCGCTGCTCTGAAGTTGCCTGCATCGACCCTGCTAGCCTCTATGTGCCCTTGTGATGCTCGGAAGGGGGCTATGTAACCCCAGACTGGGTGACGCATTCCTTATGCTGCCCTGGATGGCCTCTGCGTAACCCTGAAGGCCTGTTGTTGCCTCAGCGCTACCCTTTCTAGGCCTGCGTAGCAGATGAAACCCTCTGCGTTGCGCAGTTGCTGCATAGCCTCTGCTTCCTCTGTGCTGCTCCTGATTGTTGCTTCTCTGCCTCTTGTTGACTCTTGGCTCCAGGATCATATTATCCCCTTAGCAAATACTACCCCTCGCTGCAGCTGAAACTCTTCTGGAAATTCTTAGCAAACTCGCCCTAAAATTCCAACTTAATCTCAATGCTCTGCTTCCATGTGTGTGTCTCCAACTGACCCCCAAGCCTTTCTCTTCTACTTTTTCGTTGACACATAAACGACAGTGTTTTAATCTCTTATCGACGGCTTAGATTAAAAGACTGCTTGATCCACGTCACTTGGAACATTTCATCACATGTGTTTAATTAATTCACTTTAATTTTTCTAATTTACTAAGTTAGACTTAGGATCCTCATTAAAAAAATTTAATTATTTTAATATCTCACACATCATATGAAATTTCTCCAAACTCTTTTTGGGTTTTGGAGGTCTTGTGTGTCTTAGCCCCTCCACAAAATTTCAGGGCTAGATCACACCCGAAGCTACCCCAATAGTCAAAATCTCAACAGATCACGGAGTCCGTATAGCGCCATCTAGCTCAGAAATAATATGTCGAAGCAGATACTCCTCTCCCTGCTTTTGTTGCTACCCTCAACAGAAACTCGAATCTAGGGTCCTTGGCGAGAAAGGCACCCTCTACTCCCTCTGACAATTGATTTCCTCCCTTGGAAATCTGCCAAATCCTCTAAATTAGCCCTCTTCAATCACCCTCCTGATTGATACTCAGATTTCTTTGGAAAAAATCTGCTTAGCGATTGTTCTCCTCCCGCCCTTTGTCAACTTAGCTAGGCACAATTCTGAATCGACAGAATCTCCACCACACCAGCAACTGCTGAATATCTAAAGCTCTGCTTCCAGACTATGGAATATCTGCACAGCAACTCAAAATTGGACTGCGTCCCTTTGGCTGGCCTCTACATGAGCAGACTGGCTCAGTGCAGCCTCTGCGTAGTGACTGCGCAACGCAGGATGCTCCTGCATCACCTTGGAAGGCTCTGTGCTGCCTCTGCGTCACTTAGCTGGGACTGCGTCAACCCCTGCATGGCCTCTGTTGGGACTGTGTCCTCTTGGTGTTGCGCTGCCCTCTCCGGATCTGTGCTGCTTCTCTGCAGCAACAAATTCTTCAGCCGCTTCGTTGGAGATTCAGCTTGATCTGCAATGCTCTGATGGCATGTGAAAATTTCTTAATCTACTGCCAAGCATTGATTTACTTCTCCTACTTGATTAATTATACAAGTTATTAATCTGAATATTCATAAAAACAAAGAAGTAAACACAAATAGTAGCTTACACATATAGATCATTTACTGAATATAACGCTCATATGAGAAAGTGACACAAATTTTTCGGACAAACGTCCCCGAAAAAACCCAATGCGGGAAAACCGGTGCAGCTAGCTCTGGAGGGTTTTATTATTATGCAAAATCTGAATACAACAATTTCTGGGCACCAGACATGGTTGGCTCTACAGAGAAAATCATGGCAACAATACCTCTTCCACTCAGAGATAGAAAATATGGTCGATTCACACCCTCAAACGGGATTTACAGAATTCGATCCCCTTCTGGCCCACCGGAAACCCTAGTGCTGCTCCTCGGCCCTTTGCATCAGCCTTACTGGCCTATGTCAGCCTCTGCACTGCTCTGGAAGGGCCCGCATCACCCTCTCTAGGCTTACACTGTTGTATTCTTGGCCTTGGATCAAAGTCCCTCACGAATACTGCCCCTCGCTGCACTGCAAACTCTTCCTGAAATTCTTAGCAAACCACGCCCTAGAATTTTAGCTTAGCTTCAGTGCTCTACCAATGTGTGTGTTCTCCAACTGACCCCAAGCTCTTCTCTTATACTTTTCTCGTTGGCAAACCAACGACTATGATCTAATCTCTAATCAACGGCTAAGATTAGAAGCTTCTTAATCCATGTCACTTAGAACAGTCTCATCACATCTTTAATTTAATTCACTTTAAAATTTTAATTTTCCTATGTTAGACTTAGGGTCCTTAATTAAAAATATTAATTATTTGAATAACTATCAAACCAGATGGAATTCAAAATAAATGTTTTGCTCATTAGATCAAGATGATCTTTAGATCGATCTTGCACCTCTCCGAAAGAGGAGTCCAATAAAAATATTGGCATCTTCATCTGAGCATCACAACATGGAGTTTGGACCGAGTTGTCCAAAATTAACAAACTGTCACTGATACATCCTGCTACTAAATATTGTTGGCCCCACGTAGCTAGGTATTGATCCAAGAGGTGGACTCCTCAAGGATCCTGCCCATCTGTAGCGCTCTGGGGCTACAACACCAAATCACTCCACCTCACTCCTAGTGGTATATCGATGAACATAGCGAAGTCTTCCTCCAGCCTGGAGGAAAGCTTATCGATCTTTGCAAAAGTTGCCTACTGGTCCTACTTCTCCTCCTTGTCCCTCTTCCTGAGAGGACACTGGGTACTGTAGTGACCGAGCTCACCACACTTGAAACCCTTGACCTTTGACAGATCCTTCTGCTTCTTCCTTTGCTCCCCTTTGTCCTTGACTAGGACCCTTAGATGCGAGGGCCACATTCTCCTCCTTTACCACCTTGGATCTGCTACTGTTGTTGCCACTGATGGAGCTCTTTAGCAGAGCTCGTCTCAACTCCTCCTACTACAAATCAACCCACACCTTGTCCCATCCTAGTTGCGTGTCTCTGCCCAATATACTTTGGACGAAGACCTGCCAATCCTCAGAGACACTGTTGAGAGCTAATCACACTAGCTTTGAACGTTGAGGCGTTGCCCCTATAGCCGATAGGTGGTCCTAGACCTCCTGAATCCTGGTAAGGTAGGGGTCTATGCCTTCCCCTTTCGTCATTCAGACGAGTCTCAGCTTCTCCTCTAAGTACATCTTCCACTGCTCGGAAGTACCTTGATATAACGTGGCGAAAGCATCCCACATCTGCTTGGCAGTATCTTTGCCAACAATATGCGAGACTACGTGATGCCTGACTCCATCTAGGATCAACCACTTCGCCTGTGCTATCTCATTTTCGTACTCTTTCGAGTGATCTGCATCCTAAGGAACCGCCACTACATTATCGATGTAGGCTTTTAGGCCAAATTCATCTAGAAGGAAAGACATCCTTGCCTTCCAGATGACATAGTTGGAAGCTCCATACAACCTGTCCTGATCACGAAGCCTTGCAATGGCCATCTCAATGAATTGTCAACAATTCCCTCTTTCCTTCTACTCGGTTGTTGCTCTGCTACTCACACTCCCTTTTGGAGTGAGGAAATCTGCTCACAACTACTGTCGATCTGTAAGGAAAATCGAACTCCTTCAAACTACAAGTTCCCTGAGGAAAATTTTCCCTCTGTGTCTGCTCTTCTCTCTTCCACCCCGACATTGGTTCTGCACTAGCAATCTACTGCAAAACCCTCTGCGTCCAGCTAGAGATCGGCCCAACAAAAACTTTGGGCTGCTCCCTCTGCCTCTAGAATCACTAGATCTTGAGATATAAAAAATTTTGCCCCACTCAAAAAAATCGAACCCCCACAAGTAACTATGCCTCCCAACAGAATGACTGTCATGCCCTTAGGAATTTCATCGAGTTTCCTACACTAAGCAGTGAAATTCCTTCTTTTTGCCTCTGAGCTCTCTGGTGATCAATTGCATTTTGATACCATGTGAAAATTCCAAACCAGAATCCTATTGCAACAATTGGAAATTACTCTCCTAATTGTTAATTTAATTTAACAATTTATTTGTTGTTTGCTACGGAAAATACCGAATAAATCACACTACAATCTACACAAATAAAACTACGGAAGAATAAAACGTTGGAATTTGAGAAATGCCAGCATACACACAAAAATAACATAATTTTTTTGGGACAAAAGTCCCCAGAAAAACCCAATGCGGGAAAATCAGTGCAACGATGTTTTATTATTATGCAACTGGATGTCGAAATTTGGCAATCCTATAGAGAAAAATACTGGCAAAAATATAGTGAGGAATTTTCCTCACCTCACAGGAAAATTCCTGGCACAACCTGCCTTCATAAACTCAACCCTTTGACCCTTTGCGTTGCACTGCGTAGTTTGTTTGACATCAAGCCTTCGATTGGTCTCTGATGAAGTCGTTTTGCCCTCTACTGGGTAGGAATATGCTTCTTTGACACTCTGGGACTCCCTCTCGACCTCTGGAACTGAAGAAGTCTTTCCCCCTCAACAAATCGAACTTTCCTCTAGAAGGTACTACGCAGTCCCTATGTCAGCCTCTCTGTGGCGCTTCTACCTCTCTGAAAATGCACTTGCTAGATCTGGAATCACTTCCTCTAGCCTCACTGTCTCTACCCCTCTCACTGCTTCGATCTCTAGCTCTCTCTCCAATAACTGATTGTTGCTACTCTGGAAATCGATCTGCCTAGAAATCGAACTGCTCAAATGTACTCTCCATCACCACATCAACCTCCTCTTATAATCCCCTGTTGGAGCACCAACGACTAAGATTAAAACATAATCGATGGCTAGGATCATATTTGGATCGATCTGTTTGAGTTTCTAGATTATTCTCGCCTTGACTTATTTAATACTAATAAATTAACCTAATTTCCTAAGTTTAGACTTAGGAAACATTAAAAAATTGGTTAATAATCTAATTAAGTTACTTCTAGGAGGAATTTCCAGAAATGATTTATGGGTTTTGGAGATCTCATGTATTCTAGCATCTCCACCAAATTTCGTGGCTAGAACATATCTGATGCTACAAAAACTAACAAAGTTGGCCTAGAGATAGCGACAAGTCGGCCTATTTTGAAGTGACTAGAAGCCTATATAGTCGACCACCGTTGGGGCATCAAACCACACACAAGAAACTCGATCAAGAACACAAAAGTCAGCGAAGAAAAACGAAAGATAGACCAAAGAAGAAGAGGTATCTTTTGAGGATTGCTTTTGCGTAAAAACTCTCACACGTGCAGGTTGAAGCTAGGGCATCCACTGTAGAGTATAGACATAATTACAATCATCCCAAAAAGTTGAAATTTGGTGCCAAAGTAGTCTAAATTGAAGGCTGAAGCTTTGAGGAGAAAGAGGCTAGTCAAGCGAAGGTGAAGAAGGGCTAAAATTGACCTAATTACATCACGTGCGAGAACTGGAGGAAGCTACAAGAGGTCGACAATTGCAGGAAGAGAAGCAGTCTGGTGTTGCAGGACCGAAGTCAAGGAAGAAGGAAAAAGTTGCCGTAATTCTAACTCAAGGTTGACTTTGCTTGACTTGAGAACAAAAAGGACAAGGTTTGACTTGGTCTTGGAGGAGTTTTGGTCAAGGGTCTAGGTCTTGGAATTTGTCAATTGAAGATTCTATAAGAAGAATAAATCTTGTGGGTTTTCCTCTGAAGAGGAGAGGTTTTGGCCTTGGCTGATCGCCTATATCTTGTTTCCTTTGCCTTATTGTTCTTTATGGTTTGGTAGTTGTTTTATGAAGAAAACAATAATAACAAGTGAAAGAAGAAGCTAATCAAGTTAAGTAAAAATATACCACAAGCAGTTTCAAGAAAAGAGAAATCATCCAATGTTGAAATGCGTTGACAAAACTCTGATGATGTGATTTTTACCATCTTGTCCTGACAATGCGTTATCACTCATAAATTTTCAAAAGTTCATTGATAGGGTCACTCACATCACTCACCTAGGTTTCATCTTGTCTTCATAGAATGGTTCATGAAATTGATGGAAAACCCATGAAATAAGCCTTACCCTAAGTCTAAAACCCCCCATGAGTCATGTCATGTCAGTGAAATCCACTCCATTCCATTTAGTTTTCGCATGCATGCCCCCAAATCAAACATATGCCACTTGTCTGTTTTTCATCATTCGGTAGTGAATATAATTGCAGAATGGCGAATTTCGCTACGGAATCACCTGACAATTCCATAGCGAATCTGCCCGGTTTTTAACTGTCTTCGCTGTGGAATCGTGTTTTTCTGCAAACAAAACAGAGCATGGTGAGGTGTCAAATTTCCGATGGTCAAGGGTCAAAGTGAGGTCACCCAATTAGTTTTCATGATCACCCAAGCATGCAATATCGTGATTACCCTCATTATTATCTTATGTTCTCACATTTGGCATCATTCTCCTAACTTTCGAATTGCATTTTAAAAGTTCACCTCTAAGCATCTCTTTGTCATCTATTGTTCGAGCCTTGCATGTATCAGCATAGTGTCATCTTTGAAGAGTTGATTCACAGCCCAAGCAGCTTGCTGTCTAGCTTTTTTTATCTAAAGGTGTCAGAGTTAGGGAAAACAGTGAGGTTATAAAGCAGAATGGCAATGAAGAAGAAGGTGAACAAGGGGGGCTCTTGTGTGAGATACGAGCCTATGGACCTCAAGCTATTGAATGAAGACCCCATTTTCATGGATGCTTTCAGAAATGTTGGATGTTTGCAGTTCTGTCAGAAGCTTCATGGATTTCATGCCCAAATATCAAAAGATTTTGTTGTAAACTTTCTCAAAGGTAGGAGTTTTAAATTTCACAGTATCACCTGATACTATTTCTCAGGCTATAGAGATACCAAGAGAAGGTGAAGAGTGGTTCAAAGCCACAAAATTCAAAATGCAGAGCTGTGAGGAATTTGTCAAACCAGAGCACATTGGAGCTAACATGGCATCTGGCATACCCAGGAGTTTTATGAAGGAGAATTATTCTAAGTTGTCGTTTGCAATCTAGAAGTACTTCACCTATGAGGGGAGGTTTCATATGGTTTGCCTATACCATTTTAGGCTCCTTTTACCTTTCACTGGTAAGCAACCCCTTGATCTACCTTTCTTTTTGTTTAGGAGCTTAGGGAAGATGTCTGATAAGGTCCAAGCCAGGGCTGAAGGCAGTGAAACACCAATTTTCCACCATGGCCTAATTAAACTCTTAGTGCTGGAAGAATTAAAGAAATTAAACAGAGATTGGGCATCTTTTCTTTTCCTCAGTGGATATGAAGTTGATTCAGTGACACCTAAGAAGATTTCAATGCCAAAAACTACTTCATCTCCAGCTGAGACAAAAGGTTTTAATGAAGAATGGGCAAAGCCTATCTTGGAGCCAATGGATGTTGAAGCAGAACCTACACCAAAGGCAAATATCACACAATCATCACCTGCAAGTCACAAACAGAAAAATTGCAAACATGGTAGCAGGAGGATAACTAGAAGCCAAACCATTGCCAAGGGAAATCTTGAAGACATCCTCCAAGCAATACACATTGAAGAATCTCCAATTGTCCAAGCAGAAGACATTGAAGGGGACAAAAGGAAGAAACAAGAAGATAAGACTGTCAAAAAATTAGATTTTGCAGGAGAAGATGCAAGTTTCATATTCCAGCCAAGAAAACCACTGACTAGATTGCAACTTGCAAAGGATGTCATGGAAAACAAGATAATAGAAAATGTTGACAAAAGAAAGAAGCCTATCACAGAAAACATCATAGATCTATCTCCAGCAACAGAAGAGGTTTTTGTGCAAAGGAAGGGAAAAGAGCAGATGCTGGAAAAGACTGAAGTACAGATATTGCAGGAGCAGTTAAGAGAGGCCAGAGAAGAGGTCATTGAGGTTAAATTGGAACTACAAGAGGCCAAGGTAGAGAGACAAATGATGATAGATTTTGAAGGAAAAAAGAATGATCAATTGAACCAATATGATAAATCACTGACAGCCAAAAGGTTGCTGAAAAGAACACTTCCTTTAAGAAGAGTAATGAAGAACACCAGAAAAAGAAACTTGTGGTTACAGTCTGAGAGGAAAAAGCTCAAGGGACAAGTTAAAGAGCTAGAGGACCAAATGGAAATGATTGAAGAAGACTTGAAGAAAAGAGGGCTGAAAATTAAAGTGATAAATGAGCCTGAAGAAGTACAGCCTTCTACTGCTAAGGATGGAGTGCCCAAAGTTTGAGGGGTTGGCCTTAACATTTTTGAATAAATTTTGCAGCATGCAGGAAACATCATCTTTAGTTTGGAAGCTGAAATTTTGAAGAAGAATGAAAAATCTGTGTTTTTCAGCCAATTAGGCAATTTCGTAGTGAAGCCCAGGCTTGAAGGCCAGATTTCACTACGAAATCCCTGTAGGATGCTTTTTGCTACAAAACTCGTTTTTGTTGGAAATCAAAGGAGGGCAAGAGTTGTGTTTAGCTCATATTGTCCAACAAACATATCCTAATCAGAAAAAAGAAGCAAAAAATTGATTTCGATGGCTGAAATGAATATGTTACTGAACTACGCTACGAAAGTGCTTAGTGTACTCTGTTTTTGCAGCGACATGTTTTTAGTGGTATTTGGGTGTTTGGAAAGTTTTTTGAAGAGTAGCCAACCACATGGAGATATTCAAGATGGTAGTGGCCCACTCCAGCAGGGATTCACTACTCGACAAAACTGTCACCTATCTAGCTCAACATGAGGACAGTGATCAAAGTTATGTTTATCTTTTCCTAAAAAGTAGGAGTGTTAGTTCCTAACTCTAGTGGGTATATTTATGTCTTGGTGATGGTGAGTGCCATTCGAGCACCTGGTCATTATCAATGTAATTATCCTATTCTACAGATAAGTGAATGTAATAAATGACAGATAGAGTCCTAATAGGCTTGTAAGTCTTAAGTTATTAGGTGTCTTTTGCAGTTCCAGGAATATAGTTTATGGTAAAGATAGGTGTCAAGATTATGGTTCGATGATCTAGCCAGCTGCGTAGATCCAATGTAAGGAACAAAAGCCTATTAATAGGCAGAACTTCGAATGACAAAGGGTTGGAGAATTTTATTTGACACTACCACTATTGTAAATTTTTATCATCAGTAATATACATTGACTGTGTTTCTGCTTCACCTGAGATTCTTGGAGTGTTTCAATGAGCTTATGTATTATGTTTCTCTTTATCTTGTTTCCAATATCTTGATGTTGAATTACTCAAAATTCATGTTATGCATACTCTGACTTTTAACATTGAGCTATTGAATATTTGTGTGTTAATATTGTCCTTTCATTGAAATAGTACAAGCCTTAGCTTCCACAAGGAGATCCACTTGTCATTGAATTCCCTCACGCAGACTCCATAAGCCCAATGGTAGTGAAACCTATTTCATTTTTCACCTGCAATCAAATACATTAAAACACTTATCACAGAGTTAGCCATCTGATTGAATCCTAATAGATCAAATCATAAGTTTATTTGAGAGAGCCCTCTCAGGCTGAAGAGGCTAATCATCAGTCAAAAGTTGGTTTGAAAGAGTTACTCTAAGTTGTCTGGTGGAGCAGCCCATCAGGACCAATTTAGAAATAACACAATGAACCACATTGGATGGTTCGAAACACGTCGACAAATCTCCGATGATGTGATTTTTACCGAAAGTTTTCTTTCTTTTCATGATATGGATCACAAAATCTTAAATTCAAATGATATAATTCAATTTTAGGTGGGGCTCTTTGCACCCTAAGGAAACACACTTTGAAACTATTTTGGAAACAAGTTGGTTCACTAATTAACCTGACGCATAACACACATATGTACACTATGGACAGGTAAATGTGCACTAACTAACTTATGAAAGTAAACTCATAATATCTCATCACTCTTATTACAAGAACAATAAATTCACTACTCAAGTTGATGCCTCTTTTAGGGCTAACATGTTTTGTCCTTAAGAAAGGGGAACAACAGAGTTATAGAATGTTCTCATTGGCACTACACCATCGTTTTCATGTTGACACATATTTATAGTGAAATAGATTTCTTAACATGCTATGACCTACTTCAATTCCCAAGAAATTAGTGATCATCCATTATATTAGGTACCTCAAGTGGATGAAGATTGCTCATATCTAAACCTCATATGTGGCTAAATGTAATATTATGAATAGGAAATAGACAACAATATAAAGCAACATAAACAAATAACTATAGCAAATAGAGAGACATCATAAAAAAAAATGCAAACATGGAGAAATGTTGAGCCATTTTATTATAATCTAAAAAATAACAATGGGTACAAAGGTGATCAAAATGATGGCACCTTGGCTTGCTCAAGGCAAGCTGGAAATACTCTCAAAATCTCCCACTAAATGACTGCATAACCCCTGAAATTGTTGTTGTTGCTATTGTTGGAACAGATGCTACTGCTAGAATGGAGCTGCTCTTTGGGGTTGTTCCCCCACTCAGAAAAATATGAAACTCGGAATACAAGCTCTCCTCCAATAACTCGAAAAAACCCAGGAAGGAATCCCGGAATGGATGACCCCGGAAATTAACCTCCCTTGGAAAATCACGCACTCCAGGTGAGTACGCTGGCCCTGAACTGATAGACTGCAAATGATGGCCTCCTCCTACTGCAAAAGATGATTTGTGAAGGGTTGATCACTTCACAATACTCCCGTGTTGAAATCCCTGATCTCCCTTCTCTTCCGGTGCTACCTCCTCTCAAGACTGCGTAATCCCCAAGTCTAAGTTGCACTAAAACGGATATGGATACGGGGTTTGAAACGAATACGGCATATTTTCAAAAAATTAGGATACGATACAGCAAAGAAACGACATATCTATATATATATATATATATATATATATATATATATATATATATATTTCATATTTCCATTCATCTTTTAGAATCTAGAATCTATATCCAAAAATACATAATCATGATCATGAATTCAACATAAACAAATCATCAATTCAACACAAACATTGCCATCATCATTAGTGATTATTATATCATTCAACATATTATCAGCATCATTAGTAATGTAATCAGAAATGCTACAGTGCTTTTGCTTACAATCCAACTCCTTCAAAGAACATGTCATGCATGGCAGATGATATCTATCTTCCTTGCATGGCAATTAAAAGGTCCATGGGATCATTGGGATATTCCATCAAGACCTATTTGAACTTTTCAATCTTCTCAACATCAACTTGGTCTCTTGACTATATGCAAGCAAAAGATTGGCTAGAGAAGATTTGTTATATTGGGGGGATTTATGAAATTAAGAGCAAAATCAATGACAATTAACAAAACCTTATCCAAACTGAAAATTAATTGCTCAAATAGATCTCTTTACGAAGATATTCGTCAAACCCTTTTTTTGCATTTTTTAACATCTATCTTTTTCTTAGTAAGAATCCTTGATAAATATATGGAGTGACGTTGTTTATAAAGATTTAGAAGAGACAATATGAGATTGTGTTTATAATGAGTTTATTTGCAAATCTGATTTCTTATTTTTTATTATTTATTTATGGCTATACAAATTTTCACGCTTTTTAACATTTTAAGGGTGGATTCTGATCACGATTTTTGTGGATCCGTTTCCAGAAACAGATCCAAAAAAATTTAAATCCCTTGGAAACGTATCCAATTCCAAATCTGAATTTTTCGATTTTTTGAAACAGCAAAAAAATGTTTTTACAGCGTTTCCGACAAGAATCGTATCTATTTCCGTATCGGAAACGGGGATCCGTGTTTCCAACAAATTCTTCAGGAGTTTCCGGTAACTTAGCCCCAAGTGTGACTGGGCTGCCTAAGTGACTGCGTGCTCCTGGCTGAAGGATACTGAGTGCTAAGCCCTGAAAAACAATGGTGGATCTCCTCTCCTGAGCGGGCACTCGATGTCCCTCGAGGCTGAGGTTGGGATCTCTGCTCGGAGACACCCGTGTGTTGAACAACACTTGTAGATTTCACTAAACAGCAAAAGCATGCTCAATGTCTAAAGACAGAAAATTAGAAGATGCTTAATAGAATGACTGAATGGTGAGCCTCCTCTCCTTTTTATGCTTGAGAGCCTAGCTCTCCCTTGGGCCCCACTCAACTGCGTTGTCCCTCCTTGGCCACACTGTCCCTGCCACTGCACTGCCTGGCCCACGCTGCCTCCACGCTTGCCCTTTCTCGGTGATGTTAGTTAGCCTTCTTGGGCCCCACGCTTGCCCTATCCCTGCACTGTCACTTAGCCCTCCTGGGCCCCACGCTACCAAATAAATTTGCCTAAGTGACTTTAGGGAATTATTATCTCCTAAGTGTGGATTAGGGGTCCCATCGCCCCCTTTATTAATTGACTGACATTAGGAAGGCAAAATCTGAGCAAAATTAATATTGCCAATTAGTTGCTGCTAATTGGGAATATTACAGTCCTCCCTGCCAAAATGTTGCTTGTCCTCAATCAACTGCAAAGACAGATGCTACAAAATCTTCTCACTCTCTCAAGTGGCATCCTCATTCGACAAGTTCCTCCACCTCACCAAGTACTCTCTCACTATCCTGCTCCATAGTTGTCTCTCCCTGGTGTCTATGATGGCTTCTGGCTGTAACACCAAATGCCCCTCATCATCTGTAAGCGAAAGTTCCTCTTTTGCAGTCACTTGCTGCCCCAATGCCTTTTTCAGGCATGATACATGGAAGATGTTGTGGATCCTGCTACTTGTGGGTAGCTCCAACTCATACGCAACCTCCCCTATCCTGCGGATCACCCTGTAAGGCCCATAGAAGCAGGGCCTGAGCTTCTCGCCCCCCTTTTGTTTCAACGTGGATTGCTGGTATGGCTGAAGTCGTAGATAGTCCAAGTCCCCTACCTCAAACTGCCTCTCTACCCATCCCCTATCAGCATACAACTTCTACTAGTTCTGTGATGTGGCTAAGTTATCCTTAAGAGCCCGGAGTATATCCTGACTCTCTTGGATCCAACCATTCGCCCTGGGCGCCTTGCTAACTCCAAACATAACATCAGCAAAAGTCAGAGCATGATATCCATACAAAGCATAAAACAGAGACATACCGATAGACATGTGGAAAGTGGTGTTGTAGCAGTATTCTCCCAAATGCAGCCAACGCAGCCATGCCTTCTGCTGCCCTGTGACATAGTTTCGTAAGTAGCCTTCCAGCCACTTGCTCACTATCTCTGTCTACCCGTCCGTCTGAGGGTGATAGCTGGTACTCGGAGTCAACTTTGTACCCACCAAACGAAAGAGCTACTGCCAAAACCCGCCCATGAAACGACTGTCCCTGTCACTGACTATGGTCTTCAGGGGACCATGCAATTTGAAAACATCTCGGAAGAACAACTCTGCCACCTGTGCTATTGTGTAACGTGCGGATATGTCGGAAAAGTGAGCATACTGTAAGAACCTTAAACATTAACTTTCAGAATTTAACCATCAAACTCAAAATACATAAGTGTAAAGCTCTTAATTTTTGAAATTAACAATCATTCACAAAATTCATACTACAGAATTCAGAGTGGGATTTTTGAAACAGAATATATATCAATTGACTAATTAATACTTACCTGGAACCGCGTTTGAAGGTGTTCCTGATTTGTCATGGCTCCAGCGCCCGTTACCAAACCGTCGTTTTCCTCCCAGCCTATCTGAGGTCAACCTCTCTAGTCCCCAGATCCAGAAGACAAGTCTTCTGGCCCCCGTGCCCAAAACTCCAATAACAATCGAGATCACTCCATGACTCTGTTAGAACTCTCGAACTCACTGCTCATGTCTCATGCAGATAGAACTCCTCTAACAGCATCCAGGTCAGTTTACCCATTCACTACCCATGCCCATCAAGTTTACCCCTCTTCTCCTTTTATACACAAACTCCATTCCAGATATTTATTAAAATATCATCTTTTAATAAATATCTTTGATTTCTAAAATATCTTAGTTTTATTAAAATATTAATATTTAATAAATATCTTAGATTTATTAAAATATTATTATTTAATAAATATCTTGGATTTATTAAAATATTATTATTTAATAAATATCTTGGTTTTATAAAACTATTATTATTTAATAAATATCTTAGATTTATTAAAATATTATCATTTAATAAATATCTTGGATTTATTAAAATATCATCATTTATTTGCATAAGTCAATGCTTTTAATTTTCTTTGAAAAAAGTATTAGTTTATATTATGATAATGGTAGATATAACTAATACATTCATTATATTATGGTGAGTTAGGGAGTTACTCAATACTTCAATAATTCACTCATTACTCTACACCGAGTTTATTTTCATAATTGATTAGTGCATGTACTAGTGTCGTACACGTGATACATGCATATGTAGCTATCATATGCAGGTCTCATATGCATGCTAATATTTCTATGTTCCATATAATTCGAGTTGGGTCGTTACACATACTTTGGCAATCGATCCACGACTACAAAGATGCAATCCTTGCCCTGCACCGTGGGAAACCCAGTGATGAAGTCCATCCAAATGCTTTCCCACTTTCCTTCTGGAATGGGAAGCGACTGTAGTAATCCGGTTGGGTGACTCATCCCCCCCTTAGTTCCTCTGACATACCTCGCACTCCCAGACATGTCGAAGTACGTCTTCCTTGAGGCCTCTCCAAGAGAACCTCTCCCTGACGGCCATGTAGGTCTTCATGAATCCCTGATGACCCCACAATGGTGAGCCATGGGAGGCACGCAATATCGTCTCCTTGAGCTGAGAACCCCCAGTCAAGAAGATCATGTCCCTATAGTAAAAAACCTCGTCCATCACCCTATACCTGTCATCTGTGATCTGGCCATCCAGCACCTCACAGGCAAAACGGTCCTTGGAGTACTCCACTAGTAGTTGAGCCCTCCAGTCCGTGTCTATGCTCATCAAAGACAACGTTGTCGGTCTGCGAGATAGAGCATCGGCCACCACGTTGTTCTTCCCTTTGACATACTCAATGTCAAAGTCATATGCCTGGATCTTACTGACCCACTTCTGCTGCCTCTATTGCAACTGCTTTTGCTCTAGGAAAAACCGGAGGCTGTTGTGGTCAGTCCTAACCCGAAACCTGTTACCCACCAAGTACTGCCGGAACTTGGCCAGTGCATGCATAATGGCCAACATCTCCTTGTTGTATATAGGATACAACCTCTCATGCGGCAACAACTTTCTGCTCTCGAAAGTTATGGGGTGGCCTCCCTACATCAAAACTGCACCCACTCCCTCTCCTGAAGCATCACACTCTAAGATGAAGGGTTGTGTGAAATCCGGCAAAGCCAATACTGGGAAGCTACTCATCACTTCCTTGAGCCTGTCAAAGGCTCTTTGCATTGTGTCCGTCCAACTGAATGTCCCTTTTTTGGTAAGGTCTGTGAGGGGTGCAACAAGTTGGGAAAACCCCTTGACAAACTTCCATTAGTAGGTGCAGATGCCTACAAACCCAGTTTTGTCACATTCTTTGGCTCCGACCATTCCCGGATGGCCCAGATCTTCTCCTCGTGGACCCTCACTCTGTCCACACCAATGATATGCCCCAAATAGAGCATCTCTATCAACCCAAAATCGCACTTGGAGAGCTTAGCGTAGAAATGTTGCTCTTCCAAGATACGTAGTACAGCCTTAATGTGATGCAAGTGATCCTCCCACGTGTCGTTGTATATAAGGATATCATCAAAGAATACCACCACGAACTTCCTCAACTAAACACGGAAGATGTGGTTCATACAAGACTGGAAGGTGGCTGGTGCATTGCTTAGCCTGAAGGGCATCACCAAAAACTCAAAACGGTCGTAATGACATCTGAAGGCTGTCTTGGAGACATCCTGGTCCCTCACTCGGATCCAATGGTAGCTCGATCTCAGATCAATCTTGGAGAAGAATTTTGATCCTCTCAACTCATCCATCAACTCATCAATCCGCAGAATGGGGTATATGTTCTTCATCGTTTTCTTGTTGAGAGCCCGGTAATCAATGCACATCCTTAGTGTGCCATCCTTCTTCTTCACCAATACAACAGAAGAAGCAAATGGGCTAGTACTGTGTCGATGTCCTAATGCTAAGAGCTTCTGAATGGCTCTCTCAATCTCATCCCTGTAAGCTTTGGGATGCCTATAAGATGTGGTAATCACAGCTTGAATACCGTACTCAAGTTCAATGGTGTGCTCAAACCCCCGATCCAGTGGATGTCCTGGGGGTATATCCCCAAAGACCATAGCATACCTGTCCAAGATCGACTGCACATTTGGGTGAACTTCCTGCCCTGTGGCCCCTGCCTTTGAAATATGCAACTCCACTGCCCACTCTATATCTCCCTTCCGGAAGTCTACCTCCATCCAGTGTGCTGAAACTGTCTGTGGAGGATACGTGTGCATGCCTCGGATTAGCACATGCTTATCGCTCTTCTTGTGCATCCACTCCATCTCCAAAGTCTCCCAGTCTGTGGTGACCTTCCTCAACGTGATCAACCACTGCACTACCAGCACCATGTTGGTGTCTGGAATGTCGACCACAAAAGAATTATCAATCATCGTATAAGTCCCCAAGGTCACGGCTAATGTCAAAACGTACCTGGCACATTGCATAGTTCTGGCACCCAATACTAGTACTGAGAAGCAATCAAAGCTCTCTGTCTGTATGCCCCTCCTCTCTACCAGCTGGGGATCAATAAAGTTGTGAGTGGCCCCACTGTCAACTAGAACTGAAACACATTGTCCCTGAACGGTGCCCCGGACACGCAGTGTCAAATACTTTGGAACCCCTTGCAAAGATGCAAGGACTCCTCTTGTGGGTGCAAACGCTGCTCCTCCTGCTCCTGGGGGAGGAGGTGGTGTATGATCCCCTCTCTACACTGCAGCGTTGGCCTCTGTCTCTATCGCCTCATAAGCATCTTCTTCCCCCTCACTGTCGGAGAAGACCTCTATGTAACGTGCCTTCCTTGTGGCACATCAATGACATGGTGCCCATGGCTCCTAGCATGTGAAGCATAGCTTCCTCCGTCTCAAGTCTCTCCGGGTATCATCATCCAAGGACCCCCTTGCCTTGGTTTCCCTTTGGGGGTGGAACTCTCGTGTCCTTTCCCCTTTAGCTAAAATGTCGATCTCTGGGGGAAAGGAGCTCTGGTCCTGGGCAAAGCATCCTGCAAATCTCTGGTCCTCCCGACTGCATCCTAAGGTGTAGCAAGCCTCGTGGATCTAACTAATCCACGGAGAGGTTCTGCCAACCCGTCAATGAACATGTAAATCCTCCTAGCTGAGGATAAGTCAGGCACCATCACTGAAAGCCTCAAGAACTCAGAAATGTAAGTTTCTGGGTTCCCGGTCTGCTTGAGCTTCGTTAGCTCAACAAAATGATCTTTCGGATCTTTCCAGTCAAACCGCTCCCCCAACCTCCGTGTAAACTCTGCATATGTTGTCACTATCGAGTGACCCAACGTGGCCATCCAATGGAACCACTAGTCATGGGCCTCTCCCTCAAGGTGCAGCGCTGCCACTTTGATGACCTCTCCCTCTGCCATCTGATTAAGCTGGAAATAAATGTCCAGCTTCTCCACCCAAGCTTTCACTGAACATTTAGAGGACCCGTCAAATGTTGGCAAGAAAAACCTGCCCACAGTACCTTGCAACTCTCCTCCCAGCGTGTACCCACCACCTTTGTTCTGGTTGCGGGATCTATTGTCCTTCTTGAGCTGGCAAAAATCATGGAAAGTGAGAGCTTCACCAAACTCTCGCCCATAGGATTGATACTTTGCAAAATAATCACCCAAATGAACCACCTCCGGCTCCTGAGGAACTCCCGTTCCAGTGCCTAAAGTTAGAAATCGGGCATCGTGGAATGTGGGGGAGTGAGCAGTACTACCTGTTGTGTTGTGATCTGCTCCTGAGTGTGATGAGAAGTGTTGGATCCCTCACCGATGTGAAAACCCCTTGGGGTTTTCCACTGTCTGTTATCTGTGGCAAACTTCTGACCCATCTCCTCTATCCTCCTCGAGAGCTCCTACACAAATTTCAGGAGGAGATTCCCGAACTCCTTCCCTTCATCTCTTTCCTCCACCATAGGTTCTTCCTCCTCTACGTCCACAACTGGAACGCAGTCCCCTTCTCCAAAAGTGACCTTGAGCCTCTACTCTTGGCTCCTATACTTCCTTCCCTGGTAAGTTATATATTGTTTTCCTCCCAGTGTCATAGACTGATCTACTCCACAGGCTGAGCCAAGTCTATGAGCTCTGATACCACTGTAATATTCCAAATAGGAAATAGACAGCAATATAAAGCAACATAAACAAATAACTACAACAAATAGAGAGACATCATAAAAACATTGCAAACATGGAGAAATGCTGAGCCATTTTATTATAATCTGAAAGATAACAATGGGTACAAAGGTGATCAGAATGATGGCATCTTGGCTTGCTCAAGACAAGCTGGAAATTGTTAATCAAAGTTGTCATTGTTCAATGGAAATTTTGATATATGGGAGGCAAGAATGAGGAATTTCTTGAAGACTCAAGGAATTGAAGTTTGGAAATCAGTGATTAATAATGACACGATGGACGAAGAATCCAAGGAGTACAATACAAAAGCAATGAAGACAATTTTAAATGGGTTACCAAATTCTGTGAAGGCCAATTTTGAAAAATGTTCGTCAGCAAAAGTCATATGGGACAAATTTCATGATCTTCACTCAAAAGGAGTGTTGACAATGATCTCTAGTCAAGAAGACGATGGAAAACAAGAAAGAAGTCCAGAATCCATCCAGGAAGCTGAAGATAAAGAGAGATGACAACAAGGCTAAAGAAGAACTAGAAGATGAAGAGAACAAAGAAGACTTTGAAGAAGATCTCTTGAATAAACTTATGGCTTCCATGGAAGAGATTAATGGTTTGAAAAAGGAAAATGAAGAACTTAAGAAGAAAGCGCAAGATGGTAACCAAGACAAGACAAGGAAGGAAGTTGACTTTGTCAAGCTTCAAGTACAAGAAAGAGATGAGGAGCTCGCCAAACTTAAAGAGGAATTTCATCAAAATAAAAGGAAGCATCATGAAGAAGTCATATCTATGACAAATCAATTGGATAAGGCAAAGAAAAGGGAAGAAACTTTGTCAAGCCACCTTGAACAAAGACTTAAGAGCTTGAACAATCTTGAAATAGAGATTGGTCAATATAAGGAAGAGGTCTCCTCTCTTAGATCTCAACTAGAAGAAGCAAGGAAACAAGCGCAACGAGCAGAGAAGTGATGGAAACTTTGGCATTCATAGAAGGACATGTTAGTGAAGCAAAAAAGGGGAGAAACACCATGATATGCCAACTAGAAGAAAATGATGAAGAAATCTTGAAACTAAAATCAGACATCAATCTTCTCAAGGCCAAAACATGTGAAGCTACAAGAATAAAAGAAGAAATGGAGTGCAGTCTAGCAAAGGAGAATGAAGAACTCTTCATAATGAAA
Source organism: Pinus albicaulis (assembly GCA_034641835.2). Classification (NCBI taxonomy): domain Eukaryota; kingdom Viridiplantae; phylum Streptophyta; class Pinopsida; order Pinales; family Pinaceae; genus Pinus; species Pinus albicaulis. The sequence continues at coordinate 399,828,044 of CM076573.1, forward strand.
TCAAATATCATCTCCCTTAAAATCGAAGCACATGAAGCAACAAGGATGATGGAAGAAATGAAGAAGCAACTAGTTATGAAAGATGAAGATTGTGAAAAGTTGAAAGCAGAAATTGTCTTTCTTAAAAAGGAAGTTGACTTGCTAAATAAGAACTTGAAAAGCTCTCAAACCCTAGATGACATCCTAAGTCATCAAAGGTCTCCCCTTGATAAATCAGGTCCTGGCTATGTAGGTTAATCCTCAAGCAAGAATGATAATGCTTCAAACAACAAAGATGTGAGGAACCTAGAAATGTTGATGCTCCCAGTTCCAACAACGGCAAGGAGAAGAATCAAGATAACAACGGAAGAAATTCCACTCCAAGGAGACTTGCACATGGTGTCAAGAATACAAAAGGCAATGAATATCATCAAAGAATCTCAAGGCAAAAAGACTTTAGAAGTACATCAAGGAAAACTCCATCTCCAAGGTACCAAATTATATTTCTTGGTTATTTCTATTCTTGTACAAACTTTGGGCACATGGAAAAAGACTGTAGGGCATATCACAAAGACAAATATAATGGTCCCCTTCAATCTCCTAGAAGCAATTTTGCAAGAAGAAGTCATGATTTCTTATTCATGAACAAGATAGAGTTTTTCAATTGCCATAACATTGGACATATGGCATGTGATTGTAACTTGACTTGGGTTCCTAAACAAGCTAAAACCATGATAACCAAGCCAGACAAGAATGTTACACAAGTATGGAGAAGGAAGCAACTTGAATCTGGAAGTCTCTTGAACACTCCAACCAACAACACATGTTGATTTGATGAAGACATTCCTGGTAGATGTGATACTTCGAGTATTTAATGATGAGACTCTGCCAGAAAAGAAACCATGCATACAGTTAAGGGGAGTTTTGTGATTCTTGAGATTTCTTGCAAAAGTTATTCGTGAATGGGCCCTATGAAATCTTTGATGAGTCACCCATGGACATTCATCATTTGATAGATCATCTCTCAGGAGAAACTCCATTGAAGAACATGATTCCAATATTCACTTCTTCCACCCAATCACAAGGCAGAAATCTTTCTTGAAGCTGGAAGAGGTTATGCAGGCAGGGGGAGTTGGTTCATCACATGAAGAAAGACACATCTATCATGGACCACATTTCCAGAAGGAAGAGCACCATGACAGGGGGAGTAATATAGTTATGAAGAATTACTATTGATGAAGAAAAGAAGCAATTTGACAGGGGTAGTACTTGAGCACCCCATTTGCCATTGATGTCAAAGGGGGAGAGAATACTGGAAGGGCAAGAATATTGCCATCAATGACAAAGGGGGAGATTGTTAATCAAGGTTGTCATTGATGTCAATATGGCATTGACCAAGATGTCAATATTCTTGAGATGCTTGGTTCCAGATGATGATGTCATAACTCTTGGTTGACTAGGATACCATCAATGAAGAAGTCAAACCACTAATGAAGGAAGCCCTAAGAAGTACTTGATCTGATGTTGCATGCACTTGATGATCTATGCCTTGACTACATGTGATGATGACATGGAATATCTCATTTGATGGTTGGAAGACTATCTTACTATCTTGGAACTTTCCTAATGATGAAGTTGCCTATGTCATATCATTGCACTATGTCATGAATACATGATGAGGCCATGATGAATCACTTGGTGACATAAGAAGACATGGAAAACCTCATGATGACGTGGAAATAATATAAAGGCATTGTTCGAGCCATAACAATGAATAAGACCTAATGACCTCTTGGTGTCCCAATCACTTTCTGCACATAAAAATTCAAGGACAGTTATAAAGAAAAATAATTTTTGCTACCTTAGAGGCAGAATTTCGCTATGACACCTACACTACCTTTTAGAGTATAATTTTAGCTTTCCAATGAGCTATTACTTGGCCCGAAACTCCAAGTGGTTTGGGAGATATGAATTTTTCAAGTTAAAAAAATAAATCTGCCCTTGAGCCAACCTGTGCTATCCTATTCATGTCGGCCCTTCTCCCAACAGTCACGTCTTTTCGGATGGACAAACCATTATAAATTTGTGGGCAGACTCTTCATTTCAAAGTCATAATTTCGAATTTTTTCTCTGAAATTTCGGTGATTAATTACAGTGATATACCGCAGGAAATACAGAGATAGAAAGGCCAAGGAGATCAGAGATTAAAAATTGTCTTGGGCTAATTTTTTTTAAATTCTTTCTAGCTTGGATTAAGGACAATCAAACAGTGAACTTGAGCTCGGATTAGTAGCACAGTTTGTTGTCTCTCGGATCGGTGACAAGGAGGCAGCTCCCTTAACCTATGGCAAACAATGTCTAACCTGTGAACTAAAGGATATAACCTTTAGAATAGTAATCTTTTATCTTGACAGAAGTGTGGTTGCTGATCCAGACTGTGCTAAAGGACTGATAACTCAGACAAATAAAAAAAAGGACAACTACAGTGGTTCAAACCCTTTATCATTGCAACAAAAGTCTACAGGACTTCGACTATTTTTGAGGATACCTTCCATAGACTTGTGTGGACTATTCCTTGCTCCAGTAAGAGCACAAAACTATGAAAACAAGTTTCAGATCTCTTAGTTTAACACTATGTCATCAAAACGGTGGCTAAAACTGTTGGACTGAGGTTCATATTCTTGGACAGAGACTCGGATTAGTGTAGGAACCTTCTTTTCAGTGGCTGTATCATCATCACTAGCACAATTTTGTGGTTCGGATCTCCTTTGTCACACAAAAATCTTGGAGTTGTGATAATCTCAACATGTGCAAATATACATAACAGTCTTGGAATCTTATTGCAGTGACTCATATCCTTCCAGCACTTGTTGTGTCTTTCAGTTTTTGGTGGTGATGCATTGATCTGTGGTGTAGAAGTGTTTGTGCAGCTGTAGTGTTAGTACATGGTGGTGCAAAAGTGTTGGTGAGCTGTAAAGTACTAGTGCAGTGTGGTGCAGAACCATTGGTGCAGTATGGTGCAGATTTGGTGATGAAGAGTGATGTAGGAATAATGATGCTTATTGCTAGATGAATAGTGCAAAACCCGGACAAAGGAACAATGATCATCTTGGGACAATAAAGTAAAGCTCAAGCACAAGTCAAGTCAAGGACAAACCAAGAAGTTTGTTGAAGACATTCAACCTTGAGAAGTCTTGTGGAGAACTTTGAAGATCATGATACATCATTGATGTCATCACGATGTAACTTGGAGAAATTGTTTAGGTACGATGAAAAGCAGTGGTGACACCTTCTAAGAAGAAAAGGTTGTCATTGATGATGTGATGTGGAGACTAAGTGTGACAGGGCTCGTTGAAGAAGACTTTGGGAGCCGTGAAGAATAACCAAACATATTTTGACGAAGTGAAGTTGAGGGTTGGAGCCCAAAAAGTTGGAACCTCATAAAGACAAGGTTGGTGCCTTGGAAGATAGGGTTGGAGCCCTAGAGGATAGGAGTCCTCAAGAGACCAGGTTGGAGCCTATACCAGAGATAGGGTTGGAGCTCTAGAGGTTGGTGCCTCAAAGTGACAAGGTTGGAGCCTTGGAAGATAGGGTTGGAGCCCTAGAGGTTGGTGCCTCAAAGTGACAAGGTTGGAGCCTTGGAAGATAGGGTTGGGGCCCTAGAGGTTCGTGCCTCAAATTGACAAGGTTGGAGCCTTGGAAAAACCAAGTCGGTGCTTGGCACAATACAGGTTGGAGCCTGGAAAATTGGAGTCTTCATCTAGGGTTGGAGCCCTATATCATTATTGTACTTTACTTATTGTAAAGAAGAAATTAATAAAACTATCTATTCCATCATTTTTCATTTTGTGTTCTAAATATAAGTGATCTAACTAGTAAAATTAACAATTGAAAAGAAATACCGATTCACCCCCCTCTCAGTGTTTCCAACAGAAATACTCTCAAAATCTCCCACTGAATGGATGCTCTCTCTATGACTGTGTAACCCTTGAAATTGTTGTTGCTGCTACTGCTGGAATGGAGCTGCTCTTTGGAGTTGTTGCCCGGCTCAGAAAATTATGAAACTTGGAATACACGCTCTCCTCCAATAACCCGGAAAAACCCAGGAAGGAACCCCGGAATGGCTGACCCCGGAAATTGACCTCCCTTGGAAAATCACGAACTCCGGGTGAGTACATTGGCCCTGAACTGATATACTGCAAATGATGGCCTCCTCCTACTGCAAAAGATGATTTGTGAAGGGTTGATCCCTTCACAATACTCTCGGTGCTGCCTCCTCTCAAGACTGCATAATCCCCAAGTGTGACTGCGCTGCCTAAGTGACTGCGTGCTCCTGGCTGAAGGATGATGAGTGCTAAGCCCTAAAAAACAATGGTGGATCTCCTCACCTAAGCGGGCACTCGAAGTCCCTCGAGGCTGAGGTTGGGATCTCCGCTCGGAGACACCCGTGTGTTGAACAACAATTGCAGACTTCGCTAAACAGCAAAAAAATGTTCAATGTCTAAAGACAAAAAATTAGAATATGCATAATAGAATGACTAAATGGTGAGCCTCCTCTCCCTTTTATGCTTGAGAGCCTAGCGTTCCCTTGGGCCCCACTCAACTGCATTGTCCCTCCTTGGCTACGCTGTCCCTGCCACTGCGCTGCCTCCACGCTTGCCCTTTCCCTCTGCTGTCACTTAGCCCTCCTGGGCCCCACGCTGCCTCCACGCTTACCCTTTCCCTGCGCTGTCGCTTAGCCCTCCTGGGCCCCACGCTGCCAACTAAATTTGCCTAAGTGACTTTGTTATGAATCTTAGTTCATAACTATTTAGAATAAGTTCTTGTTTTATTAATTTAATTATGAATATAATTATTAGTTAAATAATTAATTAAATGAAATGAAGAGGCATCATTCTCCAAAGGACGTGTCTCTCTAAATGGGCGTGGCTAGTCAACTCCTATTTAAAGGAGCACCGCCTCAGCCTTGTAATCATCATTCATCATATATTAATAAATATTTATATCTCTTACATTGAGAAACAATAAAGAATTATAGAAATTAACTGATTATCTAGCTGCCCAGAAATCTAATGTACAGGTTAGACGCTACAGTGGTATCAGAGCCGTTCCTTCCTTGGCTAGTCGCTGCACAATTTCACTATGTCATCGCCATCGAGTTCAATCGTTATTTCACTCCCCATAGTTTGTTGTTCACTGCTATCCCTTCGCTGTTCACTGCTATCCGATCCGGTGCGTTCGTTGCTGGTTGACAATTCTTCCGCTGCATAAATACATATTAACTTGTTTCCACGACACAGTGGTACCCACGGTGATACGATACAGCATTTTGAATATATGATACAACATTTAAAATATACGATACAGCGTTTAAAATAAACGATACAGCGTTTTGAATATACGATACAACGTTTAAAATATACGATACAGCGTTTTAAAATATACGATACAGCGTTTTAGTTTATATAATATATAATTTTATATGTTATATATATATATATATAATTTATAAAAACTTATAATTAATTTAATTTAATTTAAAAATAAAAAATAAAAATAAAAATAAAAATCGCTCCTAAGAAGAAAAAAAATAAAATGGCGAAGGACAATGACGATACAAAAAGGGTAAATGACTGCGAAAAAAATATTGAAAAATTAACAAACAAGCAGGATGAAATAACAAAGAAGCAGGATGAAATGGCCAAGGATCTCTCAGATATAAAAGATATGTTAACACATAACTTAAAAACCCCAGAGGGGATTTCTTCAGATCACGACTTCCAAAGGAATTTTCATGGACGAATACCGCAAATACAGTTTGAAGGAAGTCAATACTACACTAAATCATCAGAAGGGAATTTCCTTAGAATTAAAAGTAAATTACCTACATATGATGGTAAAGACCATCGGGGTGCCATCGTTTGGGTAAACAAAATGGAGGCCATTTTTGCAGCAAATCCACCATTAGGTTCGCAAGAAAAAGTCATAACAGCATCCAACTCCCTGGAAGGAGAAGCATATGACTGGTATATGTGGTGGTCCCCTAGGTGTAGTGGTCTTACATTCACTTGGGAAAATTTAAAGAACTCTCTGTTGAAAAGATTTCATGATGAGGAAGAGGATGATGTATATGAGAGATTTGTTCACCTCAAGCAGAAGGGATCGGTGAGTGAATACACTCACGAATGGGAAGTATTAGCAATAAGGCAAAGAGGATTTTCAGGCGAAGAACTATTAAAAATGTATCGTTGTGGCTTCAAAGACTACATTCGGGAAGAGTTAAAATTGTATAAACCCAATACTGTTGATGAAGCCAGACATGCCGCCATAATTATTGAACGAAAATATAAAGTCCATAGAAACCCATATGCTAATAATGAGAGGGTAGTTAGTTATGCTAACGGGAAATCAGGTAAAACACCCATGGAGAAGTCAACCAAATACATTCCCCCACCAATGCGCAATGAAGGAAAACAACCAACTAATGTTGAAAGAAAAAAAGAAGGGAAATGTTGGAAGTGTGGAGACAAATATTTCGCAGGACATAAATGTGCAAACCAAAAACTTTATAACTGTGAAGCAGAACAAGATGGGGATTCACAAGAAGATAGCACTGACAAGGAGAGCAATGAAGAAAGTGAAAACTCAAATCCAGAACAAGATGAAGATATTCCACGAATTTCGCTCGCAGCCATCACAGGGATAGCTCAACCACAAACATTAAAACTTAAAGGTCACATTAAGAAGCAGAATGTTATAGTCCTAATAGACTCTGGAAGTACACACAACTTTGTGGATGTTAATGTTGCAAAAAGACTAAACATTTTTGCTTACCCTGTAGCAAACTTAAAAGTAATGGTAGCAGATGGTAAACGAATAGATGGAATAGGCAAGTGCCATAAGGTCAAGTTACAATTGAGTGAATATGAGACAGAAACTAGTTTTTATACGGTTCCCCTAGGGGGAGTAGATGTCGTTTTAGGGATAGAATGGTTGCGGACATTAGGTACATACTCAGCAAATCACATAAAGCAATTTATTAAGTTTAAAATGGATGGAAGAAGATACAAGTTAATGGGGTTCCATGCCCCACCTACTCAAGTTGTCTCTGCTCAACAAATGAAAAAACTCATTCGCAAAGGAGCTCCAGCATTTTTGGCACAATGTCAACAATTGGAGTTACTATCGATGGAAGGGGACTCACAGTCCATGGAAATTTCATCTTTAATCCAAAAATACAAGACGGTTTTCCGAGACTTACCAATGGAGTTACCCCCTAAAAGGAAGATCGAACACATTATCGAGACTAAACCAGACTCTACACCAGTAAATGTCAAACCATATCGTTACCCACATCATCACAAAACAAAGATAGAACGATTAATACAAGACTTGTTGGAGCATGGGATCATAACAAAGAGTAGAAGCCCGTATGCTGCTCTAGTGGTGTTAGTTAGGAAGAAAGATGGATCTTTTCGACTATGTATAGATTATAGAGGGTTGAATAAAATCACGATTAAACATAAGTTTCCAATTCCATTCATTGATGAGATGTTGGATGAGTTACATGGTGCAGAATATTTTTCAAAATTAGATTTAAGATCGAGTTATTACCAAATATGGGTAAGACTAGAAGACGTCGAGAAAACAGCTTTCCGAACCCATGAAGGACATTATGAGTTCAAAGTCATGCCGTTTGGACTAACAAATGCACCAACAACTTTCCAAGCTACCATGAATGATCTCTTCCACCCATATTTGCGGAAGTTTGTATTAGTTTTTTTTGACGATATCCTCGTTTATAGCAAGACGTGGAAGGAACATCTCAAACATTTGGAGACGGTACTATCGGTGTTAGAAAAGAATCAATTTTATGCTAAGTTGTCAAAGTGCACCTTCGGGCAGAAGGAAGTTGAATACCTTGGACATGTTATATCTAGGGAGGGAGTCAAAGTAGACCCCAACAAAATTAAGGCAATCAGAGAATGGCCTAGACCCAAGAAAATATCGAAGCTAAGAGGATTTCTAGGTCTCACTGGTTATTATAGAAGGTTTATAAAAAATTACGCACAATTGACAACACCCCTGACTAATTTACTAAAAAAGAATGTGTTTCAATGGGATAATCAAGCAGATAAGTGTTTTGAGAAATTAAAATAAGTGATGTCAACCACACCGGTACTTGCAACACCCGACTTTTCCAAATCATTTGTAGTTGAATGTGATGCTTCGGGTTTCGGAATTGGAGCTGTATTAATGCAGGATAACCATCCTATAGCATTCGAAAGTCGCAAACTGAATAAACGTGAAGGGCTAAAATCAACATACCAAAAAGAAATGCTCGCCATCATACATGCATTAACTAAGTGGCGCCAATACTTGCTTGGAAGTAAATTTTCAATTCGAACTGACCACAATAGTCTGCAATTCTTACTTCAGCAAAAGACTTTGTCAACAGAGCAACAGAAATGGACGGAGAAGCTGTCGGCATTCGATTTGGAAATATTACACAAAAAAGGTAAGGAAAATGTCGTCGCAGATGCTCTTTCACGTAAAGATGACGACCACACCACTTGTGCCGCCATGGTTGTTGTTCCAGATTGGTTGGATGAAATAAGAGCTGAATATGCCAAGGATGAAGAATGTGACACTATGATTAAGAATATTAGTCAATATGTCAATTTCGAATGGAAGAATGACATCTTATGGTATAAGAATAGAATTTATCTAACACCAGCATCTAAATTTAAGTCAAAAATCTTAAGGGAATCACACAGTTCACCAGCTGCTGGACATGTTGGATTCTATAAAACTTACTATAACATTCGACAGTCATTCTATTGGAAGGGCATGAGCAAGGAGATCCAGAAATATGTTGTTGAATGTGATGTTTGCCAAAGAAATAAAAGTGAGAACATTCCAACACCAGGTCTGTTACACCCCTTACATATACCAGATCAGAAATGGGAAGAGATCTCGATGGATTTTATAGAAGGATTACCTGTATCAGACAGCAAGGATAAGATATTTGTCGTAGTAGATAGGCTCACAAAGTATGCCCATTTTATGGCTATTAAGAAAACTGACACAACTAAGCAAATTGCAGAGACATTTTGTAAAAACATATACAAATTACATGGGTTTCCCAAGATCATAGTCAGTGATAGAGACGCTAGGTTCAAAGGGAATTTCTGGAAGGAATTCTGCCACCAGGTAGGAATATCCCTCAACATGAGTACAGCCTATCACCCCCAGACAGATGGGCAGACTGAAGTGGTAAATAAATGTTTAGAAATGTATCTCCGCTGTTTTGTCACTGACAAACAAGGTAGGTGGACCCAATGGCTACATCTGGCAGAGTGGTGGTATAATACCACCTACCATATGTCGGCAAAAATGACGCCTTTCCAAGCTCTTTATGGTTATGAACCACCGAAGTGGAAGGATTTTGCACTTCTTAATTCTAAAGTTCCAGCCGTAAAAAATAACTTGGAAGAAAACCAAAGAATCATCAATTTATTAAAAGAAAATCTAACCCTGGCACGTAATAGAATGAAACAACAAGCCGATCAACACCGCACTGAAAGAGAATTTGAAGTAGGAGATTGGGTTTTTGTTAGGCTTCAACCTTACAAGCAGTTGTCGTTAAAACAACAAGGCAAAAACAAACTATCCCCAAAATATTATGGGCCGTATCAAATAGTCAAGAAGATCAGTCCTGTAGCTTATGGATTAAAGTTACCAGATAAGTGTCGAATCCATAGTACTTTTCATGTATCAAATCTCAAAAAAGTACTAGGGCAGAACCAAATAGCCCAAACAGACATACCAGAGACTGATGAAGAAGGAAGAATCGTCCTAGAACCAGAGGGCATACTTGCTACACGAGAAAAGGTTTTGCGGTCAAAGACAATAAAAGAATACCTCATTAAATGGAAAAGGCTACCCGAGGAAGATTCATCCTGGGAGACAGAACGTTTCATTCGCCAACACCCAAGTCTACCTATGCTTTGAGGACAAAGCATCTTAAGAGGAAGGCAATGTTATGAATCTTAGTTCATAACTATTTAGAATAAGTTCTTGTTTTATTAATTTAATTATGAATATAATTATTAGTTAAATAATTAATTAAATGAAATGAAGAGGCATCATTCTCCAAAGGACGTGTCTCTTTAGTTGGGCGTGGCCAGTCAACTCCTATTTAAAGGAGCACCGCCTCAGCCTTGTAATCATCATTCATCATATATTAATAAATATTTATATCTCTTACATTGAGAAACAATCAAGAATTCAGAAATTAACTGATTATCTAGCTGCCCAGAAATCTAACGTACAGGATAGACGTTTCAGACTTTAGGGAATTATTATCTCCTAAGTGTGGGTTATGGGTCCCATCATCCCCTTTATTAACTGACTAACATTAGGAAGGCAAAATCTGAGCAAAATTAATATTGTCAATTAGCTGCTGCTAATTGGGAATATTACACTAAAGTTTCAAATGGTCAGTGCCATTTGATGTTCATTTGCATTATATTTGCCACAAAATTCAAGCATGGCCTTGGCTCATTAACTTCTGCCTCCACACCCAAGCACAATCATCATTTCCTGAGATTTGAAAATGCCATTTCTGGAACTCATAACATTTTAGAAACCTATAACCAATTCCCCATTCTAGATGACATAGGTTTGATATATGTAATCTCCGCTACTGAACAAAAATACTTGTGTTTCAAACATTGGTTCTTTCTGCCTTGTAGATTCTACTGCAACACCTATGAACAGATCATCACAGGCTGAGATATTCAAGCTCCAGGTTTAGAAATTGTGGAGTTTTTACAAAAGCTTTTACAATTGTAATAAAACATAAAAGAAACCTAACACCAACTGAATATACTCAACAGATGTTTTTCATAGTGTGCATCACAATAATTCAGAAAATGAAGTTATGAGATATGACACAAATGGAAAATTTTAAGGTAGAGAGATACGGGGAAATAAGATTACACCAACCTGAATTCTTTTCGGTACACTGAGCCAAAAATCTAGATTTGGAATCACCTAGAAATGCAAGCATATTAACAAGTTAGAACCCTGAACATAGCTTTCATATTAATAAGTTAGGACTGCAGACATAGCTTTCAGAATACCACCGTTTCTATAAGTTCCTCACCCACCCCTCTCAAAAAGTTCACTCTCTTACTAAAACAAATCCCTACAATAACAACTGTGAAGAAAGATGACCTACAGTAAATGGAAAAAGACAAACACGGAGAAAGGGAGAGGTAATCTTCAAAAACAAAAGGCAAGAAAAATGTATTGTTTCCAAATAAATCAAAATTACCACAAACTAGCTCAAACTTCAGGATAACATCTTAAATATCCTCAAAAAAAAAAGGCAGTAATCAACTGACTAAGCAAAAACATATCTTTTTCCTTAAATAAATTCATGAGGAGGCTTTACATAAAAAATGAATGACATTTTAGACCAAGTTCGATGCAATGCTAAATTGGAATTCAAGATGAGGTCTATTGTAAGATCATGTCTCAGCGCAATTTTCATACGAAATGAGCTTTAAATATTTGCGTTGTTGCAGTATATGAGAAACTTATGCAAAAAGTAATAAACCAATGACAGTAGGGAAAAAGAACCGATACCTCTTTTCCATGGATTCCAAGCACAAAAAATCGATACACAATACCAGTCAGCAAATATGCTGTGAAAACGCACAACAGGCTGGAAAATTGAAAACGCATTCAATAACATAGACATCAGTATCTATAAATATTACATCAACCAATTGCAATGTAATATAAACCATTCAAAATGCCACAATATCTATAATGTCTCAGTGTGCTGTGCAATTCATTAACAACTGGCAATGAGAAAATATCAGTCTGTAACGAGGCTTCTAGGTAACTTACACTATTAGAAGGGTACTAAGCCAACCCAGCCCTTTCCCCCCTATAGATGTAACTGCAGGGCAACCTGCAGGATGCATCATTGTTGTTGCCTGTACACAAAATCATCATATCCATCAGAAAAGTCTGATCTAAATTCCCCACATTCCAGAATTGCATGTTTTGTGAATTAATAATATATCTTAGCTCAAATTAAATCAATAACTGTTGAATTTCCCTCCACATTGAATAAGCTCCCCAATGACAGAATTTACTGATAAATCACAAGCAATAACTCCTATATTTATACTTATATAAAACCAACCCTGAAATACTCCAACGCAAAAAATATTTCATCCAATTTGTGTCAGAAGACAAATGAAACAGACTAGCTTTACGTCCAGAGACAAATCTTCCAAATGATAAACTGACAATGGAATCCATAAATGCAGACATGCACACCATGCAAGGATTGGTTCAGACGTCTGGCATAGTATGAGTTTTTATTTCATGTACAATCTTGTCCTTGCAAATGAGGAACAAATGTCTTCCTGGCCTTCGTGAAATATAAGGAAATACATAATAGATGCCTAAGTAATCTTCTAGTCATCAACTGTAGATACCATATTTAGATACCACTAGAAAAATCCATTACTAAGCCTGTAACATGTACAGATGTCAAAGTATTAACACTCTGATAATATTTAAGATAGGAATTTTAAACATTTATATAATGGTCAATTGGTTATAGTAAAATGTGTCCAATGTAACATTTGAACAATGTATCAATGCTAGGGCTTGTGCATGAGCTTGAGGTGCATGCCATTTTTGTTTGGAACTTTGTACCAATAATCCCTGTACTGTTTTAGTAAGTCTGTGTTGACATTTATTATCCCACCTCCTGCCACCAGGCCTCTAAGAAACATTTATAGCTCAATCATGGCCTGAGGTGTTGGAAAATATGGTAGCCATGGTCGGTATTTTCATCTTGAAAAATAAATGGAAATTTGAATTTTTAAAAGTTGCCTCCAAAATTGATTAGGACGCTGGGCCCCTAAGAGGCACCCATTCAAGCCCACTTGATGGCTATATAAATGAAATCATTTCTCCTCATTTGGATACACAATTTGATCACACATATCTCTGATCCAGTGAAATTATAGGAGAACCGAATTTTTAGGAGGCCGAAATTTCAGGAGGCCAAAATTCTAGAAGGGTCGAAATTTCAGGAACATGGATTTTGTCATGGCACTTCATCATGATTTTGGTTTCTGGTCTGGTTATTATTCTGCTATTGTTAATTTTGATGTATAGATGAATCTGGAAACTCTCTCTCACATAGATTTTGTCATGGCACTTCATCACGATTTTGGTTTCTGGTCTGGTTATTATTCTGATATTGTTAATTTTGATGTATAGATGAATCTGGAAACTCTCTCTCTCATAAGGAAGAACATTTTCTGGGTTTTCTTCTGTATAACTGCCTAGATTCTATGGAATTTAACGCTGTGTGAAAAGTTGAAAAATAATGTTTAATTGATCATTGAAGTAGTTATCAGGTGAAGAAAAACTTAATTCTAGCAGATGCCCTAGAAAATCAACATGGTATCAGAGCAGATTTTCATTGAAGAGTAGTTTATTGCAACTTCTGAGCATTTAAATCAACTTAAAGAAGGCCGAGTTGAGCTCATCAAGGACAAAGTCTGAGGTGTTATTTGTTTGTTTTAGGCCTGCATTAAGGGTTAAGAGAGCCGAAGATCAGTTCTGTAAAAGTTTTCTGTTCAGCAAGTTTGGGTGAGGCCCGAGCCCTAGAAAGAGGCCTCAACTGACCTTGGATGTCCTGCTATTAAAGACCTCAAAGGTTCTAGTCTACACTGAGTTTTTAATAGGATCCGTGACATAAAAAGGGGCCTAATTTGACCTCTGATCCTGAACAGAATCAGCGACAAATTACAATCCTTTGAACAGGAGTTTAGTTTAATACAGGGTATGTAGACTTGTGCATAAGTCTGTCCACTAAGCCGCATTGGACAGAGGTTGCTTCCATCCCTAAAGACTGGTGTGGTGTGACAAGTTTCAGATGTATGGGTTACCCTACCTCTGCCTGATCTATGTGAAGACTAATCAAGTCTGAAATCCTGTGGCATCTAAAATCAATGGTTCGTTGTCTATCTCTAAGGTATGTGAGCTTCTACAGCTCCCTTTTACAAATCTTCTGCGATTTAAATTTCTCTATGGCTAGGACTGAGCTACCTCAGATCTGATTCCTCTTATGGAATATGAGCCTTCATGGCAATGCGAGTTGTCTACAAGTGTGGCAATTCTTTGTGACCTTTGTGTAGATGCGAGCCCCATAAACCAGTTCTATGAACCCAAATTCATAGCTCTATGGCTCTTTATGTGCAAAGGTAACATTGTGCAAGCTTGCATGGCACCCTCCCAGATCTATTGAAGTCCTCTTCCTATGATTATTTCTCTTTTAAGGATGAAATGAAAAATCAATGCAAAGAGGACCGAAACTTTTGTTGAGGCACAGTAGTAACATGGATATAGTGAAATTTGTTGCAAGTTCTATGAAGATCAAAAAGTCGTGTAATGAACAAAGTTCGTGTACTCAGAGAAATGCTCTGATACCAATGTAATGAACATAGTTCGTACTTCAAGTTAAATACTCCCGAAGACTTGGAATATGAAGATCTCCATTGAAGATAGAAGAATATATATTAAAATGTATGAATGAGAAGGATGTTACAAATGAGAGTGAAGGGCTACTTATATACCCTACGCAGGTGTCCCTTTATGAACGGTCATGTCCTTAGGGACATACCTCTTCATTCACTAATTAATCATTATTTATGATGTATTATTATTATTTATATTTATATTTATTCATAACATTGTCTTCCTCCTCAAAAAACTTTGTCCTCAAAGCTTGCTGCTGAAAAGGCTTGATCTCTTTTTCTGTTTCGAATGTCTTCTCATCTCGGAATTGTCATCTTTGTTGATACAAATTGATATGATTCTTTGAGTGATAAATAAAATTGTCGAACTGAGAAGGGATCTGACCATCCTAAATTAATCTTTTGTGAAACTTGGCAATTACTTGACAGTTGGGACAATTTGTTATAGTTAATCTCAATTGTGCCAACATTATTATTCTTCATAACATGAGTTCGTTGTTTCTGTTTTGAGTGATACAGATACACAGATTGATTGGGATGTTTTCTCTTGTGGTTCGGATGTGTACTGGTGATTTGATTTTCTCTTATCAAGTGTTTGGTAATTTCCTGATTTACTCTAGGTGTCGATGTTGAGTTGGTTGCAAAATCGTCACTTGGAATTTCTATCATTTGAACGGCAATATCTGAATATGTTTTTCCTTCAACTGGTTTGTCCTCTTTTTGAGGGGTGATATTGATTGGATTGATATTCATTCCCTTATCTTCAATTTGGATGGTTACATCTAATGACTTTGATATATCTTTCGTGATAAGTTCTTCTAATTTATTTTTCAATGATTGTTTATCATTTTTAAATTTCTTAATTTGAGTGAGTAATTTTTCGCTATGGTCTTTAAGACGAGTAGTTTCTTCCTTCTTGTCCGTGGTGATTTTGTCAACTTCCCTTTGCATATTTTGCATCACTTTTTTACTTTCTTGAAGAATTACTTTTGAGATTTCATGTATGTCTTATGGCGTCATTGAATTTGGCTTCAAAGTAACGTCCTGTAGTGTTATTTTTTTCATTTTGTGGGAAAATGTCAAAAGCTTCTTTTTCGTATTTAGGATAAAGGGCCCTAGAGTTTCCATCCAAGGTGAACCCAAAACAATGTCACTATTGTCAAAAATAAGGTTTTCACAGTGAATTGTGAGATAAAAGTATAATCCCCAATACTTAGTTGTAGATTGCTTATGTTGTATTGTTTGTCACTTGTGTCAACAAATATTGTTTCAATTATATTCGATTCAACAATCACTAATTGGTTAGCACATTTAGGACTAAAATAATTACTCTCTTCAGTAGGACTCACAGAGATTATGAATCATGATATCTCTTCCTGCGAGTGATCCTTTCATTTTAAATAGTGTACTGACACATTTACTAAAGGTTTTAGGAAATCTTGCATTATTGGTCTCCATTATTTTTTTAGAATGAGTTTTAGGGTTTAAAAGTAATCCTTTTAATATTATACTTTTTTAATGATAATTTTTTTCTCCTTTTTACTTCGAAATTAAATGAGAAGTAATATTATCTTTACCAAAAATCCCTTTTATACCTTTCGACTCTTCTTTTGAAATTAATTTGAAACTTAAAAACTTATCCTTTGAACAACACTAAATAATATTTTAATGTTGTTATTTCTATATGGTCGTCTGACCAAATATTTGGCTGTGAAGAAGAGACGTCACTGTACGGATGCTTTTGGAATTGTTTCAAATGACTTTTGCACTCCTAATTTTTCCCAAACACCAACTTTATAATTAAATATGAATCGGTGGGTATAGTAAAAAAACCTTCTTCAAAAATCACGCCTGATTTGAATGGCCAAAAGATTGTTCGCTTTCGATGGTTCCTGTGTAGGCCGTGTGTGCATGTTCCAATTAGAAACACAGATTGAGATTTAGTCGAGCAAAGGAGTGTGGTAGGTATGGAGGTCTCACACAGATTGAGAGTCAGTCAAGCAGAGCAGCGCGAATGGGGCTTGAGACTCTCATCCGCAGAACAAGAATGTTGGCGATGTGGACAGGGGAGTGGAAACAACAATGGGTAAAGCAGAGTGGGCTTGTCTAGAGCTGCGTGATAGGGTGTATGTGCAGATGACTGGCGTTGGAAATGTCGACTTGAACAGATGTCGATGTGGATGGATAAGTGGGTTGGATGTAGAGGTGATTGTTGGATGCGTACGTCGGACTACGCACGACCATCCTGTGGTTGCATAAGGGTACAACAATGAGGGTGGCCGATAGGGTGAAAACTGGTGGGGTAAGCGGTTGCAACGTGAACGACAATGTGAAGGCAGCTAGTCGGGGGATCCGCGGTTGTCCGACTGTGGGCGACCGTCAAAGATGGTTGTGCGTTGCGGAAACAGGTGAAATGATGGCAGTCAAGTTGGTGTTTGTTAATGCAAGCAGCAGCTGCGTGTATTTTTTTAATTATTTATTTCCTTTTTATTTATTTTTTTATAGCTATTATTTATGATTTTCTTTTTTACTTTCTAGTTCAATTTTTTTATGTGCCTTATTTTTGTTGAGATTCAACAAGAAGATCCTAGTGAAAATGAAGCACCTACACTAGGATGGAGCTTCAAGCTATTTTTAGGTGTATGTCTATTTATAGATATATGTGCAAATTCTATTTATAGATTGCATGTCTATTTATAGATGCATGTCTACTATTATTATCCCTTAATATTAGTTGGACAATAAACTATATTCTATTCTCAATGAGCACATGGAAATAGTTAACTGAAGTGGCAAATTAATTAGCTAAAGGAATTTCGAGTTAAGTGGTTGGTTGGTGGGACATGTAGGTTGACTTAGTTGTAACCGAGTGATTCGAAGTTGTAAAAGAGTTGAAAGTGCAGTTATGCAAGTTGTTAAGTAGTTTAACTCAGTTGTGCTAGTAGTAACTGAAGATACACTAGTGAGAGATCAAGTGAATTAATTATTAATTAATTCACAATCAGTGGTCTCACATGCAACTGAAGATTTACTATTATTAACTACATGCATGTCAGATCCAGTGGAGACCCAATTGAGTTCTAGGTGAAAGGGAAGTAAACAATCAGTTGTGACATTATCCAATTGCACACATACAACCACACACACATTGGATGTGCCCATGAGGATTACGCAGTCAAGGCAGGCAAGATTGCTATCAGGTGGGATTGCGCAGCGGAGGCAGGTTGTCTGGAGACAGTAAATTGGCTAAGGAACTTGCCAATTTTTGTGTGACAGTGTGAAACAATTAGCTCATGTACTAAGCATAGTTTTAAAACCAGCCCGATTCGAATCAGACCAGGCCTGGTTGACCGAGCCGAAAGGCCTACCGGTCCAACCAGGTAGATGAAACGGCCAGTCGGCCGGTTTGTTACCGAGTTGGCCAGTTTTTTGACCGACTCGGCCGGCTCGGTAACAAACCGGCCGACCAAGCCTGGTCCGAGTTAACTCGACCTAGCCAATCCAGCCGGCTAGTGGGCCCAAAAAATTGAAAAAAACGGACTTAAAACTCAAATTAATTCTGCTGTTAGGTTTTTTTAGGTTTTCTAACCCCTTCCCATCCTATTTAACTAACCCAACCCCTCTCAATACCTCACATCTTTCTCATTCAATTTGTTTGAACATTTGTGAGAGTTTTCTGAAGAGTTGTGGAGTTGGTTTTTGGAGCAGCTTCATGGTAATGTTAAATTCTTAAAGTAAAAGTGACATTCTCCTTAATCTTCATTTTCATCCTTTTACTTCATTCTCCTTAATCTTCATTTTCATCCTTTTACTTAAAATTTTAACATTACCATGAAATGACTCAGGATGTCTGAGAGTGGTTCCAACCTCATTGGATTTCATATGGAGAAAGTAGAATTTTAGATCTCATTCAAAATCCAGCAGACTTATCAGTTTTTCAGGATTTCAGGATTGGGTTATTGCAATGTTTCCATCGAATTTTGTCATGTGTTAGGGTATGGAACTCGTATTTAATCAAGAGCACCAATCCCTCTATGTACCTTGATGACATGATGTTAGTGACATTGGTTATGTTTTTTGTTTTGATCTCTATATCATCATCCTGTATTGGACAATGCACTAGGTGCAATTTTGATATAATGGATATATTCATGAGCCTACTTTGATCATATGTTGTCTTTTGTGACTTGTCTATATTGTAATGCTTTGTGTTTGGAAAGATGAATAAAAATCTTTAAATTTATGTTTTTGTACAAAAAAATTAATATTTAATGTATTTTTACAAAAACCGAGTCATTGAAACCGAGTCGACTGAGTCATTACCGATTCGGAGTCCAAATCGGAGTCGGCCCTCGGCCTGGTAGCTGACCGATTCCATTTTTTAAAACTATGGTACTAAGAGCTCTTGGATTGAAGCTTTGTATGTAATTATTTCATGATCCATGATATAATATACAATAGAAGATAGTGGGGTTTTTAGCTATAAGCTTTCCCCGGTAAATTATCTGTGTTGTGTGTGATTGATCTTTCTTCATGATATTGTAACTGGCAATTGTGTTTTAAATTCCGCAAATATTTGTAGAAGCAATTTTGTATTTAACAGTAGCATATTGTTAGATCAGAAGAATCCAGGACATACATGTATTTTGTATAATTTCTACAATTTATTCTATAGTTTTTTTTTAATAATTTTTTTTCCCTTTCTCTTCCATTTTTTTATTTTTATTTTTTTAACCCTTTTTTTTATAATTTTTTTTTCTTCTTTTAATTTTAATGGCCAAAATCCTAGTGAAACGGAGAAACTCCAAATTCTTGTAGCGTAATTCTTTCAACGGCAACAAGGTTAATGAATTTTGATGGCCAAAGGCCTTGATTAGACTAGCTCTGTGGAGTGGTTGAGCGGCCAGAGGATCCAAGTTTCCAACAACTCTAATACCAATGTAACGAACAAAGTTCGTACTTCAAGTTTAATACTCCAGAAGACTTGGAATATGAAGATCTCCATTGAAATTACAAGAATAGATATTAAAATGTATGAATGAGTATGATTTAACGAATGAGAGTGAAGGCCTGCTTATATACCATAGGCAGGTGTCCCTTTATGAACAGTCATGTCCTTCGGGACATAACTCTTCATTCACTAATTAATCATTATTTATGATGTGTTATTATTATTTATATTTACAGTATTTATGTCTATATTTTATTCATAAAAAGTCTATATATATCTGAATCCAAGCCTGTATTGTCTCCTATAATCGGAATCAATTGCCTAGTATGCGAACTTTTCTGAGGTTAATTTCAGAAGTTTGCAAAAGTAATTAAGTCAGTATCTCTGTATTTAGCCCAAGTATCCATATTACTTTCAAAGATAAAGTATGAGCTAAGATGTAGCCATAGTTTTAAAAACCGGCCAGAGTTCGCCGTCGCCCGGCCGATTAGATTGCCTTGCCAGGTCAGAAAGCCCAGGCCCCTTCTCTGACTTAGGCTATCTAGGGCATTTCGCCATTTTTTAACAAAAACCGGACTTCCGTTCCTAACCGGCCGGTTTATTGCTAACTAATCTGCGGCCCCACATTTCCGGCGGCAGTGATGTTTTAGGGCTGATTTGGAGCCAATGGGAGGGTTGTTTCCCTCCAAAAACACCCTCCCCAATCTTTTATAAGGAGGAGCAGCCTCTCCTTTGTCTCACACCAACTCATTTGCTGTTTGTGAGTTTGATTGAGAGCTTGGAGAGTGTTGAGTGTTTGCGAGAGCAGCGATCTTGGAGGCTTGGAGTTGGAGTTGGAGCTATCTTGGAGGCTTGCCGCTTGAGCTAAGTATATTGTAGTAGCCATCATGCCTCCAAAAGGCCAGGATACTGCATGGGCTCATTGTGATATGATTGATGGAAAAATGATTTGCAGATATTGCCAAAAATCTATTGCAGGAGGGGGTATTAACAGGTTCAAGCAACACTTGGCTGGGATAGGAGGCCATGTAAAGCCATGTGGAGCACCAAATGAAGTAATAGGGCATATTAGGGCAGAATACCTACAGAAGTTTGAGACTCGAGTCACTGAACCAATAGAGACTGCAGTTGCAAAGTTTGGCAGTCGAGAGTCGGGAGACTCAAGTTCAACCAACTGAGTTTGAACTTTGATTATGATTAGAATTTAGTAGTATGATATATCATATATGTAGATTTGTACTATGTAGTAGACTGTCATTGTAGTCTGTACTATGCTCATAGCTTGTAGCATTGTTTTTGGACATTATGGGCCATTTGCAGCCTCATTTCTTATGTATTTTTCGATGATATGTATTGCACTTGGTGCCATTTTGATATATTCACCTTTGCATGGTATATAAATGAGCAAACTTTGCATATTTTGTCTCTATTGGCTTGGAATCATGGTTGCAAATCTTTAAAATAGTTTTTTTTATTAAAAAAATAATTATTTAATGTATTTTTTTTTAAACCGGTTCATTGGCATCTGACCGCTCCCGGTTAGACCGGTTCCGGTTAGAAACCCGGTTCATTAGGTCCACCGGTTCCGGTTCCGGTTCCGGTTTTTAAAATGTAGTCTAGGAAAAGGAACTCAAAGTCTCTGCTTGGATTTGTTGTGTGCATATTGTTGGGAAATGTAACTAGTTTCAGTTTTCATAATTACTATTTTGTCTCATGTCATGATGTAATTCTTATAAAAAAAAATGTTATTAAACCATGGGTTTCATGCTTGGGTCATTGGTGAAATAGGTAAGCGCATCCATTACATGCGTATAGCATTTGTCAAGTAATTTTTTCTTCAAGTCATTTAGGCCTCTAGTTACAATTCAACCTTCGGATGCACTTCAAGTCAATCTTTGAAGCACTTCAAATTGGCCCTATTACAAGTCGGCCCTAGAGCACGTCAAGAGTCGGCCTAGAAGTTGTCTCATGTCATGATGTAATTCTTATAAAAAAAAATGTTATTAAACCATGGGTTTCATGCTTGGGTCATTGGTGAAATAGGTAAGCGCATCCATTACATGCGTATAGCATTTGTCAAGTAATTTTTTCTTCAAGTCATTTAGGCCTCTAGTTACAATTCAACCTTCAGATGCACTTCAAGTCAATCTTTAGAAGCACTTCAAATTGGCCCTATTACAAGTCGGCCCTATGACACGTCAAGTCGGCCTAGAAGTTCTTCATGTTGGCCTTGTTTCAGACTACTCGACTTAGGAAGATTGGTATATATATCATGAGAGTCAGATCATTTTGGGACATATCTGCAATCAGTTTAGAATTTGATGAGTTAGATAGATTATAAGACAGACTTGAGAAAAGACTAGATGACCGAAAAACATAAAAGAATATGCTCCTAACCAAAACAGGAAGTGTTCTGCTCAGAGTGAAGGTACAAAGATATCTTGGAGACCCGAAAATTACAGTCAAAAGCACAGTAAGAGGTCTGAAGGTCACAAGAAGCACAAAAGGGCAGAGAGTTGCAGTAGGTACAGAGCTCCGAAGTCTACAGTTAGAAGAACAGAGGTTCGTAGTTTGCAGGAAGAGGAACAGAGGTCCAAAGATTGCATAGTAGTATCTTAGAGGTCAGAATGTTGTGATAAGAACAGTGAAGTCCAGGATTGCATTCAAACTCTTGAAGCTTCCAAGAAGTGGCATTTTGACTTGAGAAGACTCTTCGAGAAGTGTTGACTAGTAGCTAGAAGGCTTGACTTGGTCATTTGGTCTTGGAAGTCTCTTTGAAATTGATAAGAAGAGAAATTCTTGCAGGTTTTCCCCTGTTAGAGGGGTTTTGCCTTGGCGTGGAGCCTACATTTGATGTCTTTTGTCTCTTGTATTTACATTTGTGGTAATTTCTTGATGAAAGAAAACAAAAATAATTAATAAGAAGACAACAAACTTCACAATAATTATCAAGCTAAGGAGAATCAACATTAACCTACATATACCTTGATTTTCCAACATGGTATCAGAGCTAAGCTAAAGAAGAGACACCACATCTAGAGAACAGAAAGAAGATCATCAATGTAGCAATCACTTTTGCAGACTTATTTGAAGCCATCTTTTAATAAGCATTTCACCTCCAAAACTTTATGTCCAATCCAATGGCTTATACGTGCAAGGAAAGAAATAAGTTAGAAGGAGCCTGCAACTACAAGGAATGGAAAAAGATAATTGACGTAGCCCTTAGAGAGAATGATGTCATGAAGTACGTTCTTGGAAAGGTCCCTATTCCAGATTCAGAGGATGAAAAAGAAGTTGAAAAATATGAAAAAGGGGATGTCAAAGCTCAAAATATTCTCTTTGAGTCTATCAAAGACCCCCTCATTACTTTTGTATCAGAACTATCTACATCCAAAGAACTCGATGATACCTTGGTGAAATTATACTCTGTCAACACAACAGGTCACATGATAGCCTTAAGGACTCAACTATGTCAATCAAAATTGACTAAAGAAGACACTATCTCTTCCTTTTTCATGAAGCTATCAAAAATCAAAGATCAACTCCTAGAAACTGGTGAGAAAATATCCAATTCAGAATTAATCACAACAAGAATCAATGTTTACCTAAAGAGTGGGATGGTTTTGAAACTACCATTTGTGCAAGGAAAGAAACTCCATCATTTGAAGAACTATGGTCTTAATGCTCGCAGCTCAACAGAAGAATCCATAATAAAGGCTAGAAGTAACGCTCAATCTGACAATGAAACTTCTCGAGCCTTTGCAGCGAAGGCAAGGAAGAATTTTGATAAGAAAAAGAAGAACAAAAATAGAGACATGTCCAAGCCCAAAGTCCAGTGCTTTGGTTGTCATGAATATGGACATTACAAATCAGATTGCCCCAAGAACCCAAAGAACAACAAAAGAAAAGAAAGGTATGGGGCATTAACAATTGAGGATGAAAAATCTTTTTAGAAGCGCAAGGAAGATTTCAAAGACCTCTACTATTGAGAATGATGACTGGTGTATCATACACCAATTTGCAACATAAGAGTCTAGAGAATAAAGATTAAGAGATATGATTTCTCTCTCATCAGAACTAGTAAAAAGAGGAAGAAGTAGAGCATCTTGATTTAGCATTGCTCTTAAAAAAGTAAAATCATGGAAGTGACAATGTCTTGTGAAGGACTTTGTAACATCTTCTTGTGATTATAAAAGACTAAGGTATGTAGTCCTTGAGGTATGTATAACTGTTTTTATGCATATAGAGTCTAACATTAATTGTATTAGGGTTTTTAGGACATGTTTGATTCTAGGGTTTGTAGTCTTCAACTTGTTAAAAAGGTATCTACAATTTTGTAAAAACCTAGTCAGTACTTGGAAACCCTAGTCAAGAGAGAAACCCTAACCCTAATATGTTTATTCCCTCATAGAAACCCTAGCTTTTGGTTTCTAGGGTTTGTAGGTAATTTAGGGTTTATGGGAATCCCTAGCAAACATGGAAATCTAGGGTATGACAAAGAGGCCCTTGAACTGCTTAGGGTTTGTACTTGAAAACCCTAGAGTCCATCCTCTAAGATTCCATGGAATCCCTAGATTGTCAATCTTTCTCTTGTACTTGTATATTCTTCTTGGTGGTACATGTCGGTGAATGTTGCAAGCACATAATGAAGGAATCAAAATGAGAAAAATATGTTGATTTTATGCCATGAAGAGCATGATGAATGTAGGGAGTGGTAACTCGGTAATCAAGTTGGATCCTTGTGCACTCTGATAAAGGTAGACTCATATGGAGATGGACCATGAGGATGTTGATGCTTTGTTGAAGAACACTGTCATGGTGAGGTGAGTTTGATATTAATATCTATTATTGGTTATCTAGTTAACATGTCATTTTTGCTACTTGGAAAGATGTTGGAGGTATACATGATGACAGTTGAGACGAGTTCACATGTGTGGATATTGAGGGAAAGCTCAACATCTAGTACCTGGCATCCATGAAGATCAAGATGTGCTCATCTTAGGATTGGAAGGTAGCAATGTGAGAAGATAAACTGAAGGTCTAGAAGGAAGATCACTTTCGTCCGAAAGCTATGGTCAGCTTAATGTTTGAGAAGGTTGAATAAAATGCCCTCAATGATAATGTCGAGACGAAAGTGATGTGCAAGATGGATGACCTGGAACCTGTCATGATAAGATGGCTTTGTGATCCATGAAAGGAAGCATGTTCTGTACAATGAGACGCAGAGGAAAGAGGGATCCATGCAAGCTATAAAGAACTAATACCTGGTGTTTTTATGAAAAACAAGTATGAGGACTTGTGGCTGTGAAGTCGAGAATCTCCTCTAGGTTTGAGAGGGAGTAAAAGGAATCTCCTTGAATAGGAGCACGACCTATTTTCTGATTAAAAGGAGAATAGGGATGTCCTCCCTAATTGAGAGGGAGTATGGTTTGATTAAAAGGAGAATAGGGATGTCCTCCCTGATTGAGAGGGAGTATGGTTGGACACTATTTCTCCTTGTCATGTACTAGAAGATCGAAAAACATAAAAGAAATTGCTCCTAACCAAAACAAGAAGCGGTATGCTTAGAGCGAAGGTACAAGGATATCTTGGAGACCCAAAAATTACAATTAGAAGCACAAAAGGATTGAGAGTTGCAATGGGTACAAATATCTGAAGTCTATAGTAAGAAGAACATAGGTTTGTAGTTTGCAGGAAGAGGAACAAAGGTCCGAAGATTGCATAGTGGTATCTTAGGGGTCTGGGAGTTGTGACAAGAAGAACAATGAAGGCCAGGATTGCATTCAAACTCTTGAAGCTTGCAGGAAGTGGTATTTTGACTTGAGAAGACTCTTGGTGAAGTGTTGACTTTTAGCTAGAAGACTTGACTTGGTCATTTGGTCTCAGAAGTCTCATTTGAAATTGATAAGAAGAGAGTTTCTTGCAGGTTTTCCCTTGTTGGAGGGGTTTTGCCTTGGCGTGGAGCCTACATTTGGTGTCTTTTGTCTCCTGTATTTACATTTTTGGTAATTGTTGAGATTTTGGGGTAGCATTGGGTGTGCTCTAGCTTCAAAATTTTGTGGAGGGGCTAAGACACACGAGATCTCCAAGACCCAGAAAGCGTTAGGAGAAATTTCGTCCAGTGTATGAGATATTCAAATAATTAATTTTTTTAATGAGGACCCTAAGCCTAACTTAGGGAAATAGAAAAATTAAAGTGAATTAATTTACACATGTGACCCTAAGTCTAAAAATGCTGAGGGTGATTTTCATACATTTTAAGGATTGCTAATAGCACCTCCCTGGCTATTGATTTGTTCTTTACCAAGCGTAGACCCTTTTATCTGTTACCCATTAGAAACCTCCTATTCTGCACAACAAGATGCACAAGCTTGAGGCCTTGGCCTCATTTGTTATCAAACTTTTAGAAAGTGGGGCAAATTTGTCTTGTGCATATTTTTCTATTGGAATTGAAATAATTATAAACTCCATTTGTTTCCACGTTGCTTTCCTTAGTATTGGAAATGTAACTAGTGTCAGTATTCATAATGTAATTCAAATGTACCATTGATGTATTTATCAAATCTATTCATCACTATTATTTTATTTTAGCCAAAGCATGTTCTTCATGCTTATAAGGTCAATTGAGTCAAAAAAGAATATATAAGGAGTCAAAGAAATGTAATTAAGTCAAAGTCCCATTTGGACTTCTCGTAAGAAAAGAAAGATTATTTTATTTTGAGTCAAAGAGTCAAAATGTCAACCACAAGACCAAGTCAGCTCTCATTGGGAACAAGTCGGCCTAGGCCTCCAAGAGCCACCTATTCGATCCTCCTGAACAGCTATTTATAAGAGGCAGCTCGACTCGTTTGAAGATCATTCACTCAAACACATCATTGCATCGATGCCCGTGCCAAACAACAACAAGAAGACAGTCGAAGTCAAAGGAGAGAGAGAAGATGGATTTTATTCCCTAGTTCTGCTCACACGTGCGAATTTTACTGAGGTACTGTAGGACCAAAATTTGAGGGGCCGAAATTACAGGACTGAAATTCAGGAGTTGACCAAATTTCAGAGGTTTGACCAACATTGACTTTTGATTACTTTCACTTGTTGGGGAGACTTAGAGGAGGGCTGACTTGGGGTCTTTGTGGCAGTCTTAGTCTTGGTCTTGGGTCTTGGACATCTCACTTTGATCTGATTTTATAAGAAGAGAGGCTTTCTTGGGTTTTTCCCCTTGTGGGGTTTTGTCCTGGCTTGGAGCCTAATTTCTTGTGTCATTTGTCTCTTTGTGATCTTCATGTTTTGTATATTTTTGGTAATTGTTTGATGAAGAGAACATAAATTTAATAAGAAGCCAACAAACATTCACAAGTAATTATCAAGATAAAAGAAATCTACCCTAATATACAAGCTTCTTGATTTCTGAACACTTGGTTCTAAAAGGACAACCATATGTAGCGCTTGTATTCTTTATTGTTATGTTTACACTCAACATAAATAATTGCTCTAAATCCCAGAGAAGACAGAAGGAATGGTCAGAAAGAAATATCATGTATTCAATCAAAGGTGAAAGAAAATCCCTGCTAAGAACATTTTCACAAAGTATGGTACGCTTACATAGTTGCAGTCTCCCGATTTGCTCACTGAAATTGGGGCCTGTGGGACACATTTGTAATGCCAGACTCATAATTTGTAAACATGAAGAGAAGTCTCAATATCTCATTTGAAACATAGCCTGAGAGAAACACTAACTACCTGAACGCCATTTGTATTGCAATAAACTGAAACAGAAAGTGAGCAATCCCCATCCGTAGTGCTAGCAGACATATTCAGCCTAACACCTTTTCCAGGATTCTTCATATCTAGTCAAAGAAGACATTTGCAAAATGAAATCCTCCATGTCTAATTCAAATAGCTGCAAAATAAATCTCCTAACAGATGTAATCTATTGGTTAGAAAAGCACAATATATAATAGAAATTTCCCAACAGAGTTTAATCTATAGTTCAACAACAATATTAGAGTGCATAGTTTCAAGACATTATGTGTGGGATAACAAAGCTAAACAATATTTATGGCAAATAGTCTTAGACGTTAGAAAAGAAGAGAAAGCTGAAAGTAGCCCTGTAGTTTACTTTCAAAGAATTCCTGCAATACAATTTTGAGGACAAACAAGGTGTGCAACATCAAAAGCACAAAAGATCCTATCTATTAGTTAGTTATATTCTCAAACATTAAGAGAGCCTAGAGCAAGGCTACTTGGGAGCAGGAGTGAAAGCGGGAAGCAGGAGTGGGGAGTGACA
Organism: Pinus albicaulis; assembly: GCA_034641835.2. Lineage (NCBI taxonomy): Eukaryota > Viridiplantae > Streptophyta > Pinopsida > Pinales > Pinaceae > Pinus > Pinus albicaulis. Next base: position 399,855,837 of record CM076573.1, read on the forward strand.
ATTTCAAAAGCACCCTGATCGGGAGTGATTTTTATATATTTTGACGCAGAGTGATTTTTATATATTTTGATGCATATATGTGAACAAAAGCATGTAGAATGATGAATTAGTGATAAAAAATATAAAAACATGGATTAAACCATATAGCATCGTTCATCTAGTAGTTATAATCTTCATCAACTACAGGTCCACAAAATACAAGTTCTCATTTATATAGCATGTAAGGGTGCCCATAACCAAAATACAATCGAGAGCAATCCAACTCTGAACTGAAAATACATCAACAAATAGGTTCTAAATGGACTCTAGCATCCAAAAAATTAATGCTACACCAGAGACCTACATATCATCAAAATCATTGCCTATCTTGTGATCTTTGTCATTAATATCACCCTCTAAGTATTAACATAAGATAGAAAAAACATAGCATGTCGAGTCAAGATTTTGTTTGACTGACGGGTACATTTTTAGTAGGGTCGTGATAGAGGAGTTTGACAACCAATGTCACTAAGATCAAGGCACATAGAGGGCTTAGTGCTATTGATTATATACAAGTTTCATACAAGTACATGACAAAAAGATCATATATATACAAGTACATGACAAAATCCAATGGAAACATTGGGATCCCCCCAAGCTTGAAATCATGAAAAACTGATAAGTCTGCCGGATTTTGAGTGAGATTTGTAGAAATTTTGAATGATCTGCACCCTACCCAGTTTAAAAATTTTGCAAGTGTTTATCAACCCCGACCCATGTTTTGGCTTGCTGATATAATTTTTTCATGCATTCATTTGAGACATTAAAAATTGTTTCTACTATCTAATTTTGCACAACTGATACTAGAGAAATAACAAGCTCACACAATTTAGACACTAGAAACTTTAGTCAACTTGACCCTGGAAAAACCCAACAATGGGGAAAACCAGTCTTCTAAGGAGGCTTTATTTGCTTGAGAAAAACTTAATAAAAGTACATAATATACAGTACTTATCTCTTCCCTGCAAGTTGCATCTTAGAGGCTCCTTTAGCACTGAATTTCTAAACTAATGTTTATCATCACAATCTGCCTCCTTCAGAGAAAAACACAGCACCTGATCACAACTCCTTCACTGCATGAATAGAATCACAACAGTGACATTATCAGCCTTTAAATCTGAGTTCCCTCACCAGAAGATGTGTTGCTCCAACTCAGAAAAAGCATGCCCGAAAATTCAGGCTTGAAATTTTCGGAACTCAAAAAAGCAAGCCGAAATTTTACTCCACAGCCTGAAATTTTCGCTGAGCATACACTGAAAACAATGACCCAAAAATTTTGTTGAGATGGCTCGAAAATTTCGGGATTCGAATGGCTGAGTGAAGAGGGTTTTTCTGATTTGCCTGAATGTTATTACAAACTGTCTTCAAGCCTGAATCATGCCCAGAACAAGCAGTATTAATTCTATGACTTCTACCTGGAGATTCAAACTCCTATCCAGCATAAACTCAGTCTCCTAGTGATTCGAATCCCTATGGCGACAGACTTCTCTCTGCTGTAGAAGTATTTCTCCAAGCTCTCCTCCTCTCTTGCTCCTCTTCTCAATAGTCTCATGAGAAAAATTAGCCTCCTCCTTTCTCCTCCCTTTTGTCTTCTCCATAAGATGGAAAACCTATCCCTAAGATCTAATGGTTGAGATTTAATCTCAAACCATTTAGATCAAGAGTGGAGATTAGGCCCCTACTTGACTCCTTATGTGGTCCCCCTATCTATTAATGAGCCTCCCTAATACTTTTTTATTTTTTAGTACCTTGGTCATGTTGCCCAACATCAATGAGTGACCCCTATAGGAGATTTTTTCTTCTAGATTTGTCTTCAGCCAGCAGCAAGCAGCCCCTTGCAACCACCAGATAGCTCTATATGCCACCATTCTCTGCAACCTGAGCCAACCATTATGTGCCCTTGCCCATCTGTTATGATCATATGTTTGAAGGTGGGCCTTCCAACCCCGAAGGTATGGCTTTTCATTATGTAATTGGGTGTTTATGCTTGCTTCTCTTGGACACATTTGGACATGGATTAGTGGGGGGATTCGGAAAAGAATGGGCTTGGAATATACTCTTGTTCCCTTGGCCCAACTTGGTGGTTCATTTTGTATCCTACTCCCGTGGGATCTTCTCTATTGGAAACTAGCTTTAGGAGTGGCACTACATGGGAAACCCCGATTTTAGTTGCATGGTCCCGCTTCCCGACACCATATCTCGATCCCTTCTGCTCATTATAACTCCTTTTCACACTTTTCCCATCTGGGTCCACAAGGAGTTAGCCTCCCCTTCTCCTTGTCCACACTTTGGGTTGAACCTGGAACGATGCCCTGGAGGGCCCCTATGTGAGCCCTTTCCATCATTAAGGAACCCATGATTGTCCCAACCCCTAGTGGGTAATGAATTGCCCAACCTTAAGCGATATTCACTACTTTATCATAAGCATCATGCTCTCATCTCCCAGAGCCCTAAGCAGTTAAATGAAAGAAAAATCAATAAAAAGGAAAAGGCATATGAAGAAGATGTTGATTTTTGGTAGCATCGGAAGTGCTCTAAGTCTCAAAATTTGTGGAGAGGCTTAGGCACATGTATTCCAAAAAACCCAGAAACTATTTGTGGAAATTCCACTCGGAATATGTTTTATTAAAATAATTAATTATTTTAATGGGGACCCTAAGTCTAAACTTAAGGAAATTAAATAATTAAAGGGTATCAATAAAACAGAGTGTGAATCTTCTAGAGAACATGGATCAAGTCAAGTTATGATTTTAGTCGTTGATTAGAGATCTAATCTCGGTCATTGATTTCTCAACGAGAATACTATAAAGGAAGGCTTGAGGGTCATTTGGAAAATACACCAGTGCAGATACTCAGTTGCCCAAGCAAATCGATTTTCTCAGTGGCTGAAGTTTGGCAAGAGAAAATCGATCCAGAGGGAGAGTTACAGGTGGAGGAGAGACAAAGAGGGTTCAGCATCAATCCGAGGTGTGGGAGCAGGTGATGCAATGAAAGGAAGAGACATCGAAGATGCAAGAAGGGAACAGCTCAGAAGGGTGACGTAGTTCTAAGCAGTCCCCATGCAGAGCCAGCACAGTGGTGATGCAAGAGGCCTAGGAGGGTCCCTCTAGGGTCGTTTCTCATCAGGAAATTTTGTGAGAAATTTCTCCAGTGTTCTCATAGAGAATTTCTCTTCATCACTTTTGATTGTAAAGTGTACAAGAAGATTTTTTGCTAAAGAATAAGAGAAACTCTCATCTGCTACACCGATTTTCCCGCATTAGATTTTTCCGGGGACAATTGTCCAAAAATCTCTGTGTCATTCTTGTGCTAGTATTTCCTTATAATTTTGCTCAATAATTGTATAGTGAAGTCTGTGTTTGAATTTGTTTCAATATTTACTGAAGATATTTTAATTTTTCGTAAATAACTTATTTCTGAATAGTAAGTAGGAGAAATAATATTGATATTTCAGTGGGATTTCAAAGTTGAAATTTTCACATGGTATCAGAGCAAGGTTGGGCAAGAAAGCAAGAGGGTCTACTCTAAAGGGAACTCATGGAGTTGCTCCAGCATTAATCGTACTCCTGAGGGCTTACGCATTCCTTCTACAGAAGCTGCTGGCAAAAGGAAAAGCACGAAGAAGATGGAGAATCGTGTTATTTCAAATTGGCCTCAAGGCTGGAAGAGGAATGTGTGTGTTTATCTAGCTCTGCATCATAAGATGATTGGTATAATCATAGTGGGGCTTCATCCCATATGCCTGGAGTAAGAGAGCATTTCTCCAGCTATCAAGAAGAACAAATGGACTTCCAAATTACCATGGGAAACAAGACAAAGTGTACTCATGTAGGAAAAGGGATCGTAGCATTTCAGACAGAAGCAGGAGACAGTGTTTGAGCCACAAATGCGCTGCATGTGCCAGGTATGGGAATGAATTTACTTTCAGTATCTAAATTGCAGGATAAGCGATATGATGTATACTTCATTGGAAGGAAAGTGTATGTCAAGCATCCAAGCTGGAAGAAGAAGGCTCAGATTGGAACTCGAAGCAACAGACTATACAAGTTGCGGCTCGAGTCTCCAATGGGACTGGTAAGCAACAATCTAAGTGGCGAATCAGATCTGAATGAGCTATGGCACAAACAAATGGGGCATTTACACCATGGAGCTCTGAGAATGCTCAGAGAAATTGTTACATGAGTTCCAGTTCTTATCACCAAGCATGATGACATGTGCAGAGGGTGCGTACTAGGGAAGTATGTTAAAGAAGCATATTCCAAAAGCAACAATAGGCCGAAAAGTGTATTGGGTTTAATACATTTAGGTATTCGTGGACCAATGTCAATGAGAGCTCTTGGTGGAGGTGAATACTTTGTCACCTTCATTGATGACCATTCCAGGAAGACTTGGATTTACTCCTTAAAGACCAAGGATGAAGTCTTTGATCGGTTCAGAGAATTTAAAGCTCTGGTAGAAAACCTGACCGGGAAGAAAATCAAAGTGTTGCATTTAGATAACGTTGGGGAAGATACTAATAAGGAATTCACATATTTCTGCGCAAGGGAGGGCATCAGAAGAGAAGGGACAGCTCCTTATAATCCGAAGCAAAATGGACTTGCAGAACGGAAGAATAGGACTATTGTTGGGGCAGCAAAACGCAATGTTGTATGACCAGTATTTGCCTAGATTTCTGTGGGCAGAAGCATGCAGCACAGCGGTATATATCCAGAATAGGAACCCCTCACAGAGCATTGGACAAGACAATGCCCGAGAGTGTCTTCATGGGGATGAAGCCAGAGGTAAGTCACTTCAGGATTTCTGGGAGTGTGGCATACTGTCACGTTCCAATTGAGAAACGAAGCAAACTAGATCACACTGCTGAGAAAGGGTATCTCGTAGAATATAGCAAGACATCAAAAGGAATACAGGATCTACATTCCGAGTAGTAGGAAAGTTGTAGTAAGGAGGGATGTGAAATTCATGGAGGATCGAGCCTTCAGAAAATCCCGAGAAATGCCTATCGAAGAGCAGTTTGAGGGTTTACCTCTTCTCCAGCGGCAGCTGGGAGAAGATCCAATAGATGGGCAGCAATCAGGGGCTAGCACTGTGACTAGTACTAGTATTTCTTCAGGAGAGGAAGAACTAGTTAGCTCGTAGCAAAAGGGATAGCAGGAAGAAGAAATGATTGAACCACCCACCACCAGTGGTAGAATTAACAGAGAAGTACGACAGAGCTTAGAGATGCAAAGGAGTTTGTTGGGGCTCTTAGAACTAGGAAAAGGCAGCATAGACAACCCGACAGATACCAAGCATTCGTAGCACAGGTTGAAGAACCCTCTAGCTTTCAGGAGGTCGTACAGCATCAAGTTTGGGTGGATGCTATGGTAGAGGAGTACAACTCTATCATGACTAATGTTAGGTCCCTATATTACTAGTGTAGTCCCTTATTGTTGTTACTGCAGCCCCCTTATTGTTATTGTTGTACCCCTGTAGTCCCCATATTGTTATTATTGTGCCCCATAAAAGCCCACTATTGTTATTGGTGTACCCTTACATTATTATTTTTAGGTCAGCTAGGATTATATTCTGACCCCATGGACTCCTATATATAGAAATGAGGTTTTGTCATTTGTATCATCCAATAATTGTTCATTTATGTAATGTAAAGGAGGTTGCCCCCTCAAGGAGGTTGATTTCTAAGTCCTTGATCTCTCTTTTTTTCTATTGTGTGAGTTGGATTAACAACATTTGGTTTCAAAACTTTGAATTCTAGGGTTTCACTGCTTCAAACAGATTATCGTGGCATTTTCGCTATAACTTTTTTTCTACAAAGGTTCAGAAGCTAAATAAAAAACCCATTTGCGAAGAAATCCTGAGGAACTTCGTGTACAAATTTCAGATTTTGGTTCGAAATATTTTCAGAGATATGATATGTGGAAGTTACGGTTTTTGCAGGCCCCTGAATTTCATATCAAAGAGGTGACCTTGGGAAAATCGTTATAACTCTCTTTGAGCATCGGATTGGAATTCTGTAAAAAGTGGTCAAGAGTACACGCACTATAGTTTCCTGTGTATCAATTTCAGAGCAAAAAGAGGTCATTGCGGGAGATTGGGCATAACTTTGTCTTGAAGAATCCAAATCAGGTCAGACTTGTTACTGATTTTTGTAGCATCAAAAATTGTTCCTAGTCTCAAACTTTGCAAGGAGGCTTGGACATCAGTATTCCAAAGAACCTAGAAACCATTTGTGGAAATTCCAATCGGTTCATGACTTATTAAAATAATTGATTATTTTTAATGGAGACCCTAAGTCTAAACTTAGGGAAATGAAATAATTATAGGGTATTAATAAGTCAAAGTGTGAATCTTCCAGAAAACAAAGATCAAGTCAAGTTTTAATCTTAGCCATTGATTAAACTTCTAATCTGGGTCATTGATTAACCAACGAGAAGATTATAAAAGAAGGCTTGAGGATCATTTGGAAAATAAGTCGGGCATACACTCAATACCCGAAGGAGATCAATTCTGAAGTAAGAGAATTTGATCTCAGTGGGAGAGTTGCAAGGCAGAGATTTGCAGAAGCAAAAGGAGGAGGGAGTCAACAGTGACTGAGGTCCCGGACAGAGGGACGCAGTGCGTCACGGGAGGTAGCTCTGGGCTGCAGCGCAGTGAACCCACGTAGAGCCTACGCAGACTTACGCAGTCCAGCGCAATGACTGTGCAGAGGTTGATCAGGGTGTCAGAGATTTGTCAGGAGGAGTCGAGAATTCTGTCTCGGGTGTTTCAGATTTCTATCTACTAGTATATTCCTTGTAAAGAAATCATTTGCTGAAGAATTTAATAAAACCCTCATCTGCTACACCGGTTTTCCCGCATTGGGTTTTTCCGGGGACGATTTGTCCAAAAATAAATATGTACATATGATTGATTCTTGTGCATATATGTTTACTTCTCTTCATATATGTTTGTGAATGTTGCAATAGTATTTATTTCGATATTTGCCAGAAGATTTCTATAAATAACTTATTGAAATAATAAGTAGGAGGAATAAATCTAACACTGCAATTGTATAGTTTTCAGATTGAAATTTTTCACATGGAATTAGAGCTAGAGATGAGTATCAGGAACGAAGAATTGACTAGTGGACAGAAGTCTATCGCTGCAGCAACAACACAAAAGGGTTCACGCAGTTCTCCAAGGAGGGAAAGAAGCATGATAGAACAGATGGATCACGATGTTTATGTTCTGGCATCCAGACTTGAAGAAGAATTTGACTGTGTATCAAGCACTGCTTCTTCTAATGTCTGGTATATTGACAGTGGAGCTTCCGCTCACATGACGGCAGTGTGGGAATGTTTTTCCAACTACCGAGAGGAGCATATGAATTTTAAAATAACCATGGGTAATAAAGCAAAATGTACCCCTATTGGGAGAGGTACCGTAGTATTTCAGACTGAGGGTGGAAATAAGATCTGGGCCACTAACGTATTGCATGTGCCCGGGTTGGGGATGAACTTGCTCTCAGTGTCTCAGCTTCAAAACCAAGGTTATGACGTCTACTTTGTTGGCAATAGGGTCTACGTCAAACACCCCAGTTGGAAGAAGAAGGCACAGATCGGGGTAAGAAGCAACAAACTTTACAAGTTGCAACTTGAATCCCCAATGGCACTGGTTGGCAGCACAGATGAAACAGACCTGAATGAGCTATGGTACAAAAGAATGGGACATTTGCATCATGGGGCTTTAAAAATTCTCCAGAAGACTGTCACCGGAGTTCCAGAGCTAAGCATGAAACAAGATGATGTCTACAAAGGGTGCGTATTGGGAAAATATGCCAAGGCAGAGTATCAAAGAAGAAACAATAGGGCCAAGGGTGTATTGGACTTGATACACTCGGATATCTGTGGACCAATGCCCACTAGAGCTCTTAGTGGTACCGAGTACTTTGTCACCTTTATTGATGACCATTCCAGGAAAACCAGAATCTACTTTTCGAAGACCAAGGACGAAGTCTTCAGTCGGTTTAAAGAGTTTAAGGCTCTAGTAGAAAATCTGACAAGAAAGTGGATCAAGTTGTTGCGTTCAAACAATCGCAGTGAATACATAGATAAGGAATTCACTGGGTTCTATGCAAGGGAAGGTATCAAAAGAGAGTGGATAGCTCCATAACATCCAGAGCAAAACGGTGTGGCAGAAAGGAAGAACAGGACTATTGTCGAAGCGACAAGGGCAATGGTATATGAACAAGACATTCCCAAATTTCTGTGGGTTGAAGTTTGTAATACAGTTGTCTATGTTCAGAACAGAACTCCTCACGCTCCATTGGGAAAGATCACGCCGGAAAGTGTCTTCATTGGCAGTAACCCTGAAGTGAGTCACTTTAAGACCTTCGTCAGTACAGCTTACTACCATGTGCCCAGTGACAAGAGGAAGAAGTTGGAAATGACTGCAGAAAAAGCAGAAAAAGGGTATCTAGTAGAATACAGTGAGAATGCAAAGGCATATCGCATCTACATTCCTTAGAGCAGGAAAATCATAGTGTGGAGGGATGTGAAATTCATGGAGGAGAAGGCCCTCAGAAGATCCCGTGAATTGCCTTCTGCTACACAGTCTGAGGAGGATCCGCTAGTTTAGCCTCAACAACCAGCGGCAGAAAATTCAGTTGCCTCTCCAAGGCAAGGGGATCCAAGGGACGTGTCTCCCGAGGATTTGCAAGATAGAGAGCCGGTAAATCCGCCCACCATCAGTGGAAGAACGAGCAGGGAACTACGATAGATTCTGAAAGATTCAGAGGACTTTGTCAGAGTCCCCCAAAATGAGAAGAGACAGCGTAAGCAGCCTGAGAGGTATCAAGCCTTGGTTGCTCAAGTCGGAGAACCTTCCAATTTTCGGGAAGCAGCTTAGCACAAGGTGTGGGTAGATGCAATGGTGGAAGAGTACAGTTCCATCATAATGAATGATGTATGGGAAGTGGTCCCCAGACCTCAGGAGAGATCAATTGCACGATCAAGGTGGATCTACAAGGTCAAGTATGTTGCAGATGGCAACATCAAGAAAGGGAGGGATTAATTATGAAGAAACTTTCGCCTCAGTAGCTAGATACACCTCTATTAGATCCGTAATATCCCTTGTTGCGCAGATGGGATGGGAGATTCACCAGATGGACGTCAAGATAACATACCTGAATGGGGTGATAGAGGAAGAGGTTTATATAGAACAACCAGAAGGCTTCGAGATGCATGATCAAAAGACTCATGTGTGCAGACTAAAGAAAGCATTGTATGGACTAAAGCAAGCTCCCAGAGCCTGATATGGTCGAATTAACAGCTACTTGCAGAAAATGGGATTCGTTAAGAGTGACGGAGATCCCAATCTCTACTATCTAAGAGTAGGGAGTGAGTCTCCGGTACTAGTTTTATATGTAGACGATCTATTCTTGACAGGATCATCAAGGCTCATCACAAACTGCAAGAAGGATTTCGCTGAGGAATTTGACATGAAGGATCTAGGACGCACGCACTATTTTCTGGGTTGGAAGTTTGGCAGCAGAACGAGGAGATCTTTCTTGGGCAAGGAAGATACACTATAGAGATTCTGAATAGATTTCAGATGGAGGATTGTAGACCCATGACGACTCCAATGATCACCAACTAGAAGAAAATCGAGACGTCCAGAGACAATGAGGCTAATCCTATGTTGTATAGGCAGCTCATAAGATCGTTGATGTATCTGGTAAACACAAGGCCATACATCTGTTATGATGTAAATACCCTCAGTCAATTCATGGTAGAACCTAAGAGGGCTCATTCGCCAGCAGCCAAGCATGTTCTCAGGTACCTTCAAGGAACAATCGAGCTTGGATTGAAGTACACCCATAGCAGTGATGTCAGGTTGAGTGGATTCACCGACGCAGATTGGGCTAGGAGTACAGTAGATCGAAAGAGTACCAGTGGGTATTGTTTCAGTTTAGGATAAGGAATGACTTCCTGGTGCAGCAAGAAATAGAAGTTCGTGGCACTGAGCTCGGTAGAGGCATAATATGGCAGCTAGCACAGCTTCGTGTTAGGCCATATGGCTTTGAAAACTGTTGGTGAACCTACATCAGGCGAAAATGGAAGCGACCAGTATCTTATGCAATAATTAGAGTTACATCAAGCTCTCTAAAAATCATGTGTTTCATGATCAGTCAAAGCATATTGACATCAGGTGTCACTTCATCAGGGACTGTGTACAACGTGGAGTTTTTCAGTTGCAGTACACTCCAACAAAAGAACAGCTGGCAGACATTCTCACAAAAGGTCTGGGGAAGACTAAGTTTGTCTACTTCAGAGAGAAGATGGGGATGATCAAGAATCCATTCCAGTAGCAGGACTGGATAGGATCAGGATTCAAAGGGAGTTGTAGTACAAATGTAGCAGTGACAGTGGCAGTGTCAAGGGCAGCAGTACAGAGGACAACAACGCAATAGATAAGGGGCAGCATCTAGAGATCAGTATTGCAGAGGGTGCTTCAAAAGCAGAGCAGCATGCAACAAGCATATTGTTGGAACACCTTCCTTGCAAAGAAGGAGTGTTGATTTTTGTAGCATCAGGAAGTGTTCCAAGTCTCAAACTTTGCAAGGAGGCTTAGACATCAGTATTCCAAAGACCCCAGAAATCTTTTGTGGAAATTTCACTCGGTTCATGACTTATTAAAATAATTAATTATTTTTAATGGAGACCCTAAGTCTAAGCTTACGGAAATGAAATAATTAAAGGGTATTAATAAGTCAAAGTGTGAATCTTCTAGAAAACAAAGATCAAGTCAAGTTTTAATCTTAGACATTGAATAAACTTCTAAGTTGGGACGTTGAGGGTCATTTGGAAAATAAGTCGGGCATACATTCAGTACCCAAAGGAAATCAATTTTGAAGTAAAAGAATTCGATCTTAGTGGGAGAGTTTCAGGGCGGAGATTTGCAGAAGCAGAAGGAGGAGGGAGTCAGCAGTGATTGAGGTCAGGGACAGAGGGACGTAGTGGGTCATAGGAGGTAGCTCTGGGCTGCAACACAGTGAACCCATGCAAAGCCTACGCAGACTTACACAATCCAGCGCAGGGACTGTGCAGAGAAACACGCAGACATGCACAGGAGAGAGAAGAGGTTGATCAGGGAGTCAGAAATTTGTCGGGACGAGCCGCGAATTTTGTCTCAGGTATTTCAGATTTTTATCTGTCAGTATATTCCTTGTAAAGAAATCATTCGTTGAAGCATTTAATAAAACCCTCATCTGTTGCACCGGTTTTCCCGTAATGGGTTTTTCCGGGGGACAACTGTCCAAAAATAACTGTGTACATGTGATTGATTCTTGTGCTTATGTCCTTTACTGTTTACTTCTCTGCATATATGTTTGTGAATGTTGCAGTAGTATTTATTTCGATATTTGCCAGAAGATTCCTGTAAATATTTTATTGCAATAATAAGTAGGAGGAATAAATCTATCACTGCAACTGTATAGTTTTCAGATTTAAAATTTCACACCTGTGACATTGGAAAGAAGATTCAAAAGGCTACTAAAGGACTAAAGATAAAATCTTGGGGATCCGAAATTACAGAGATACATCTATTTCAATATCGAGCTCCTCAAAAGCAAGAAAAATGTGTGTATTTAAGTCTTGTTTGAAAAATCAATTTGAAGTGATTCCAAAGGCATATTGAAGCATATATATCAATATTGGGTTCTAAAATAGCCCGTAAAATAATTCAACACCCATTAAGCCCTCAGAAAGCTCTACTATGATTAATGAAGAGGAAGAAGTGCAACATGATAAATCAAAATTACAAGACCAAGTACAACAAATTGAGCTCTCGCAAAGAGTAACAAAAAATGAAATGGAAGCTAAGATGGATGGTTTGAAGGAAGGCGGGGAAGCTAAGATGGATGGTTTGAAGAATAGCATGGAAACTAAGATGGATGGCATGGAAGCTAAGATGGATGGCATCAATGAAAAAATTAAAGGCAACACGGAAGACATGAAGAATGATTTAAAAGCAGACATGGAAGGTTTGAAGGAAGGTTTGACAAAGTTGATACAAGAAATGATCCCTAATGGAGAAAAGGTAGTAAAGGAAACTCATGATGAGAACAAAATAAATGTTAATCGTGATTTCATAAACTCTATTGTTGGACTGAAGACCCGCCATATTCCAAAGATCGATATGAGCAAGTGTGATGGCAAGGATCTCGTAACATGGATACTACAGATGGAACAATATTTTGATTTCCATAATGTGCAAAACACACAAAAGGTATGCATTGCAACTTTATATTTAGAACAAAATACATTTGTATGGTATCGATGGCTTCACTCTCGTAAAAAAATTGTCACTTGATCAATTTTTACGAAGGAAATGATAGTAAATTATGAGGATACAAAGAGCAACACTTTCTTTAGCCAATTAATAAATCTCAAACAAAAGGGTTCAATGGTGGAGCACAATGAGGACTTCCAAAAATTGAATATAGGGGTAACTGATATTCCAGAGGAACACAGAATTGATGTCTTCATAGGGACTTTAAAGGATAACATCCAACATGAGGTTCGCATTTGGGAACCTAATGCATTGGAGAAGGAATTCAGGTTGGCAAGAAAAATGGAAAGTAAAATTATGGCAACAAGGAAGCCTACCACTCACATCTATAAAGATGGAAGTGTTTCTACTCCTAAACTTCCACAACCTACAAGGTTGACACCACAACAATTGGAAGAAAAGAGAGCAAAAGGGCTTTGCTACAGTTGTGATAGCAAATACACTAAAGGTCATAAGTGTGTTGAGAATAAATTATTTTACATAGATTGTGAAGAGGAAGAAAATGAACAATAAACTTCAAAAGAAGAGGATATACATCAGGAACCAACTGTAAAGAAAGAAGAAATGAGTACGACCATATCTTGTAATGCATTGGCAGGAATTACTACTCCTCAAACTCTCAAGATAGAAGGATCTATCAAAAAGAAAAATGTAATAGTGTTGATTAATTAGGGTAGTACCCATAATTTTATTCATTGCAAGGTAACTAAGGAATTGAATTGTTTCCTATACCCAGCACCAGAGTGTCAAGTGATGGTTGCAAATGGAGGAACTATAAATTGCTCTGGAAAGTGCCATAATATCAAGCTAACCATGGGAGAATATGTAATTCCAATGAGAGGTGTTGATGTTGTACTAGGAGTACAATGTTTACAATCTTTGGGGACAGTAGCTTTTAATTTTCAAGAACTTTTCTTGAAATTTTTTTCGGAAGGAAAGGAAGTTAAATTACGGGGCATCGCAAGGAAGCCAGGAAAGATAATAAGCTCTAATAAGCTCTAAGCTCCAACATCAAAATCATCTATTTCTCAAGATCTCCAAAAAGAGTTCGACAACCTTTCCAAGGTGTTTGAAGCTCCCAAAGGACTCCCACCTATTCATGCTCATGCTATTCATTTGATTCCAGGAAGTGTTCCTCCAAACATCAAGCCTTACAGATATCCTTATGTCCAAAAGAGCGAAATGGAACGTATGATTGCAAAAATGTTAGAGGCTGGTATAATTCAACCTAGTCAAAGTCCTTTCTTTGCTCCAGTAGTATTGATGCACAAGAAGGATGGATAATGTTGCATGTGTCCGGATTATAGATAGCTCAATAAGCTCACTCTTTGAGTATGAGTATTTAAGCTAACTATTAAAGATAAATTTCTCATTCTTGTGATTGATGAATTATTGGATGAATTACATGGAGCAATTTATTTTACCAAGTTGGATCTCCATTCAGGATATCATCAAACTAGAATGAAGACTGAAGATATTCTGAAAACAACATTTCGAACTCATGAGGGTCATTATGAATTTTTGGTCATGCCTTTTGGCCTTACCAATGCAGCTTCTACATTTCAAGGGTTGATGAATTCCTTTTTCAAACCCTTCCTTAGAAAATTTGTGTTAGTATTTTTTGATAATATAATAATCTACAACAGGTCTTGGAAGAATCATGTTCAACATGTTGACAAGGTGTTCAAACTATTGGAGGAGAAACAATTATATGCAAAAACCTCTAAATGTTTCTTTGGAGTACAAGAGCTGGAATATTTGGGTCATATTATATGTCATGAGGGTGTTAAGGTAGACCCTAAAAAAATTAAAGCTATTAAGGAATGGAAAGTCCCCACAACCATAAAGCAGTTGCGAGGATTTCTCGAGTTAACATGGTATTATTGCAAGTTTGTTAAGAATTATGGGAGAATAGCAGCACCTCTAACAACATTATTGAAGAAAGATGCATTTTCATGGACACCTGAAGCAACTAAGGCCTTTGAACATCTTAAAGAGGCAATGTGCCAAGCACTAATCTTAGCTAGGCCAGACTTCACAAAAACCTTTATTGTGGAATGTCATGCCTCAAGAAATGGAATTGGTGTTGTTTCGCTATAAGAAGGATGACCCATTGCTTTTGAAAGTCGTCCAATCAAAGGAAAGTATTTACAGAAGGCTATTTATGAGAACGAAACGTTGGCAATACTACATGCACTAAAGAAATGGCAACCTTTGAAATTTTGAAGATGTTCTATGCTTGATGCAACTTTACTTTTATCCCCAATGTCAGTCAGCAATCACATATACAAGAAAGTAAAGTGCTAATAGAACATACCAGTAGATCGACAGAAGACAAGCCAGAAAAATATAAGTGTGTTGGTGCGTTACGACGGTCAATAGGATGCTTCAACCAGCAAAGTCTCAATACGGTCAGCCAACCAGAAGTGTCACACACATAGCCCTTAAAGACAACTCATAAAAAATCAACATAATTCAACAAAAAAAATCCCACATCCAGATTTCCGGCATCATCCAGATTTACGCCATCATCCATATTTACGGCATCTAGATTTACGACATCCATTTCCAACATCATCCAGATTTACGGTATCATCCATATTTACGGCATCATCTGTATTTACGGCATCCATTTCTGGCATCATCCAAATTTACGGTATCATCCATATTCACAGCATCATCCAAATTTACAACATCATCCATATTTACAGCATCCAGATTTACGGCATCCATTTCCGGCATCATCCAGATTTACGGTATCAATTTCCAAATCATGAGGATGTGTGTGATGAGATGATTGAAATGTCCTCCAACGTTGACTCTATTTATATCAATCACTGAGGGTGTGTGACACATTTGCTGGGGGTGTAAAACCTTAAGGCCGACTTGCACATATTTTGAAAGTATTAAAAATAAATTCAAAATAAATGTCCTGCTCATCGGATCAAGATGACCTTTAGATCGATCTTGCACCTATTCGAAAGAGGAACCCATTTAAATATTGGTGTCTTCATCTAAGCATCACAACATGGAGTTTGGACCTAGTTGTCGAATTTTAGCACTCCCTCTCAACTAGGGAGAACTCTATCCACCTGTGCAATCAAACATTGTGCGTCATCACGCCGTAACTTGCTTTGCTGGCCTCTTTATTTCAGAATAGAAGTGGGTCAGTCAGAAAGACATCATTCTCGGCTGACAAATTCAGCCCAGAGGTCCAAAACCTCTATAGGACTCACAAAGAGTCTCATACCAACCCGAAGTCAATTTATCTGACCCGAAGTCAATTTATCTGACCCGAAGCCGGTGGGAGGTCTGAAACCTCAGTTGGACTCAAGAGAGTCATATATACTAACCTGAAGTTACTCTCACTGACCTGAAGTCAGTTGGAGATCTGAAACCTCACATGGACTTGATCCCAGATCAAGTGGTTGGACACGTGTCATCCTAGATAGAGAGTACGGCAATCTCTGATGCGTCCATTAGTCTTTGCTACTAGTCTCGAGCTTTTCCCACCTCATTGGCCAAATAAGAGGTACTTCCCATGAGTCCGAAACTCAAATGGGTAGGATGCATACGGGGCACAGATCATGAGAGGCGAACCAACTCAATCATAACGGTGGGGCCCAAGCACACAAGGTTCGACAAGCCTAGCCCTGTGGTTGCTTATAGCTCCGAGAAGCTATCCCCAAAGCCCCCCATAGCTCCCAGAGCTCATCGTCCAACAGGACCCTCAGAATAGAGTCGTTCCACGATACCAAGATTCTCACGAAAGGTTAGGAACATGACCTTCCCCAAGGGCATTGTGAGAATATTTGCGACCTACTCATCAGTTCCTATATGATCGAGCCTTACGGCACCTCGTTGTACCATATCCCGGATAAAGTGGTACCAACCATCAACATGCTTGGATTGTTCGTGGAACACGGGAT
The DNA here is from genome assembly GCA_034641835.2 of Pinus albicaulis. NCBI lineage: Eukaryota > Viridiplantae > Streptophyta > Pinopsida > Pinales > Pinaceae > Pinus > Pinus albicaulis. Next base: position 399,872,135 of record CM076573.1, read on the forward strand.
TCTATGACGAACCAATCCCCCTCTAGTTATCACAAAGGATAACGGTGGCATCTAGCACATGCTCAAACAGCTCAATGAAGAGCTTTCGCAACTAAGTGACTCCACAATAGGCCATACATGTTACAATGTATTCGGCCTCAGCAGTGCTCAAGGCTACCGACTTCAGTTTCCCGTCCGAAGCAGATCTATTTGTGAAGTAGCATCCAGATGTGCTCTTGCGATCCACCACACTGCCAGCCCAATTGGCATCAGTATATCCATGGAGTGTCATACTCCCGACAGTGTATCTCAGCCCATGGTCTATCGTGCCTCAGAGATATCTCAAGAGTGTCTTGGCACCAACCCAGTGAATGTTATGATCAAGCATGTGTTGACTCAAAGTGTTCACTGCACAACATACGTTCGGACGGGTGTTCACTAAGAACATCAGAGCCCCTACAAGTTGAAGATACTCAGTAGGATTTGCTAGCACGGGCCCAGAAGCGCTGCCACTCAACTTCTTAAAGTTGAACTCCATTGGTGTCGACACGGACTTACAGTCCATCATACTAAATCTTTCCAGAAGCTTCACAGTGTATTTTCCTTGAGAAAGGACAATCTCGCCAGGTCTCTACCAAACCTCCAGGCCTAGGAAGTAGTGCATCAGTCCTAGATCCTTCATCTTGAACACAGCAGCGAGCTCCCTCTTGCACTAATGAATGAGAGGGACAGCACCTGTCAGGAAGAGGTCGTCCACATACAGCACCAGAATGAGAGGCTTCTCTCTATCAACCTTGAAGTAAAGGTTCCGATCAGCATTACTACGAGTGAAGCCTGGCTTCATCAGGTAGCTATCTATCCTCTCGTACCAGGCTCTAGGTGCTTGCTTCAACCCATAGAGGGCTTTCTTCAACCTGCAAACATGGGTGTCCTGATCCTGGACTTCGAACCCCAGAGGTTGCTCCACATACACCTCTTCCTTTATAACACCATGCAGAAATGCGGTCTTCACATCCATATGATGAAGAATCCATCCTTGTGTAGCAGCAAGGCTATGATAGATCGGATGGTGGTATATCGGGCCACAGCTGCAAATATATCATCATAGTCTATGCCTTCCTTTTGAGAGAAGCCACGAGCAACGAATCTTGCCTTGAACTTTTCAGCACTTCCATTAGATCCATGCTTGATCTTGTAGAGCCATTTCGAGGTGACCACTGCTTTGTCCTCCTGTCTTGGAACCACATCCCAGACATCATTCTTCATTATGGACTCATACTCTTTGTGCATAGCCTCCTTCCAGACTTGATGCTTTACGGCTTCCTCAAAAGATCCAAGCTCACATTGTATAATAGTACTCATGGCTGCTAGATACCCTTGGTATCTACTTAGCTTCTTGCTTTCACGAATGTCCCCCCTTTGGGACCATATGTCCCTCGGCATCCTTGAGAGTGTCCCTGAGCCATGATGGTGTCTTCCCTATTGAAGGAGGTGGATCAATCGGGTGCGTTGGTCCTTCAACATCGGGCAACATCCTTCGGTTCTTCTTGATTTCCAGGCCTTGCTTCATGACATTCCTCAGATCTCGGAAGATTGACTACTTTCCTCGGGGAAGCATCTTTGTAAAAGGTAACATCGTGGCATATCTCCACTTCCCTTTGACCAGGCACATATACTTTATAGGCCTTCGAAGTTTCGTTGTAGCCCATAGACATTGTGGTCTCCCTCTTGATGCTAGCTCCTCTACAAGAGTTCTTGAACTCGTTCGTCTCATATAATAAGAAAATCCTCCCAAGGATGTCACAGGCCGCATACCAGACAGATCAGAATGTACTAATTGCAAGACATCAAATGTCTTTGTGACACTTGAGGGGAAAGGTCCCCTTGTATGCTTTCCTTCGACACAACCCTAACATACACCTTCATGATTATTTGAGAACTCAGGCATCCCCATCACCACCCTCCTTGCTTCGAGAAGGGCCTTGTAGTGAAGTTGTTCAAACCTCCAGTGCCATAGTTCAGTCTGCCGGATAGTATCACATGTCATCACTCCCAGTGGACTTCCTCCAACCTGGTAGAGTGTACCAACTCTAAACCCAATCGTGATAGCTTCCTTGAAACTCTTCTTCCACATGCGCACCTTCCATCAATGAATGCCACATTGAAACCTTTGTCTTCCATGGCCGAAACAGACACAAGTTCTTCTTCAAATTAGGTACATATAGTACATCTTGCATGCGGAGGACTTGACCTTGAGACAAGTGGAGGGTCACAGTCCATGTCCCTTTCACGGGATGCATGGCATTATCTCCAAGGATAATTTGTAGATTAGTATCCTTCTCAACCATATCAGTAAGTGTTTCCTTAAACCCAATGATGTGCTTTGAGGCACCACTATCTATCAACTAGACATCCATAGTGTCGGGTGGAGATGCAGCAGAGAGGGCAGATACAAGAAGGAATTCATTTCTTTATCATCAAAAACATTTGATTCCTCATACCTGGAATTTCTTGACCTTTTGAAAGGTTGCCCATTTCCGCCGGAGGGAGCCTTCCTTTTCTTAACCTTCTTGAAAGGGTATTCTCTAGCATAGTGACCTAGCTCAGAGAGGTAGGCAACCAGACTCTTATGAATTGAGTCCCTGATCATCAGCTTTGCTTTGATTTCCCCCTTCTTGTACTTTGATTTGGCAGCAGCAGTTGCAGTGGATGGAGGCTCTTGCATTTTACCATGCACATAGTCCATGACATCTTGGTCTTTCAAATTAAGATCCAATGTCATCTTCCAAGCATGGAAGTCATCCTTCCCAGTCAAATTTTCATCAGCCTTAAAGCCATTGTAGTTTGAGGAACCCATCCTCTTCTTCGGTGATTGCTACAAACTAGGGCTTTGTCTTCACCTCAACTCCAATACCATGTGAATTTTTGAAGATGTTTTATGCTTTATGCAACTTTACTTTTATCCCCAATGTCAGTCAGCAATCACATAAACAAGAAAGTAAAGTGCTGATAGAACATACCAGTAGATCGACAGAAGACAAGCCAGAAAAATATAAATGTTGGTGCGTTACGGCGGTCAACAGGATGCTTCAACCAACAAAGTTTCAATACGGTCAGCCAACCAAAAGTGTCACACACACATCCCTTAAAGACAGCGCATAAAAAATCAACATAATTCAACAAAAGAATCCCACATCCAGATTTCCGGCATCATCCATATTTACGATATCCAGATTTACAGCATCCATTTCCGGCATCATCCATATTTACGGCATCTAGATTTACAGCATCCATTTCCAGCATCATCCAGATTTACGGTATCATCCATATTTACAGCATCATCTGTATTTACGGCATCCATTTCCGATATCATCCAGATTTACGACATCATCCAGATTTACGACATCATCCATATTTACAGTATCATCCATATTTACGGCATTCATTTCCAGCATCATCCAAATTTACAGCATCATCCATATTTACGGCATCATCCAGATTTACGGCATCCATTTCCAGATCATGAGGATGTATGTGATGAGATGATTGAAATGTCCTCCAACGTTGACTCTATTTATATCAATCACTGAGGGTGTATGACACATTTGCTGGGGGTGTAAAACCTTAAAGCTGACCTGCACATATTTTGAAAGTATTCAAAATAAATTCAAAATAAATGTTCTGCTCATCGGATCAAGATGATCTTTAGATCGATCTTGCACCTCTTCGAAAAAGGAACCCATTTCAAATATTGGTGTCTTCATCTGAGCATCACAACATGGAGTTTGGACCTAGTTGTCCAATTTTAACACAACCTTACCTAATGGGAAGACACTTCAAGGTAAAAATTGATCATGATAGTCTTAAATACTTTTTGGAACAAAGACCATCTTTAGAAGAGCAGCAAAATGAGTCACAAAGATGTTGGGTTATGACTTTGAACTCATCTATTAAAAAGGGAAGCTAAATGTTGTTGCAGATGCACTCTCAAGAAATGATGAAGACTAGAAGCATTGCTTTGTACCATTTCTATTATCCAACCGGATTGGATAACCGAAGCAAGGGAGAAATGAAATAATGACGAAGAAATGTCGACACTCATTAAAAAGTTGCAGCAAGATCCAAGTACATCTGATACATTTAGTTTGAAAAATGATTCCTTATGGTACAAACATCGCTTATATCTTTGTAAGAATTCCCAACTAAAACAAAAGATTCTTTTGGAATTGCACACCTCTCTCTTAGGAGGACACTCAGGATTTTTAAAAACTTACCACATGGTGAAGAAAGAACTTTTTTGGGATGGCCTTAAATCTGATATTCAAAAGTTTATGTCATCATGGTGGTAGTGGATAGACTTACCAAGTATGCACACTTTTGTGCATTATCTCATCCATTTAATGCAAGTACAGTTGCTACTGCATTTATGGAAACAATTAAAAAACTAGATGGAAACCCAAAGATTATTGTAAGCGACAGAGATCCCATTTTCACTGGAAATTTTTGGATAGAATTATTTTCTTGTTTGGGTACTCAACTAGCTCATAGCTCATCTCATCATCCTCAATCCGATGGGCAAACTGAAATAGTGAACAAATATTTGGAAGGATATCTTCGTTGTTTTGTATCTGATAAACAAACACAATGGGTTATGTGGTTACCTCTGGCTGAATGGTGATATAACACTTCCTTCCATTCTGTAGCAAAAATGACCCCATTTATCACACTTTATGGATATCATCCACCGTCCATCACATCATCTTTAAGAGAAAATTCTAAGGTTCAAGTAGTGGAAGATCACATCAAGCATCAACAACAAGTTCTTCAACTCTTCAAGGATAACCTAAATTTGACACAAAATCGAATGGAACAATAGGGAGATCAACATCGAAGCAAGAGAATTTTTGATGTAGGAGACTGGATATTTTTATGGCTACAACCATACAAACAAATTTCCCTCAAGCAAGCTAAGAAGGATAATAAATTATCGCCAAAGTATCATGCTCCTTGCAAGGTGTTGCAAAAGAACGGCACCATGGGATACAAATTGGAGCTTCCTGCTTCTTCCCAAGTGCACCCAGTTTTCCATGTTTCATGCTTAAAGAAGGTTATAGGTGACAAACTTTCAGTGCAAACAATATTGCCAGAACTTGATGAGGAAGGAAAAATCATATTGGAACCTGAAGCAGCCACAGAAACAAGAACTCGATAGCTACGAAATCAATCAATTTCAGAGTATCTCATCAAGTGGAAGAACTTACCCACTGAAAATTCCACATGGGAGGATGAGAAGTTTATATAGAAGCATCCAGAACTACTCGAGCATTAAGGACAACACTTTTTTGAAGGAGAGGGGCATGTTAGGTCCCTATATTACTAGTGTAGTCCCTTATTGTTGTTAGTGTAGCCCCCTTATTGTTATTGTTGTATTCCTGTAGTCCCCATATTGTTATTATTTGCCCCATAAAAGCCCACTATTGTTATTGTTGTGCCCTTACATTATCATTGTTAGGTTGGCTAGAATTATATTGTGACCCCATGGACTCCTATATATAGAAAGAAGGTTTTGTAAGTGAGGTTGAGGAAATAGATGAGATAACAGAGGAAGATGATATCAATATGCTGGGGGTAGATAATGATGACTTTGAGGTTCATTATGATAGAAAACAAGGTTTTTATACACCTTATGATGACAAAAGAGATGATGATGAAGATTATTATCAAGATATGGAAAATGTCATCATAGATCCTCAAAGAGAATATGACCTTAAAAGTAAAACCAGTCAACAAACCCCAAACAACAAAACCTCTCAATATGACCTTAAAAGTAAAACCAGTCAACAAACCCCAAACAACAAAACCTCTCACAAATCTTCACAAAATAGCACTGTAACTAAGCCTAAAATTGTCAAACAAAAGGATAAAACAGTGGCTGTTAATTCTGATAAAGGTAGAGAGAAAGGCACTCAAAACGTTACAAAGAAAAGTGCAGACCTTAACAGTACTAACACTTCAACTAATACTCTTGTGAAAACAATTTTGTCAAATGTAAATAGAACAAATCAGCAAGCACATGTTGCTGACACAATGGTAGTTAATAAGGCTGAGACAAGTGCTTTAAAGAGTCAAATCCCTTTCAGCCTGGAGCAGGAAATTTCAAAGATCAAGATCTTTGTTCCCCTGACAGAGTTAGCTGCCCAACATCTATATAGGACCCAAATTTTGAAGGCTTTAAACATTGAAGAGAATGAGGACATTGTCAATCTTAATGATGACCAACCAGAGCTTATTTTTGGTCCAAAGATTGAAGGTATGTATCAAGAGGGACCCGTTCCTCCCTTTTACGTGAGTTTAAACGTTCATGACAAAATTTTGCACAATGCAATGCATGATTTCGGGGCTTCTCATAATTTAATGCCTAAAGCTGTGATGGAGAGCCTTGGTCTAGAAGTCACCAGACCTTATAAAGATCTGTACTCCTTTGACTCAAGCAGAGTAAAATGTTTAGAATTAATCAAAGACCTTTGTGTTAACTTAGCCCAAATTCCAGCCAAATGCTTAGTAACGGATATCGTTGTGGCTGATGTTCCTCCCAAATATGGAATGTTGTTATCAAGATCGTGGGGGGCTAAGTTACAAGGGACTATGCAGATGGACATGACCTATGCGACTATCCCTGTTTTCAATCAGATGAGAAGACTTTACAGGGAGTCTCATATGCAATACATAATTACAAGTCAAGAAAGACCGCAAAACTCCCCTTTATACTCTGTAAACACAGGCCTTGATTCATTTATCCTTTTTAATGATGAGATATTGGATGAACAAGTTACTTTAAATGAACTAATGGGCGACAGAGAGGAAGAAGAAAACAACGTAGGAGTGTCAAAACAGGTTGCTGCTTTTGAAAATATTCGCAAACCCAACACATGTCTTGAGCTACAAGTCATGAGTCCATTACTCTTAAACCTTGACAGTCGAGAAACCATCCCTCAAATAAACGAAAATCTTGGGGAATCAAAACAACTACAACTAAGTGCTGATATTCCACTACAATCAAGAAACACGTTAAGTATAGAGGACAATCACCAAACAGATGCAACCGAAAATAGTCCTCGTGGAGTATGCATTTTGACGGATCTTGCACTAGGAACAATGCTAGTGCAGGGGTTTGGATTTGCAACACTAAAAGCAACCACACAGAAAGTCTTTCCTGTAGATTAAACTTCCAGTGCTCAAATAACATAGCGGAATATGAATCCCTTCTCCTAGGCTTACGATTGTTGAAGAAATTAGGAGCCAAAAGAATTAATGTTTATGGGGATTCAGAATTAGTCATTAGGCAAGTCAATGGGGAGTATAACGCAAATCATCCCAGACTTAGGGCCTACTGCAACGATGTCATGGACCTTTTAAAATCATTCGACGAGTCCGAACTTATTTTTGACGCAAGAAAAAGAAATATTGCCGCCCACAATTTACCCTTTGTAGCTAGAACATGCTTAACGCCATATGAAACCAAAGACTGCACAACTCAAATAAAATTCAAACCAACCGTACCTGATAATGAAAAATATTGGCAGGTGTTCGACGGAGACAAACAAGTAGAAGACTTCATGCAGTTCAGAAACGAATTCGAACTACCCAATTCAGATTCAGATTATGAAACAGACTGCCCTAGTGAAGAAAATTTTCTTGGCGAAGAAGAACCGTCTCCTGAGCTTGTCAATATTAATCTTCTAACTAGCAAACTTAAGAACAACACGGAACTGAATATAGAGTTAGAAACAGAGGAGTTAGAAACTCTACACTTTAAAGATGAAAGTTTGCCAAAGGGTCTGGTACCTTTAGAAGAGTTGTTTGATTTTAACGATGTGGCCAAAGAGCCAAAACTAGAACCTGTAGAGACTGAAGTGGAAGAGTGCAATATAGGCAGTGAACTTAAACCGAAAATGATTAAACTGTCTAAAACTTTGCCAGCTCGCATTAAACTTAAATACATAGAGCTGTTTAAAGAATTTTCTAATGTTTTTGCATGGAGTTACAAAGATCTTAAATCCTATGACACGGAAATAATACAGCACAAAATCCCCCTCAAAGAAAACCAAAAACCATTCAAGCAGAAACTGCGCAGAATAAACCTGTTCAGTTGCCTTTGGTTCAGAAAGAGATTATGAAAATGTACGATGCTGGTATTATTGTCCCTATTAGATATTCTGAGTGGGTGTCTAATCTGGTGTCGGTTAGGAAGAAAACTGGAGAGATCAGGCTTTGTATAGACTTTAGAGACTTAAACAAAGCTTCATTAAAAGACAACTACCCTTTACCTAAAATGGATCATATTTTACAAAAGATGGTAGGATCTAGAAAAATTTCTTTGCTTGATGGCTACTCAGGGTACAATCAGATTTTAGTTCACCCTGCTGATCAATTAAAGACAGCCTTTACTACACCATAGGGCACTTTCATGTATGTGAAAATGCCTTCTGGTCTAATGAATGCTGGAGAAACTTTTCAAAGAGCCATGGACATAGCATTCTCGGAAGAACTAGGCTACTTCATCATTATATACCTTGATGATGTCACTGTGTTTTCAAAAACAGATGAAGAGCACTTAGAACATTTAAGAAAAGTTTTCGAGAAATGCAGAAAGTTTGGGATATCTTTAAACCCTAAGAAGACACTATTTCGTCTCAAGGAAGGTAAACTCTTTGGGCACATCATTTCAGTAGAGGGTATTAAGAAAGATCCAGAGAGGATTGAAGCCATATTGCAAATCTCTCATCCTCGAAACATCAAGGAGTTGCAATCTTTCATTGGAAAGATTAACTTTTGAGAAGGTTCATCCCCAACTTGGCTGAGCTCCTTAGGAATATCACAAACATGTTAAAGAAGGAGCAAGGGGTAAAATGGACCTTGGAAGCAAAGAAGTCCTTTGAACTGGTGAAACAAGCATTAACCAAAACACCGGTTCTTATAAGTCCTGATTTTTCAAAAGATTTTTATATTTTTTCATTTGCATCAGAACATACCATAGCTGCCGTCCTTTTACAGAAAAATCCACAAGGACAAGAGCAACCTATTGCATTCTTTAGTAAGGCATTGAGGGATGCCCCTTTGAAGTATAATATCATGGAGAAGCAAGCTTTTGCTTTAGTTAAAGCGTTGAAAGACTTCAGAATTTACATCCTTCATTCACACATCATTGCTTTTGTCCCAAATTCGGTTGTTAAAGACATTCTAACACAGGACCCAGATGGTAAGAGGTAAGTGGATTGTTGTTATTCTTGAATATGATTTAGAGATAAAACCCACTAAACTCATCAAAGGCCAAGGTCTAGCTAGATTAATGGCTGAAACCAATTTTGAAGTTCTTGATATTAATATGATTGATGCTTTGAATGACCAAAGAGGATTCTCAACTCCTATTGTTGAAGACCATTTTATGAATTCTCCTTGGTATGCTGATATTATTTATGTTTTGCTTAATTTAAATACACATCCTGGTTTGACAAAAACAAAGGCAAGGTTCCTAAAGTTAAAAGTTGTAAACTATTGCATTATAGATAAATGTCTTTATTGGAAAAATGCAAGTGGTCTATTGCTTAAATGTTTGCCTGATTTTGATGCAGAGAAGGTAAAGCACGAGTTCCATGAAAGAGAGTGTGGAGGTCATTTACACTGGAAGACAACAGCCAACAAAATTTTGAGGGTTGGCTTCTATTGGCCTACTCTTTTCCCTGATATACACAAGATGATCATTGCCTGTCATAAATGTCAACTTTTTGAAGGCAAAAGATAACTGCTACCCCTGCCTCTACATCCAATCACTGTTGAAGCCCCTTTTCAACAGTGGGGACTTGACTTCATAGGAGAAATCCATCCACCTTCTTCTGTCCAGCATAGATGGATTCTTACTGCCACAGACTACTTCACTAAGTGGATAGAAGCCATACCTTGTAAGCAGGCCAATGATTCAGTTATTATAAAATTTATGGAGACCAACATTCTCTCCAGATATGGCTATCCTACCAAGATCATCACTGATAATGCAGCAGCATTTGGATCAAAGAAGATGGTTGAATTCTGTCACAAATATCAGATAACATTAGGGCATTCCACAGCCTATTACCCTCAAGGTAATGGACTTGCAGAATCCTCAAACAAGAGTTTAGTGAACATAATCAAGAAACTGTTGGAGGATAACAAAAAGTCTTGGCACACAAAGCTAGTTCATGCACTTTGGGCTGACAGATTGACTTTAAAGAAATCTATTGGTATGTCACCTTTCCAGCTTGTGTATGGTACTGATGCAATTTTTCCAAATAGCCTTGGTGTACCAGTGATGAAGTTGATTCAAGAGTTGCAAACTGAAGATAATGACATGATCAGAAGAATAAATCAGACCATTCATCTTCAACAAACCAGAGACGAGGTTTATAACAAAACATTGCAGAAGCAGATCAGCATCAAAAAACTTTTTGACAAAAGAACAAAGACCAGCAATTTCAAAATTGGGGACAAGGTTTTAAAATGGGACTCAAAGAGGGAAGACAAGGGCAAGCATGGAAAATTTGACAACTTATGGCTTGGCCCTTACTCTGTTCATTCGGCTGCTGGTAACAATGCATATTTCTTACAAGAGTTGAATGGAGTAGAATTGTTTGGGGGTCCTGTCAATGGCAGGATGCTCAAACATTACTTCTCTTGATCCATTACTTCCCTTGATTCATGTGTTCCGAAAGCCTTTTTATATTTTTCTCATTATAAATACTCCACCCATCACTGCATTCAAAGTTATAAAAAATCAAAATTACAAAAACAAAGAAGAGAAAGAAAAGAGGGCAAACTGTGAAAACAAGAAAGGTATAGCCCCATACCAAAAAAGAAAAACAAATCTGAAAGTGTGCAAGCTCAAATGCCGCTCCTAAAGAACACACTTCTAATTAGTCAAACAGCTTAATCTTGACTAATTAGCGTTAAATTTTCTGCTAATAGGATAGTGAATTTGATTTTCCAAACTGTTTAATCTTGGTTTATCAATAGATAGTTTAGGATAGAAATTAAAGGTTCAAACATGCTCAAAATCTTAACCTAAATTTCCAAGCAAAAGAATGACTCAAATCTGTTTTAAATCCCGAGTCACAAAAGATATAAAACTGGTTCTAATCAGCTCAAAATCTGAGCTAGTCGATAGAAGAAAAACAGCTCAAACAAATTCAAAAATAGAGCTGAAGAAAAGATGAAGGAAGTGCTTTGAAATTTCAGATCTGAGGCCTTCCATTTTGTTTTAAATTTTGTGCAAAATAATGTCTATGTGCAGCTTGTTTGTATGCCATAGACCAGCATCAAGTTAGACTGTTTAATCCTGACTTGTATGCTTTTAAATTTCTGTTGTAGAAATTAGAGAATAAAATCTATCAGACTGTTTAAACCTAACAGATTGATAGAATAGGTAGAGAATCATATGGGCTCAACTATTTAATCTGAGTCCATGGAGAAATAAGGAGTAGAAATAGATTAGATTTCCTGCTTTTAAAAAGAATAAAATGTTATGAAAAGAGTTTGCCAATCCAAATGCACTCTAATAAAGAAAAAATGCTAGATCAATAGGATTGGGTAGGTAGAAAGCTTGTTGAGGAAAGATCCATTGTTTTCATGGCTGCTAATATGTTTTCAAAACAAGATCATCCCAGCAAAGGAAGGGTAGCCCAAATGGATGAAGCAACTGATCAGCCTCCCAGAGAATGTCAGTCTGAAGTTCTTGATACTTTCAAGAAGGCACCATCCCCAAGTGGAGCCACTGTTAGCCACCTATAAAATTTGTTATAGCAAAAGGTGGCTAAGACTTTTTGAGCCTTCAAGGAACAAATTTTAAGGCTAAAAAGTGTTGGCTTTTGAAGACTCTTGAAGGCCTAATGCCTCTATCCAAACCTTCATTTCTGTTTCCATTTTATACTCAGAAATTCTGCTGATTTCATGAAAAAACACTGCTGTAAAATCATTATTTTTCCTCCTCCCACTTCAAAACTAACCTTCATTTTTGCTCCTCTTTTTCTCCATAAAAACCCTCTATTTTTATGATTCCTCTTCTCCCCTTCGTGAAAATCCTCTTTACATAGTTTAAAACTCATCAGCAACATACAAAATAGGGAGATTACGAACCTTGGATTTTATTTCCCTGACTGCTTGAGTGTGTTTCTCCGTCCAAGGTTTTGGGTTTTTCTGAGTCTGGTTGAGCGGGGGCACATCAATGGCACATGAGGGATAGAAATTGCTCACATAGTTTAAACAACTTGAGAAATCTCACGCAGGCGGAGTTTTATATAAAATAACATCAAGAAACTTGTAAGCAAACTCAAGTGAATGATTTTGTAGAGCAATTTGACCATTTTCAATTTGATTGCCCTAAAAATTTGATTTTAGTCTTGCAAAGCTCCATCTTCTTCTTGCTCAAGACTAAACCATTTCTCACAACTGGACCGGCTTCACTGAAAGATCTTTAGGTGTGAAGTGGTCCTGAAGTTCTTGGAAAAAATGAAGTAGATCTATCCAATATATGCAAGTAGCCATTAGGCATATGGCCTAAAAATAGAGTCCATCACCTTGGAACTTAGAAGGTGCATGCTTCAAACCAAATGGCATTACATTCCATTCATAATGCTTGACTAGGATGTTTTGAATGTTGTTTTCCATTTGTCTTTCTCTGCTTCACTTCTTTGCCGGAAGCCCGGTTTTAGATCAAACTTAGAAAATATTTTTGGCTCCTGAAATTCTTCTTATCGAATCTCCCTTTGAGATCGGATAGGTATCATCTGCTAAAACATTGTTGGAGGGTTTTGTAATTTATTACAAGTGTGGACACCTCGACTTGCTCACTTCTTTTGTTGACATAGAATCCATAGCGGTTCAAGAGACGGCTGGATTCTACGATTAGCTTCCTTTGAAGAAATTTGTTCAATCTCCTTACGCGAGTTCTGCATGTTCCAACGAGACATGGGAATGGCTGCGGACTTACAAGGTACGCAGTGTAACCTTCCTTGTAAGGCAACTCAACACAATGTTGCTTACGGTGCCAAAAAGCATTTGGCTCTTGAGCAACATGTTTCTTCAAATTCTCTGCGAATTTGAGAGATACGCCACGGACCTTTGGAGAACTCAAGCCCATTCTTCAATCTTGATTGTGCTTTGTGATCCTTGAGTTCTGCAGGAGGGTGTTCTCCCCGCTTTGTGAAGTTCTTGCATGGCCTATACCATGGGTGATTACAGGCCTAGATATATAAAGGCAATTTTATTCTTTCCCCGACAATAGTAATGAAATATCCTGAGACTTATTAGGAAATCTAAGCGACCCATGAGGCTCAATGCTTGTAAATATATTCCTAAAGATACGATCAAGCTGGAATATCAAAAGCGCAAAAGGAAAGTTTTACACATCTTGAATCGACTTATACGACGGCCTTAGAAACTTGGGCAAGCTTCTTTGTTCCTAATCCACGAACTTCTTTATTCGAAGTGGTCAGTCGCCCGATGGGACTATTTTCTTTGAGATTAAATTTATATCTTGCTCCCGAGTCTATAAGTGCGGTGACCTTGTAAACATGACTGACATGTAAATATTTACTGAACATGATGTTGTTGGTATTGTATGGCCATGACACATGTCACCTATTTCTACGAATCAGCACGAAGTATCAAATTTGCCTTACATGGCGGACTTGACCTTGAGACGAGGTACGCGTATAACTTGTCCGTTTTCACTGAAATGGGCGACAGAAGAGGATGACGGTTGTTGAACTTGAGATTTCGGGACAGTTCATTTTTCATCTTTGCGAATCTCGGTTTTTAGATCATGTATCTCTTACTCACCTCCCCCAAAGTGAGTGCACGAGCTTTGTTTGGTGCTATGGAGAATGCGATAACGGTATTACGCTCATAAGAAGCGTCAACAAAATTGGGTTTCTTGCCGATTGGAGGAAGCTGAAGCCAGGAGGATCGACGATTTTCATATAAGGCGCGAGGAGGGGCAGCTTTGAGATCACCTTCCTCCATGGCTCGGATACGGTAAAAACTTTGAGATCATCATCAACTTCGGCCATGAGGACATGAGGAAGTTCTTCTTCGAGCGAAGAGAATGAATCGAATCGGACTCGAGAACAATGACGGGCATGCGAGTCGGAGAGCGGTGGCAATACATATTGACTTGTTCCTCGGAGGAAAGAGGAGGAATAGTCATGAAGGAGGAAGAGGTAGGAGGCTACTTTCTGACATGTTCTTCGAATGGAGAGAGAGGCCGCGAGCACGTTGTGGCGGTCTCGGTTTTATGAAATGTGGAATGACGGTGAGCATCTAGGTTCTTGTTTGATGTTGACTTGTAGATGGATGTTTAAACTTAGCGATTTCTTACCAAGACCTTTCTTAGACTCTAGAGTGAAATTGGACACATGTTTGAGGTATGACCGGGTTGACCACGAGCCAACGAGACAGCTTCTTTCATTTTAGCTAGCTTGGCATCTTAGGACCCCGGATGTCCTTGAGAACAGTAATAATGGGTCTTGGGCTTGTAGTGATAATGTCCTCTTCTTTCTTTAGGCCTTAACTCTCTTTAGGCCCTACGAGCTCGTCTTTACACGGCTCGATTACGCCCAGGTGGAGGCTTTACTTCTTTTGTAAGCCTTCTTTGCATGCCTCTTATTGCTTTGCGATGCAAGGATCATCAAGTTTGTAATTCCATATCTGAGAAAGACTTTGTACCAGGGAAGTCTATTGAGCTTATCATAGACTTTTGCATCTTGGAAGCCCCGGTACACAAAGAAATCAAAACTTTAGTAACCATTGCATGAAATCTCCCCAAAGATAAACTTCTAGTGGCGGGGGAAATGCTTCTTGCAACAAAATGTCTACCAACTTGGATGGTAGAAGCGACTAGATAAACTTGTTTCCACAAGATATTCTTAGGATCTTTAACCAAGAATATTCTTTCAATCCAATCCTGTGGAAATCTTCATGCGGTTATATTGTGCATTTCAAATTCATCGAGTATCGAGTTCATTTTTATGCGCGAGCAAATTCGGCTCACGAAATGCTCTGGATTAGTGCGGCCAGCGCACCAATCATATTTGTCTGTCTTGTGCCATCGGGATTAAACATAATATCACCTGTTCATCTTTGAGAATTTCTTTCTCCATCTTGTCTAACATAACAGGATGACTCTAGCTCCCACCACCTTTTCCGAGTACGAGTAAAACCTTTGAATAAGTGTCTTACAGGCTTCAACAACTTTTCCTTCAACACACATCGATTTATATTCAACTATCATGCGAAGTCAAGCGGTTGCGATCATCTTTGTGACAGGACCATCAATGTTCCACTCCTTATGACTCCCTTCATGGAAAGTCTCTCTAGGTGGAATCTTTCACGCACCATAGAGGTCGGGGCGCATGTGCAGTGGCGGGGTTCCGGAAAGGGTTCATAAATAGGAAAGCATGTTTTTCGAATGCGAGATATACAAGGCGGTTGCTATGGTTATTTTCTCGAGATTTTTTCTTAAGCAGACTCAAGGGGCCAGAGGCAGTGTGGCCTTCTTTAGGAAAGAGATGGGGAAAGCTGAGAGGCAAGGGGCTTTCTATCTCATGGGGATGAATACTCTCTCCTTTAGTCAAAAATGAAAGCGAGATAGGCTTATTGGCTTTCTTCAAATTTAATCTGTCAAATTTGTCGGACAGTTAACAACGAATCCCAGATGTGGCTCTACTTTGCTCTACTATACAATTGTCCACATCTTCAAATCTTTCAAACGATTTTAAAATATGTCCTAACTACTTGCAAATCTGTTGACCGAATTCAAAACTCTATGTACATCATTTACGAAACTTGAGCAGAGTCAATTACAGTCTTTGACCCAGGCCAGAGTTTGGCAACATTCTTCTCAAGACCCGGTTAGGCGGTGTTAGTCCAATTCACACCAACTCTGAAGCTTTTACAATTCTTCCCTCTATGCCCCATTCTTGCCATTATCTCTAAGACGAGGGATATGCATTGGCAAAAACTTTGTCCTTCCCCTAGGACAATGCTTTTGAAAAGGAGGGTAGGTTGTATGAGTCTCTATTTTACGCCATCTGAGGTGCCAATCCGGGAATTGAAGAAGAAATAATTGAATGCACCATCAAGCTCATCAAATTCCATTTTCTTTTTTCCATGAGTAAAATGAAATCCATGCCTTCTCTTCTTCCATGTAAGCTTTCCATTCTTCGGCCATTTTCATCTTTTCTTCCATAGGGAAAGGCTGCCGGTAAACACAATACGACTTTGTGGATGGGTAAACGAGCCAGGTTGCTCATCTACTTCATCCATTGAGCGAGGGATCTGGGTTTTTAGGACAACCATCCATCAAAGTATAAAACTTGTGGATCTCGAGGAGCGTGATGGTTTTCTGTACATCTCGAGGTAGATCTACGAATCTACATTCGGGGATCAAGCCCTGATCGACTTGTTCTATATAACCCAATCCATACTTTGGAGAAACTATTTGCGAGTCTCATGTTCATATAGATGGAGGTTAGCCTTGAATCTTCTTCTTCTAGAGTAGGTACAAGATGCATCATAAGAACATGCTCTCATCCTCATGTGGGAAAAGGAATATATCTTGAGCACTTAGGGTTAGGACATGGGTTGGTTGAAGACACGGAGGAGGGAGCACACGAGTCCATTATTATGGTTCGATGAAGAAGCGCATAGGCTAGACTGCTGCGATTTACATGCGACTACATTGTGGACATTGGACACTCGGGTGAAAATTTACAAACTAAGCAAATTCAAATAAAGCTACATGACTACAATTTGGAAAACAATAGAACTACGACCGGTGCTCATGCAATTTAGTGAAATAAACTACAGGAGAGCTTTTTACATTCTTCTTCAATCCTTCTTCTACGAATGGTTGGCCAGATGCAGGGAAAGACGAGCAGTGTAGAGGATTGGTTTTACTAATGATGTTGGCGGAGAGTTATTTTACGTCACGGCGAGAGCTTAGGATTTAGCATACATCAGGTAGTTACGGGAAAGTGAGATCTTCCCATTTAATGGCTTTGATGTTCTAATTTCTACTTCTTGGGATCGAGTGAGGACTACAACCTTTGGTTTTGGACTCTCATTGCGGGTGCATGAGTAGCACTTGCAGGGAAACATTGTGGATGTATGGCGAAACATCATAGCAGCCAGATCAAGCAATGTTTTGTCTTTTCTTCCTCATATCAAATCCCATTGTTTTGGATTTGAAGGCTGCAAAATATCTTGCCAAAGTTTCATCTGTGATTGATACCGAGAAAGTTCGGGTAACAATCAAACCACACCCGGTCCATTTGATAATGGAGCAACAATTCCCTCCAATCAAAGAATACGGCTGTATTTATTATGCGTTAGATCCTTACGGTAGCTAACACATATGCATCAACTTACCCAGGATGTACCAATGCATGGATACCAACACGCACACAACCCAAATGCAAAAATTGGGTTCCCGGTGTTCTTTAGCCCGGCAAGCTCTTTGGGATTTAAAATAGAAATCAGCATTGTACACGATACGAATTTTCTTCTATAGAGTGACCAAAGGCTCTTTTATGGTGATCCTAGTGGTACGCTTTGAGATGCAGGACACCTAGGTCTACTGCATGGGAGGGCTTGACAGAGGCGGATATTGCAGGCAAAACCCATCGGGCTTGGGGCTCAACCTCTTCATATAAATGATCGAGACTCATTTATTACTCTGTACTACTACTAGCAAACATATCCCTTAATGGGTTTTGTTGAGGCGTCTATCTTTCTCTTCTAGTTCTCACGAAAAGAAGCGGGACTTTGACATAGATGAATCCATTTATAAAGAGAGATGGATTAGAAATCTTACGACCTGCATTTTTACGCCCACGCTTAGTCCAGACTTAATGGCTCTCATACCAATTTCTGGCAGAGGCTTCTCAACAAGCTTGCTTCTTTGGCCCTGAGCATGAGACTTGGCACCCTTGTTAAATTTCTCCTTAACCTTCTCAACACTACTTTATGTGAACCCGGATGAACCCATACAAGAACCTCACGAACCTTCACGCAACTCCACACGGCCTATCACACGGCTTCCCTCGCCTACACACGGCCTTGGCGTCCCTCGGTATTTTCGCGAACTTGGCTGAACCTCCGGCGAACTTTCGGTAATATAAGAAGATTAACGGTGTTTGAAACGACAATTGACGGTGCACGGAAGTAACTTGATACTTAAATGCGGAATGACGAACTTCTCTCTTTATTAATAACGAGAATGATCTTTCACAATCAAATTACGGAGACTTATATGGACTCAATACTCTTTATCGAGAGAGATCGTAGCAATGGCTTTTCACCAGGACTTATGATACTCAAAATGAGTGATCGATACGGAGGCTTCTGGCCCAAGTACTGGACTCTGTCTCGAGCTTTATACCCACACAAACATAAAGACTCAATCTAAGAGAAGCGACCACTTTAGGTTCGATCTATGCGAGCACACATAGACCGTAGTGCTTCTCGGATTCTCCTATGAGTTTGTGAGTCAAAAACTCCGTGATGCAAAGCGGATCGCCAAAGGAATCTGCGAGGATACTGAGAGCATGGAGAGCAAAACTCGAACTCTAAAACACAAATGCAAAACTAGAACTCCAAATGCCCATGCCCTCGAATGAGCCTTACCCTTCCTTACATAGATTGGAAGAGGGACAAGCATTCACGCTAGCCCCATCGGATTATTGACACTTGGAAGGCAGGATCATCGTTTTCGGGTAACCCTTGTACGGGACATCACGCCGAGGGAGATTGATCCTTAGACACATACATGTGAAAGTGGGTGAATATACACGGTGGATGCCTTTATGTAAAGGCCCACAGAGGAAACCCGAATAATTTACTACAAGAAGGATGCTTTTCGATTCGAGATGAAAAACCCTCGAGAAAAGCTACTGGCTCACACTAGACTCGTGACTAGGTACCATTATTACATAGAGAAAGCCTTTTAGTGGGAGCTCCAGGGACCACTTGTCTTGGTTGATGCAACATTTACGGGAGGGTCAAAGATGGTAGCATCAACGTGATCATCGCAGTCTTCCATAAAATTCATCATCCCATGCCTTAGTGTAGATCAGCCAGACGATCATGGGCTTGTTGAGGATGATTTGATGCTTGATCTTGGTCATGACGAGCCATTGATAGTGCATTTGCATGTAGGACTTTAAAATAGGATTCCTCATTTTCTGGGTTGTTTAAACTATGTGAGCAATTTCTATCCCTCATGTGCCACATGGCTGACGGTCTACTTGCTCAGCCGAGAGACTCGGAAAAACCCAAAACCTTGGACGGAGAAACACACTCTAGCATGATCGGGAAATAAATCCAAGGTTACGTAATCTCTATTTTGTATGTTTCAGCGATGACAATGCATTTAAAATTGTTGAAAGCGAGATGCAAGCAACATTGGATGGGGAAGTGTCCTCAAACGAAGCTCGAATAGAGAGACGGCCAAAGGAGCAAGAACGAGTTGTGCGGTTTGTATCTGGTGGTTGGAGCAAAGCGAGAACGGGAGAACTACGCTCCAATTGAGAAGAAGAGGTAAAGAAGCGACTGGAATTGCATCGGTAAGTTTTCAATTCATTTGGCTAACAAACATTTAAGCAGAAGACGGCTGCGAAAAGCTCATTTGGAGAAAGTAATCACTAAAGTGATAAAGAACCCCGAGAAGATGCAAAGTTTGCAAGATAGGCAAGCTTTTTTTGCATATTTTGATTTTAAGGTAGAACATATCAAGGGTTACGAAAATTGTCTTCGATTTTTCCTAAAGCGAGAGAGCATCTCCCGGCACCAAGAACGGAGAAATGACCACAGAAAGGAAGAGAAATTCATGCATAATAGGTCATTCTCACGAGAATGGGATCGGAGCCAACGCGGGAGAGAGCAACTCCAGAGATATATTTCGGATGAAGAATCATGGCTTTCGTCTATGCGAGAAAAAATGGAGTCCAACTTTGGCAACTCAAACGAAATACACAAGTGCTAGATGCAAATCTACGGAGTCATAATGATATCCGGCACTTTGTACACGAGAGAAGGGTGTACCCTAAAAGGAAGTCGGTGGATACATGACATGATGTATTCACATAGCATGATGGCCTCCCATGAAGTGAAAGGTCACTCTCACAAGACTTTTTGGGACCTCTACATCATTGTCTTGGTGGTGGAGATAGATCAAGAGTCTATTACAAATCTTACTACCATAAACAGGGACAAGGAACCATCTGGCCAATATACAAGTGGCAAATTTCAAACATGGCCGAAGAAAACAATCCAAGTCTTATTTTCGACCATTGTTTATGATTTTGCGCGAGGATATAGGAGAATTTTGTGGTGGGATTTTATTAAATAAGGATGAGGAATTTGCGAGTTCTAGTTTTGCATTTGTGTTTTAGAGTGCTGAGTTTTGCTCCGCACTTTCTGCATCTGCGCAATCTTTGCGTCTGCTTGCATCTACGGAGTTTTGACTCACTGAGTCCATAGGAGAAGCCGAGGAAGCTACAACGGGTCTATGTGCTCGGCATAGATCGAGAACCTAAAGTGGGTCGAGTTCTTTAGATTGAGTCTTTATGTTTGTGTGGGTATAAAGCTACGAGGGCCAGTGCATAGTTTGGCCGGGGAAGCCTCGGTGTCGATCACTCATTTTGAGGTATCATGGGAAGTCGGTAAAAGCCATTTCGTCGATCTCACGATAAAAGGATATTGAGTCATCATATAAGTACGTAATTTGATTGTGAAAGATACATCGCGCTATTAATAAAGAGAGAAGTTTTCATCATTCCGCATTTAAAATGCTTGTTACTAAATGCCTGTGTCAATTGTTGTTAAATACCTTACGTTAATCTTCTTATATTCTTTGAGAAAGTTACATTTGGAGGTTAAACGCCGAGACCAGTGTCGCGAAATGAAACGAGGCCATCAAAGCGATGTGTCGAGCGAGGAAAGCCGTGTGATAAGCGCCAGTGAGTTGCGATGAGAGGTTCGGTAGAGTTCTTGTATGGGTTCATGCTGGGTTCACATAAAGTAGTGTTGAGAGGTTAAGGAGAAATTTAACAAGGCCAGAGTACTGCGTTTTGAAAGCGGCAAGCAAGCTTGTTGAGAAGCGTCGAGTGCATAGAAATTGGTATGAGAAAGCCGATAAAGTCGGATTCGCGTGGCCGAAAAAAGGTCGATACTTAATCCATCTCTCTTTTATAAATGGATTCATCTATGTCAAAGTGCTTTGTCTCTTTTGAGAGAAGAACTGAAGAGAAAGATAAGTGAACAAAACCCATTAAGGGGATATGTTTGCTAGTAGTAGCAATAGAGTAATAAATGAGTCTGATCATTTATATGAAGAGAGTTGAGCCCAAACTTTGATGGGTTTGCCCAGGAATATCCGCCTCTCAAGTCTATAGTGACCTAGGTGTCGGCATCTCAAAGCGACCACTAGGATCACCATAAAAAGATCGGTCGACTCTATAGAAGAAAATTCGGATAGGTATCTGAGTTGATTCCTATTTTAAATCCAAAAAGAGCTTCAAGCCGAAGCTTAAGATACTTGAAGACCCCAATTTTTGCATTTGGGTTGTGTGCGTGGTATCCATGCATTTGGTACATCCAGGGTGTTGATGCATATGTGTTGCTTCTAGTAAGGGATCTAACGCATAATAAATACGATTCTTTGATTGGAGGAATTGTTGCTCCATTATCAAATGGGCCCGGTGTGGTTTGATTGTTACCGAACTTTTTCGGTGTCAATCACGAGATGAAACTTTGGCAGATATTTTTGCGACTTCAAATCCAAACAATGGGATTTGATATGAGGGAAGAAAAGACAAAACATTGCCATTCGGTTTAGCGGATGTTTCATCGCACATCCTGATGTTTCTGCGGGTCCTCCATGCACCGGTCCGAGAGTCCCAAAACCCGGTGTCGTTGGTCTTCTGCCCAGTCCCAAGAAGTAGAAATTAGAACATCGAGGGCCATTAAATGGGAAGATCTCACTTTCCCAGAACACGGGACGGTGCCAAATCCTAAGCCTCTCATTTGTACGGAAAATAACATAGCCAACATCACAGAAAACCAATCCTCTCTTTATTACGCTCCTTTCCCGGGCAGTCGACCATTCGTAGAAGAAGGATTGAAGAAGAATGTAAAAAGTCTCCCGGGTTTATTTCACCAAATTGTCTGAGATATGATGGTAGTTCTATTGTTTCAAATTGTAGTCATGTAGCTTTATTTGAATTTGCTTGGATTTGTAAATTTTATTTTGAGTGTCCATGTCCACAATGTAGTCAGCATGTAAATTTGCGAGAGTCTAGCCTATCTTGATTCTTCATCGAGAACCATAATAATAGAATTTGGTGAAGCCCCTCCTGTGTCTTCAACCAACCCATGTCCTAACCCTAAGTGCCAGAGATGTTCCTTTCCCACATGAGGATGAGCATGTTCTTATGATACATCTTGTACCTACTCTGAAGAAGAAAGATCCAAGGCTAACCTCCATCATCTGAACATGAGACACACCAAATAGCCCAAAGTATGGATTCGGTTATATAGAACAAGCTCATCGGTTGATCCTGAATGTAGATTCGAGAGATCTACCTCGGAGATGTAAAGGCTTAGCGATTTTGAGATCCACAAGTTTTATACTTTGATGGATGGTTGTCTAAAAACCAGGATCCTGCTCAATGGATAGACGGATGATAAGCTGGGATACGATGTTTACCCATCCATGGGCGATGTGTTTGCTGCGGCTTTCCTATGGAAAGAAAGATGAAAATGGGCCGAAGAATGGAAAGCTTACATGGAAGAAGAGAAGGTATGGATTTCATTTTACTCATGGAAAAAATGGAATACGATGTGAACCTGATCGCTGATTCGATTTACTTACTCTTCTTCACCTCCTGGTTACTGATGGCAGTGAAATAGAGACTCATACAACCTACCCTCCTTTCAAAAAGCATTGTCCTAGAAGTGGGACAAAGTTACGCCAATGCATATCCTGCGGATTGAGAGAGATAATGCGGCAATGGACACAGAGGAAGAATTAAGAAAGAGGTTGAGCAAGTGAATTGGACTAACCTTGCTCTAAGCTGGTCTTGAAGAATGTTTTGCTTGCTTTCTGAGTCGAAGATCAAATTGATTTTGTTCAAGTTTCGGTAAATGATGTACATAGAGTTTTGAATTAGGTTCGATGTGATTTGCAAGTAGTTGGGCATATTTCGGAAAAATCATTTTGAAAGATTTGAAGATGTGGAAAATTGTATAGTAGAGCAAAGTATTTCCACACGGGATTACGGTATGTCTACATGCGACAAATTTGTGATTAAATTTGAAAGAAAGCCAATAAGCCTATCCGCTTTCATTTTTACTAAAGGAAAGAGTATTCATCCCATGAGATAGAAAGCCTTGTCTCTCGAGTTTCCTCATCTCTTTCCTAAAGAAGTGCCACAGTACATCTCGATCCCTTGAGTCCGAACCGAGAAGAAAAATGCGAGGAAAATAACCATATTTGCCTTAAAAATCTCAGTTAAGAAAAACGTACTTTCCTATTTATGAACCTCTGGAACCTCGGTTTACGGACATGCGACACGACCTCTATGGTGTAGGAAAGATTCCACTAGAGACTTTCCCATGAAGGGAGTCATAAGGAGTGGAACATTGATGGTGCATGCAGCCTGAGTCGGGCAAGCTGCTTGATCGGATGATTGAATATAAGGCGATGTGTGTTGAAGGGAAAAGTGAGACAGAGCTGTAAGACACTTATTCGGTGTTTTATTGGTACTTTCTGGCAAAGGTGGTGGGAGCTAGAGAGTCATCACAATTATGTTAGACAAGATGGAGAAAGAAATTCTCAAAGATGAACATGGTGATATTATGTTTAATCTGATGTACAGCCACGGACAAATATGATTGGTGGCTCACAGCACTTAATCAGAGCATTTAAATGGGCAGAATTTGCTCTCACGGATAAAAATGAGAGCGTACGAGTAAATTTGAAATGCAATAATATAAATACGGTATGAAGATTTCCTGAGGATTGGATTGAAAGAATATTCTTGGTTAAAGATCCTAAGAATATCTTGTGGAAACAAGTTTATCTATTTGCTCTACCATCCAAGTTGGTAGACATTTTGAAGTTACGAAAGCATTTCCCACCTTCACTAGAAGTTTATCTTTGGGGAGATTTCTATGCAATTATTACTAAACTTTTGATTTCTTTGTGTACGGTTCAAGATGCAAGAAGTCTATAGATAAGCTCAATAGACTGCAGTACAAAGTCTTTCTGCGATGGGCTATGGAATTACGGTTGATGATCCTTTGGTGCATCGCTTGAGAAAGCACAAGAGGCATGCAAAGAAGGCTTACAAAAGAAGTAAAGCCTCCACCTACAGTGACTCGGGTAAGGCGAGAGCTCGGGCGGCCTAAAGAAAGAAAGGGACATTATCGCTACAGACCCAAGACCCATTATTACCCGGCCTCATGACATCCGTCCCAAGGATGCCAAGCTAACTAAAATGAAAGAAGTTGTGTTGGCTACGTGATCGGCTGGTCATACCTCAAACATGTGTCCAACTGACCCTAGAGTCTGAAAGGTCTTGGTAAGAAATTTGCTAAGTTTAACGGCCATCTGAAGTCGAGCTTGTCAAAGCAGAACCTAGATGTGCTCCTTTGTCATTCCACATTTCTTAAGCAATGGACTATGCAAATGGTGCTGGCCCCTCTCATTCGACAACATCTTTGGCCGGTCTCCTACCTCTTCCTCCTCGATGACTATTCCTCCTCTTCCTCAGGAACAAGTCAATATATGTGCCATTACTTTCGACTCAAATGCACAGTCATTGTTACGAGTCGGTCCCAGTTCATTCTCTTCTGCTGAAGAAGACTTCCTCATGTCCTCATGGCCAAGTTGATGATGATCTCAAAAGTTTTTGCCTGGATCTGAGCCATGGAGGAAGGTGATCTCATTTGCCCTCCTTGCGGCTTATATGAAAAATACGCACAGATCTCTGGTTCAGTTCCTCAGTAAGAAGGCAATTTTGTTGGCTTCTTATGAGCGTAATACCAAGACGTATCTCCTCCATAATTCAAACAAAGCTCGTGCTCTCTCACTTTGGGGGAGGTGAGCAAGGAGATACATGATCTAAAAACAGAGATTCATGACATGAAAAATGAAATCTCTGTCTGAGAATCTCAAGTTCAACAATCATCCTCTTCTACGGCCATTTCGGAGCTGATGATTATACGGCACGTGCTGCTCCCAAGTGAAGTCCGGTTTACGAAGGCAAATTTGATACTTCGGTTAGTTGAAGAAATAGGTGACATGCGGGTCATGGCCATACAATACCATGACATCATGTTCGGAGTAAATATTTGTATTGCGGTCATGTTTACAAGGTCTTGCACTTAGACTACAGGAGCGAGATATAAATTTAATCTCAAAGAAAATAGTCCCATCGAAATCTTGGACCACTTCGAATAAAAGTTCGGGGATTAGGAACAAAGAAGCTCAAGTTCGAAGTTTCTAGAACAACGTATGTTTTGATTCAAGATGTATGAAACTTTCCTTTTTGCGGTTTACGATATTCAATTTGTTGTATCTTAGGAAATATATTTTTAAGAGCGAGTTGAGCCTCATGGGTCGTTTAGATTTCTGACAAGTCCTACGGATATTTCATTACTATTCTTTGTGAGGAAAGAATAAAAATTGCCTTATACTCTCCTGAGCCCAGAATCTCACCCATGGTACCGGGCCATGCAAGAACTTCACAAAGCGAGAGAACGATCTGGTAGAACTCAAGGATCTAAAAGCACAATCAAGATTGAAGAGCAGGTTGAGTTCTCCAAAGGTCCGAAATAGGATGCAGAAATTCGAGAGAGAATTTGAAGAAACATGTTGCTCGGAAGAGCCAAATGCGCTTTTGGCACCGTAAGCAACATTGTGTTGAGATTGCCTTACAAGGAAGGTTACAGCACATGGAACCTTGTAAGTCCAGGCCATTCCTATGTATTGTTGAACATAGAGAACTACGCAGGAAAAGGAGATTGAGCAGCTTCTTCAAGGGATGCTAATCGGAAAATCGGCTGACCTTAAGGCTATGGATTCTATGTCAACAAAAGAAGTGAGCAAGTGAGAGGTGTCCCAAGACATGACAGAATTACAAACCTCGAGAACGATGTTTTAGCGAGATGATACCTATCAAGTCCTCACAAGGAGATCGATAAGAAAAATTTCAGGGAGCAAAATATTTTCTAAGTTTGATCTAAAGTCGCACAGCGGTAACGGTTGCGAGAGAAAGACAAATGAAACTTGACATTAGGTATCCTGACTAGGCATTATGAATGGAATGTAATGCTATTTGGTTTGAAGCATGCACCTTCTAAGTTCGAAGGTGATGGACTCTTTTTAGGCCATATGTTGAATGGCTACTTGCATATATTGATGATCTACTCATTTTTTCCAAGAACACACGGGACCACTTGGACACTGAAGATCTTCATGAAGGTGGTCGAGGAAGGAAATGGTTTAGTCTTGAGCAAGAAGAAGATGGAGCTTTGCAAGACTAAAATCAAATTTTAGAACACGAAATTGAAAATGGTCAAATTGCTCTACAAAATCATGCACTTGAGTTTACTTTGACAAGTTTCCGATGTTATTTTAGATAAAACTTCGGTTGCGAGATTTTGGGTTGTTTAAACTATGTGAGCAATTTCTATCCCTCATGTGCCATTGTGGTCTAGCAACCAGGAGATTTCGACCAAAACCTTGGACGGAGAAACACCTCAAGCAGTCAAGGAAATAAAATCCAAGGTTCGTAATCTCCCTATTTTGTATGTTGTTGATGGACAATGCATTTAAAATTGTTGAAACAGATGCAAGCAACATTGGATGGGGAGGTGTTCTCAAACAGAAGCCGAATGAAGACAGCCCAAAGGAGCAAGAATAGGTTGTGCAGTTTGTATCTGGTGTTTGGAGCAAAGCAGAACAGAACTACGCTCCAATTGAGAAAGAGGTAAAGGCAGCCTGGAATTGCATCAGTAAGTTTTCAATTCATTTGGCTAACAAACATTTTCTGCTTAGAACTGATGCGAAAGCTCTGGAGAAAGTAATCACTAAAGTGATAAAGAACCCAGAAGACGCAAAGTTTGCAAGATGGCAAGCTTTTTTTGCATATTTTGATTTTAAGGTAGAACATATCAAGGGTTCTGAAAATTGTGTTCCAGATTTTCTAAGCGGAGAGCATCTCCAGCACCAAGAACAGAGAAATGACCCTGAAAAGGAAGAAATTCATGTAATGGTCATTCTCACAGAATGGGATCAGGCCAACCAGAGAGAACAGCTCAGATATATTTCAGATGAAGAATCATGGCCTGTCTATGCAGAAAAATGGAGTCCAACCTGGCAACTCCGAAATACACAAGTGCTAGATGCAAATCTACAGAGTCATAATGATATCCAGCACTTTGTACCTGAGAGAAGGTTGTACCCTAAAGGAAGTCGGTGGATACATGACATGATGTATTCACATAGCATGATGGCTTCCCATGAAGCTGAAAGGTCACTCTCACAAGACTTTTGGGACCTCTCTGTCATTTGTACTGGTGGTGGAGATAGATCAAGAGTCTATTACAAATCTTATACCATAAACAGGACAAGGAACCCTGGCCAATATACAAGTGGCAAGTTTCAAACATGGCCAGAAAACAATCCAAGTCTTATTTTTCCTGACACTGTTTATGATTTTGCAGGATATAGGAGGCTGTGGTGGGATTTATTAAATAAGGATGGACGAGACGAAACCCACTATACAAAATTGAAATTTGCCCCTACATGGATAAATTCAAGAGAACCTGCTGTACCTTGGTTATCTGACTGGTGGCATCATTATGGTGTTAGTCCTTTCAGTATGGATCCGAATTACTATGAAACCTACTGCCGCAGATTCTGTACTGATTGTCTCGAAGGTCCAGCTGGTGAATGTTTTCATTATCCTTGTCATAAAGTAGGAGAAATTGCAGGACTTGAATTTAAAATGAGGAATCCTATTATAAAGTCCTACATGCAAATGCACTATCAATGGCTTGTCATGACCCAGATCAAGCATCAAATCATCCTCAACAAGCCCATGATCGTCCGGCGTATCTACACTAAGGCATGGGATGATGAATTTTATGGAAGACTTAGATACGTTGATGCTACCATCTTGGATCCTCTTGCAAATGTTGCATCAACCAGTACAAGTGGTCCTCGGAAGCCCCACTAAAAAGGCTTTCTCTGTGTAATAATGGTACCTAGTCACGGGTCTAGTGTGACAGAGCTTTTCTCGAGGGTTTTTCATCTGACCGAAAAGCATCCTCCTTGTAGTAAATTATTCGGTTTCCTCGTGGGCCTTGTACATAAAGGCATCCACAGTGTATATTCACCCACTTTCACATGTATGTGTCGGAAGGATCGAATCTCCGTGCAGATGTCCCGACAAGGGTTACCCGAAAACGATGATCCGCCTTCCAAGTGTCAATAATCCGATGGGCTACAGGAATGCTTGTCCCCTCTTCCAATCTATATAAGGAAGGGTAAGGCTCATTCGAGGGGAGGGGGCATTTGGAGTTCTAGTTTTGCATTTGTGTTTTAGAGTCTGAGTTTTGCTCCTTGCTCTGCATCTGCGCAATCTTTGTGATCTGCTTGCATCACGGAGTTTTGACTCACAGTCCATAGGAGAACTGAGAAGCCTACAGGTCTATGTGCTCGGCATAGATCAGAACCTAAAGTGGTCAGTTCTTTAGATTGAGTCTTTATGTTTGTGTGGGTATAAAGCTCTAAGACAGAGTCTGTAATTTGGCCAGGAAGCCTCCGGTATCGATCACTCATTTTGAGTATCATAAGTCCGGTAAAAGCCATTACAGTCGATCTCTGATAAAGAGTATTGAGTCCTTAGAAACTTCGAACTTGAGCTTCTTTGTTCCTAATCCCTGAACTTCTTTATTCGAAGTGGTCCAGTACTTCGATGGGACTATTTTCTTTGAGATTAAATTTATATCTGCTCCTGAGTCTATAAGTGCAGTGACCTTGTAAACATGACCAGCAATACAAATATTTACCTGAACATGATGCTGTTGGTATTGTATGGCCATGACCTGCATGTCACCTATTTCTCTGAATCCAACTGAAGTATCAAATTTGCCTTCTGCAAACTGGACTTCAGCCTTGGGAGCAGAATGCAGCGTATAACTTGTCTGTTTTCCTGAAATGGCTGTAGAAGAGGATGACGGTTGTTGAACTTGAGATTTCAGGACAGAGATTTCATTTTTCATGCTGCGAATCTCGGTTTTTAGATCATGTATCTCCTTGCTCACCTCCCCCAAAGTGAGTGCACAAGCTTTGTTTGAATTATGGAGGAGATACGTCTTGGTATTACGCTCATAAGCAGCGCCAACAAATTGGTTTTTAACAATCTCCAAACTGGAAGAACCAGAGGATCCAGGCAGATTTTTCATATAAGCTGCAAGGAGGGCCGCTTTGAGATCACCTTCCTCCATGGCTCAGATCTGTGCAAAAAATTTGAGATCATCATCAACTTGGGCCATGAGGACATGAGGAAGTTCTTCTTCAGCAGAAGAGAATGAATCAGAATCAGACTCAGAACAATGACAGGCATCTGAGTCAGAGCAGTGGCAATACATATTGACTTGTTCCTCGGAGGAAGAGGAGGAATAGTCATTAGAGGAGGAAGAGGTAGGAGACTGCTCAGCGTGTTGCTGAATGGAGAGGGGCTGAGCACGATTGTGACAGTCTGTTGTTTTATGAAATGTGGAATGACAGTGAGCACATCTAGGTTCTTGTTTGACAGTCTGACTTGTAGATGGCTGTTTAAACTTAGCAGATTTCTTACCAAGACCTTTCTTAGACTCTAGGGCTGTTGGACACATGTTTGAGGTATGACCAGGCTGACCACAGAGCCAACAAACAACTTCTTTCATTTTAGCTAACTTGGCATCCTTGGGACGGATGTCATGAGGCTGGTAATAATGGGTCTTGGGCTTGTAGCGATAATGTCCTCTTCTTTCTTTAGGCCTTCTGCTCTCTTTAGGCCCTCTGAGCTCTCGTCTTTTACCTGAGCTCAGTCTGTAGGTGGAGGCTTTACTTCTTTTGTAAGCCTTCTTTGCATGCCTCTTGTGCTTTCTGCGATGCACCAAAGGATCATCAACTGTAATTCCATATCTACTGCAGAAAGACTTTGTACCAGGAAGTCTATTGAGCTTATCTATAGACTTTTGCATCTTGGAACTGGTACACAAAGAAATCAAAACTTTAGTAATAATTGCATAGAAATCTCCCCAAAGATAAACTTCTAGTGGCAGGGGAAATGCTTCTTGCGACTTCAAAATGTCTACCAACTTGGATGGTAGAGCAGCTAGATAAACTTGTTTCCACAAGATATTCTTAGGATCTTTAACCAAGAATATTCTTTCAATCCAATCCCTGTGGAAATCTTCATACTGATTTATATTATTGCATTTCAAATTTATTAGTATCAGTTCATTTTTATCTGTGAGAGCAAATTCGGCTCCACAGAAATGCTCTTGGTATCGATCACTCATTTTGAGTATCATAAGTTTGGTAAAAGCCATTACAGTCGATCTCTGATAAAGAGTATTGAGTCCATATAAGTCTGTAATTTGATTGTGAAAGATCATTCTGCTATTAATAAAGAGAAAAGTTTTCATCATTCCGCATTTAAGTACTATTACTCTGTGCACTGTCAATTGCTGTTAAAACACTGTTAATCTTCTTATATTACTGAAAGTTCACTGGAGGTTCACCAGAAGTTCGCGAAAATACTGAGGGACGCCAAGGCCGTGTGAAGGCGAGGGAAGCCGTGTGATAGGCCGTGAGTTGCGTGAAGGTTCAGTAGGTTCTTGTATGGGTTCATCTAGGTTCACATAAAGTAGTGTTGAGAAGGTTAAGGAGAAATTTAACAAGGCCAAGTCTGCGTTTGAAGCAGCAAGCAAGCTTGTTGAGAAGCCTCTGCTAGAAATTGGACACGCAGATTTTTGGTCAATATGACCCTAGAAAAATCTCCTACAACTCCTGGGGAAAACCAGTTCGAAAGCTCTTCTTATTTCTGAATATTGCTTTTACAGAGAAATGAAATGCACAGTAAAAATTCTAGCAACCACATAAATGTACTTATCTCGAAAACCATGTTTGTACTCCACCTCAATTTTCGTGCCAAAGTAAAACAAAAAATTACAGAGAAATGTACAGCCTTAAATGTTGTACGGACAGCATAGAAATTTGTGCCAGACAACTGTACGGCCTCCTCGAAAATTGTGTTGTACGACTACCTTGAAATCTGTGTTGTAGAACTGCCTCGATTTCTATGTTGTACGACTGTTGTACAGACTTTGGTTTATGCGCTGATGCTGCTGTACAGACCTTGAAAACTGTGCCTCCTTGCTGTTGTACGGACCTCGAAATGCGTGCCAATATAACAGCAATAAATGTTGCTCTCCCTTCCTCGATTTTCGTGCCATTTGCCTTGAAAACCGTGCTCTTGCTTTGCTGTACGGATCTACTCAAAAATGTCTCATTTGCTTTCTCTCCTCTCTCAATCTGCTCATGAAAGAATGAATGATCTTTTCCCTCTTTTCCTCCTTTAACCTAACCCTAAATGACTTTTGGGGAATCCCTAAATCCAGTGGTTGAGATAGCTTTAGATCTAGGGCTGAGATTAAATGTGCATTTAAATCTCATTTTCTATTTTTTAATTCACCCCACTTTAATAAAGACCCTCTTAGTCATTTATTTCCAAAGTCACTTTTCACTTTCTAATTTCACAGTGACTTTATTAAAATCACTTTAAAATTAAACTTAGTAACTTTATCACTTAAAGTCACTTTTAAATTAGATTTGACTTTACAACTTATAAAGTCACTTTAGGAGAAATAATAAATTCGTTTGGACACTTTTCCCTAAGCCAAAGATCAAAGCTTTAGGGAACCACTTGTCCTCTGGTACCCAAATTTTAACATCAGCCTCCCTCTGGAACCCAAAACGACTATCCTAGGGCAAGCCATGAGATTTTCAACACCTAAGCCCCAGTTTTCCAGCCTTCTTTGGCCAACGTTCAGCCTTTGAGCCTCCTCCTCCTCCAGCGTTAGCCTTTTTTAACCTTCTCTCACCTCCTTGACCCCTGATATGCCCTCCTAGCAGCCTCATCCCTCAACATTGGCCTTCCTTGTCCTACCGTTGGCTCTTCTTGGCCTTTTTTGTCCTAAACCCTACTCTGAATTTTTCAGGACTGATTCTTTGATGGTTTTGCAGGTGTTTGATCTCCAAAATCTTGATTTCCAGGTGGCATCTTCGTCCTAAAATTTTGGGCCACTTGGAAAAGTGCATCTACAAGGCTTTAGGCCTAGGGTTTGACCTCTAAACCCTTACTTTCTCTTTGTTTTATTACATTAAGAAAAACAGTGGTAATTAGCTCTAAATTCACATGCAAATTGGTTAAAATTGTTCAAAAATGTTAAATATTGATTTTCCTAAATTTTGGCCACTCAGGCACCTTAGATCTAGCCCATATTTAATTTTCTACTTGCTGGAATTTACTACATAATTGAAAATATCAGATCTGAAATTTCTAAATCACACACTTAAAGAGGGTCAAAAAACTTGAGATTTTCAGTTTTAGTGAAATTTCTTTATTTTTGGGCATATTTGGCACTGTTTCTAGCCTCATTAGCTTGTTGATCTGTGGTTTATATACTGTTGTAATAAATAGATCAAATCTGGAATTTCTCTGAAAAATACATCTTAAAAAGGCTAATACATCTAATTCTTGAGTTGGCTAAGTTTGCTTAGCAGTTGGGCTATTCTCTGTGACATTGGACGAGCATATGCATTGTGGAGTTAATATTTACTTACTGTTGTCATAAACTTCTTATTGTTGTCATATAAGTCATTATTTGCTCATGAAAGGGTCATTGGAACATAAATTGCATAAATGCTCTTATAGTCTCATACTCTTGTTCCTAGCATTGACATTGTGCAGGTGACTAACATTGTGTTTTCCTTGTGAGTTTATATGCTACAAAGTTTGTAATTCTCATATAATAAGCTCACTCTCTAAGCACATTTCAAATCACATTTCAAATCTTTGGTTTAAATAGATAGATATTTCCTAAATCTCTCTAATCCAATTGGTATTGAAATAACTTGTCTCATTTGTGCATCTAATTGGTGGTGATCTAGATTGCATCCAAGTATTCTTAACTTAACAATTGGTAAATCATATTGTATTGAAGAATATTGGCTAAGAACACTTATTGTCTTTTGTGGATAATGGTCATTGACTTATCATACGGAATCATTGCTTAACTATTGCTCTATTTTTTATCTATTCTGGATCTATATCTGAGTAAACGCATCTTGTGGATATCTATATCTCTTGTTGTCACTGTTAAAATCTAGCATTTGTCTTTTGGTTGAGATTATCTTTTCTAAGCATAACGAGTGATAAGCATAATGAGTTATGAAAATAAGGATGAAGGACTCTTGCCTTCCTCTATATACATGGGACATAAGGGAGGCCAACAATAAACTCTGGGACATGCCCTTACAAGCAATCTAAAATAAACACGGGTAGGCTCACACAAGTGCAACACTCCACTCAAAGGGTACACATGTCAAGCTCCAACGTGATGTCGTACACAATAAGAGCTCCAAGCTGATCTAGCCACAAAAGGTGTATCCACACCCATCCATACCAAGTGCACACGAACTCCATTGCTCCTCCTAAGCCATGTACTCCAATGGGTCTAATCCCCTTATATTAGCATTGTCACAATCCAAGCATCTACACATCAACTCCAACTTCCAAGCTTCCATATACGAATCCAAGCTATCGCACGCTATCTGGGACCTAATGTGCTCCTCCAAGATGCACTACACTTATCCTCCTAAGTAAAGCATTCTCCAAGCATGCAAACCTCTCCACGTGGCCATCATGAAGGACGTCTCCAAATATATCAAGAGAACTGCAACACCTTGGAAGAATGCCAAGCAAACACCAAAATGAAGTTAAACAGCCACTAAGTAAGCTATCTCCAATGTGCAAATCCATCACAAACCAGCTTCCATGTGGCAACCCATATTGGACTATAGCGGGGGAACAACATACACCATACACCCAAATACTAACAATCTAGAAAAATTCCAAATAACCAACCAACCTTGTACAATTGGACCAAACCCCTAAGAAATATTTTACTAAATAAGTGCAGGATTAGTTGATAGAATTGATTGCAGGCCCCTCTTTCAGCTAAGTGACCTGAAATTTATCAGAACTGTAGCTAATTAATTTTGACTGTCATAAGCAAAATGAGATACATCAAAGAGCATTTTATATTCTGAAATAGTATGCATTGCAGCTTTGAGAAGGCAAATAATATAAAATCAACCAAAAGAATTCAAATGTATGTCCAACTATCAGATTTTAATGATCCAAAAGGCGATGTCAACAAACAACTGTAAAACATACCTATTAGAGAAACTTTGAAGTTTGCTGCATGCCCAAGAGTTGAACATATATAATACCCTGCATAAATATTGCCTCCTCTCAAATACGATCAATGAATCTAAAATTATTATGCTAATAACTTGCTACCGTTAGCACAACCCACTGTTATACTCTATGTTACATGAATATTTAAAAAAGGCAAACAAGGCAACAAGCTTCATGGATGGCTAGGAAATCGACCCAATTTCCAGAGGATGGGAACACAGGGAAGAAAGTAAAATATAAAAAATTCAACATTATTTTTCAAGGATCTAAAAAAATTAAAAAAAAATTGTAAAGATCTAAATTGTAAAACACCAAATCAACATTTTAAATGCACGATACATCAAATTAGATTATTAAAATGAGTACCAAAATGGATGAACCATTATTCTCTTGTTGGTAAAAAAAATAAAATGAGTTATGTTGATTTTATAGCATCGGGAAGTGTTCCAGGTCTCAAATTTTGAGGAGGCTTGGGAAGCAGTATTCCAGAGAACTCAGAAATTGTCTATGGAAATTCCACTCAGATTTTGTTTTATTAAAATAATTAATTATTTTAATGTGATCCCTAAGTCTAAACTTAGGGAAATTAAATAATTAAAGGGTATTAATAAAGCAGAGTGTGAATCTTCTATAAAACAAAGATCAAGTCATCTTTTAATCCGAGCAATTGATTAAGGATATAACCTGAGTCGTTGATTCATTAGCAAGAAGACTATAAGAGAAGGCTTGAGGGTCATTCGGAAAGCAAGCCAGGAACGTTCTTAGTACCCAAAGGAAATCGATTCTGAAGTAAGAGAATTCGATTCCAGAGGGTAAGTCTGTAGAGGCAAGGTTGCAGAGACAGATGGAGGATGGAGAAGTCAACAGAGACGAAGAAGAAGGAAAACAAAAGACGAAGGGAAGGCAGCGCTGAGCAACAGCACTTGCCCTCAACGCAGACTTACGCAGTCCAGCTAGTGACTGCACAGAGGGGCTACGCAGATTGACGCAGAGGGTGCAGGAGGTCATCCTGTGTGTCAGGAATTATTCCAGATTGTCTGGTAAATTCACATCAGGTGTACGCTATTGATTATGTTCGTCATGAATTCTGTAAATGATTTGTTCACTGTTGAAGATTAATACAAACCCTCATCTGCTGCACTAGTTTTCCCACATTGGGTTTTTCCGGGGACAATTGTCCAAAAATAATTGTGTTAATGTGGTTGTTTCTATTGTGCTATATGTGTTTTAATTTGTTCTTCACTTTTGATTAGAGTGAATGTTACAACTGTGTTTACTTCAAAATTCACTGAAGCATTTGTAAATAACTTATCATAATAAGTAGGCGAAATAAACCAACTACTGCAGTAACAATTTTCAAAGTGAAGATTTCACAAGTTCCTCGTCAAAATATTGGACTTCAACTTGCAAATTTTCCTTTCAAATTTTTTTTATTAACTTTGTTTGTCATGTTTCATTCGAACAAAAAGAACTGCTATGTTTTGTTTTCTTTCCTTTTACATAAAAAATGGAAAAGAGGGAATGGCATGATAAGGTGTTCTTTTATGATGAAATCCCTTTCCAAAATCCTAATTTTATCCCAGTGTAAAAACGCTCTCTTCTACTACTCCCAAGCTGAAATTGATATCTCCTCCCCCAAGCTCTCCAAAATTCAAATAGAAAAATCTATATTCACAGCCTTAAAACTCATGTTACCTGGTGAAAAATTGTTAAAATTGGAAACTAGGGCCAAATTCCACTTTGGACAGTTCCTTTGGGAAAGATAATTGCAGCATTGAATTCCTCTTTTCGAGAGGACCAAATCAATCTAAACATTGTCCAATTTGGATAAGTAGAAGTGAGATTTTGAATTTATTCTCCCACACGAAATTTATCAAGGTCGGCCTTATCTATATGTCGGCTCAATAAAGCCAAGAGACATGTCTCTTCAACCACACCGAATTGTATATATAGAGGAGCCTTCAACCTCATTTTGGACACATCAACTCGCTGGAAAATATGTCGGTAACCACAGGTCTGAGGAAGGATTGTTTGTGGGTTATCTATTGTTCAAGGGTCGAGTCTCTCCAAGTAGGGCCTAGAGGAGTTGTACTTCAGAGGAGAAAGAGGACAAATTGGTGTCTCTTTTCTATGTTCTGGATCAGGCCGAGTTATTCTACATGGTTTTGTGCATTTGATGAGGGTATATCTCTATGATCAGGGCCGAGGTAATTACTAAGCATTGAAGGAGGTTTGAGCCCCTTAAGTTTGGTGTATAGGAAGGACATAAGACCTGTGTTTGATGCTGGAATAAGAGTCGCACTTCAGCAAGCTTATACGCAGAGGTTAAGGGTCTATCAAGGGAGTTTTATGCTAGTGTTTTAAAACTCCGACTCGGGTTCTGCACTGGCCGAGGGTCGACTCCAACTTCGACTCTGACTCAGTATCGACTCGACCGGTTCAATTTCAATGACTCGGTCTTTGTAAAAAAAACATTAAATATTTATTTTTTTATTAAAAAACATATTTTTAAAGATTTTCATTCATGTTTCCAAACACAAAGCATTAGAGTATAGAGAGAAGACAACATATGATCGAAGTAGGCTCGTGAATATATCCATTATATCAAAATGGCACCCAGTGCACTATCCAATACATACATGATATAGAGATCAAAACAAAAACACATAACCAAGTACGCTCTAAATGGCCTCTACAACAAAACATCACTAGTGACTAGTCACTACTACTAGAGAAGCCAACATCTGGCTCAGACTCTGAATCAGAGTGAGACAGGAAAACCCACGGCTCCTCCTCCTCATCAAGATCTCCAGCTAGAACTCTAGAAGTAGCAGCACTAGCATGTTGAGATAGACGAGCTATGCTCCCAGGGGTTGGGTAGCTTTAAAGGCTTGGGAGAGGTTAGAAGGGCATACCAAAACCCTAAAACCAAGTATAAATTTTATTTAAATTCCATTTTCTGTCACTTTTGTGGGTTGCTACCAGGTTCGACTGGCTTGGCTGAGCTAAGTCAGACTCAATCGAGTCGGCCTCTTTGTCACCAACCGGTTGACTTGGTGACCGGTTCGGTTACAAACAGGCCTTTGGCCCGGTTTTTGTATTGAGCCGACGCAGCCAAGGGTATGGCTCGGTCGATTCAACAAATTCCGAGCCGGCTCGACCGAAATTTAATACACTGGTTTACGCAGAGTTTGAGGACTGTTTGGCTGTTGTTAGGGCATCTTCTGGGGCAGCCGCAGGAGCCCTAAAGAGGGCCAAAAACATCTCTGTAATTTGAATGTCTAGGCTGAGTCTCTTCATGGTTGAGCAAACATGAAGAGGGTATAAGGTTAGATCTTTATGTTTATGATTGCTAGGTTAATAAATTTTCATTTTGGGACAGTGATTGTAGTAGCCCTAAGTTCAGTGAGTGCAAGTGACATATCTTTGATGTGAGGGTTGGTAAATGAAGCCTTGTGAACAGTGATCCTTTGAGCAATGATCCCAGTTATCACATTGACAAGTCAATGTTGACACCAAATCTACTCTCTCATCCTTTATTGAACATTTGATAATAATGATAATAAGAAGAATTGATCAAGGATTTTCCACATCTTCGGGTTTTTCTCTGGCTTGTGCCATATCTTCATGTCCACCTGTCTTGGCTTGTCTTTTGCTGTTTCATTTAATGTTCTTTCACGAGTTACTGTCATACTGTGATTGATTGCTAATGGTCTAGAGATGGGCTAATGAAGTAACTAATTGAAGCAAAGAAAATCTTAAAATTAACAAAAATTAGTACCACAAAAGATGCAGTGAATATCAAGGATTCAAACATAATCCTTTTTTCAAATATCTTTTGACAATGAGTGAAGCAATCCTGAGTCCTTTATTTGGTTAAAGGTAACGCTTCTGTTAATTTTGGACAACTAGGTCCAAACTCCATGTTGTGATGCTCAGATGAAGATACCAAAATGTTTATTGGGTTCCTCTTTCGGAGAGGTGCAAGATCGATCTAAAGATCATCTTGATCCGATGAGCAGAAAATTTATTTTGAATTTACTTTTTAATCTATTCAAAATATGTGCAGGTCAACCATAAGGTTTTGTACCCCAGCAAATGTGTCACCCACCCTCAATGATGGATATAAATAAAGTCAACGTTGGAGGACATTTCACTCATCTTATCCTCACACATTCTCTCTCCTCATCTGATTGGTTTGATCACTTGGAGCTCTTCTCTCTCCACACGTGGGAAATCTGGCAACAACACTTTCTGTTTTTCAGTCTAGAGTTTCTGCAACAAAGTTTGACCAGCGTTGACTTTGGTCAACGCAAGGTCAATTTGACTCGAAACTCTCCCAAAACTTCGATTTCCCTAATCCACATTTTTTGGCACTATTTCCGAGGCAAAATGTTGACTTTGACTTTTCAGTGTTGACCTCGCTGCTACTGCTATTTGCGTTGACCGTTGACTGATAGCGTTGACTTTTCTGGGATTGACTTTTGAGTTGACTGTTTGGCAGTCCTAGAGGGTTGTGTGACATTGCTGGTTAGCTGACCATATTGAGACTTTGTTGGTTGAAGCATCCTATTGACCGTCGTAACGCATTAACACAATTATATATTTCTGGCTTGTCTTCTGTCGATTTACTGGTATGTTCTATCAGCGTTTTACTTTATTGTTTATGTGATCGCTATCAAATACTGAAGAGAAAGTAAAGTTGCATCAAGCATAGAACATCTACATAAATTTACATGGTATCGGAGCTGAGGTGAAGACAAAGCCCTAATTTGTAGCAATCACCGAAGAAGAGGATGGGTTCCTCAAACTACAATGGCTTTAAGGCTAATGACAAATTGACTGGGAAGGATGACTTCCATGCTTGCAAGATAACATTGGATCTTATGTTGGAAGACCAAGATGTCATCGACTATGTACTGGGTAAAATCCAAGAGCCTCCATCCACTGCAACTGCTGCCGCCAAAACAAAGTATAAGAAGGGGGAGATCAAAGCAGAGCTGATGATCAGGGACTCAATTCACAAGAGTCTAGTTGCCTACATCTCTAAGCTGGGCACATCCAAAGATATGTATGATAAGTTGGTCCACATGTTCAAGGCCAACAATGCGAATCAAGTCATATTCTTCAAGAATCAATTGAAGAATCTGAAAAAAGGCAGAGATGAGTCTGTTCAATCATATTTTCTGAAGCTGACCGAGATAAGGAACAATCTATTGGCTATTGGGGAGACAATAGCTGATCGATAGATGGTACTCACCGCACTTGGAGGGCTCTCATCTGAATAGCATGTGTTCAACACTACCATTCTCAATAATAATGTGATACCTGACTTTGACGAAGTACTATCGAGATGCGTTCAAGAATAGTCAAGAATGAAGGAGTATGAAAATGAAGGAAATGTTGCCTACGCTGCTCATTCTAGAAAAAAAAACTTTGGTGGTCCAAAGAACAAAGGAAGAGCAGGGACCCAAGGAAAGAAAGGCAAGTGTTACACTTGTCATAGGTCAGGTCACTATGCTAGAGAATGCCCTTTCAAGAAGGATTCTCCCAATGGTGATGACAACAACAACAACCGGAGGAATGGCAATCAAAGGAACAACAGGTTCAAGGGAAAAAGGAAGGCTCCCTCCAGCGGAAATGGTCAACCTTTCAAAAGGTCGAGAAATTCCAGTTATGAAGAATCAAATGTTGTTGATAAAAGAAATGAATTCATTCTTGTATCTTCCTTCTCTGCTGCATCTCCACCCGACACTATGGATGTCTAGTTGATAGATAGTGGTGCCTCAAGGCACATCACTGGGTTCAAGGAAGCATTTTCTGATATGGTTAGGAGGGATACTAATCTGGAAATTATCCTTGGAGATAATGCCACATATCCCATGAAAGGGACAGGGACTGTGACCCTCCACTTGTCTCAAGGTCAAGTCCTTCTCTTGCAAGATGTACTCTATGTACCTCATTTGAAGAAGAACCTTGTGTCTATATCAGCCATGGAAGACAAAGGTTTCAATGTGGCATTCACTGATGGAAAGGTGTGCATGTGAAAGAAGAGCTTCAAGGAAGCTATCACAATTGAATTTAGAGTTGATACACTCTACCAGGTTGGAGGAAGTCCACTGGGAGCGATGACATGTGATACTATCTGACAGACTGAACTATGGCACCGAAGGTTTGGACACGTTCACTACAAGGCCCTTCCCGAAGCAAGGAAGGTGCTGACGGGAATGCCCGAGTTCACAAATAATCATGAAGGTGTATGTCAGGGTTGTGCCGAAGGAAAGCAAACAAGGGGACCTTTCCCCTCAAGTGTCACAAAGACATCTAATGTCTTGCAATTGATCCATTCTGATCTGTCTGGTATGCTGCCTCTGACATCCTTGGGAGGATGTTCTTATTACATGACGTTCATAGATGACTTCTCTCGCAAAACCTAGATATACTTCTTGAAGAAGAAGGATGACGCTTTCATGTGGTTTCGTACCTTCAAAGCCTTGGTTGAAAATATGACAGGGAAGAAGATCAAGATATTGAGGACCGATAATGGCACTGAATATGAGACATACGAGTTCAAGAACTTTTGTAGAGAAGCTGGCATCAAGAGGGAGACCACAATTGTCTATACTCCTGAGCAGAATGGCGTTGTTGAACGAAAGAACAGGACCATTGTGGAAGTTGCCCGTGCCATGCTATGTGACCAGGGTCTACCGAAGTTTCTATGGGGAGAAGCTGCGAATACTACTGTGTACATACAAAACCGATGCCTGCATTCCGCACTGGACTCCAAAACTCCCGAAGAGGTTTTCTCTGGTAAGAAACCTGACGTCTCACATTTTAGAGGTTTTGGATGTCCTGTTCATTTTCATGTACCGAAAGAGAAGAGGAGCAAGCTGGATGCTTTTGGGAAGAAAGGAATGTTTGTGGGCTATAGCGAAACTTCTAAGGCTTATAGAGTCTATGTGCTTGGTCAAAGGGAAGTGGAGATATGCCACGATGTCACTTTTGACGAAGATGCTTCCCTGAAGAAAGTAGTCAATCTTCCGAGATCTGAGGAAGATCATGAAGCAAGGCCTAGAAATCAAGAAGAAACAAAGGATGAGACGATGCCCGATGCTGAAGGACCGATGGACCCAATTGATCCACCTCCTTCACTGGGGAAAAGACCATCATGGCTCAGGGACACTCTCGAGGATCCCGAGGGACATATGGCCCCAAGGGGGACATTCCTTGAAAGCAAGAAGCCGAATAGATACCAAGGGTATCTAGCAGCCATGAGTAATATTGTACAATCCGAGCCTGGATCTTTTGAGGATGTCGTAAAGCATCAAGTTTGGAAGGATGCTATGCACGAAGAATATGAGTCCATATTGAAGAATGATGTCTGGGATGTGGTTCCAAGACCGGAGGACAAAGCAGTTGTCACCTCGAAATGGCTCTACAAGATCAAGCATGGATCTAATGGAAGTGCTGAAATGTTCAAGGCAAGATTCGTTTCCAGTGGTTTCTCTCAAAAGGAAGGCATAGATTATGATGACATATTTGCACCTGTGGCCCGATATACCACCATTCAATCTATCATAGCCCTTGCTGCTACGCAAGGATGGAGTCTTCATCAGATGGATGTGAAGACTGCATTTTTGCATGGTGCGATAAAGGAAGAGGTGTATGTAGAGCAACCTCTGGAGTTCGAAGTCCAGGATCGGGATACCCATGTCTGCAGGTTGAAGAAAGCCCTCTATGGGCTGAAGCAAGCACCCAGAGCTTGGTACGAGAGGATAGATAGCTACCTGATGAAGCTGGACTTCACTCGTAGTAATGTTGATCCGAACCTTTACTTCAAGGTTGATAGAGAGAAGCCTCTCATTCTGGTGCTGTATGTGGACGACCTCTTCCTGACAGGTGTTGACCCTCTCATTCATCAGTGCAAGAGGGAACTCGCTGCTGAGTTCAAGATGAAGGACCTAGGACTGATGCACTTCTTCCTAGGCCTGGAGGTCTGGCAAAGACCTGGCGAGATTTTCATTTCTCAAGGAAAATACATTGTAAAGCTTCTAGAAAGATTTGGTATGGTGGACTGTAAGTCCGTGTCGACACCGATGGAACTCAACTTTAATAAGTTGAGTGGCAGCGCCGCTGGGCCCATGTTAGCAAATCCTACTGAGTATCGTCAACTCATAGGGGCCTTGATGTTCTTAGTGAACACCTGTCCAGACATATGTTTTGCAATGAACACTTTGAGTCAAAAGATGGTTGAGCCTCATCACACTCACTGGGTTGGTGCCAAGAATCTTCTGAGATATCTTCGAGGCACAATAAACCATGGGCTGAGATACACTGCCGGGAGAGTCACACTCCTTGGATATACTGATGCCGATTGGGCTGGCAGTGTGGTGGATTGTAAGAGCACATCGGGATGCTGCTTCACACCTTGTTCTGCTTCGATATTATGGATGAGCAAGAAGCAGAAGTCGATGACTTTGAGCACCTCCGAGAATGAATACATTGCAACGAGTATGGCCTGTTGTGAAGCATTTTGGTTGCGAATGCTCTACAGTGAGCTATTCGGGCATGTGCTAGATACCACTGTGATACTCTACGATAACCAGAGTGGGATTCAGTTGTCCGAGAATCTCGTGTTCCACGATCGATCCAAGCATATTGATATCAGGTACCACTTTATCCGAGATATGGTACAGAGAGGCATCGTAAGGCTCGATCATATAGGAATTGATGAGCAAGCCGCAGATATTCTCGCAAAGCCCCTGGGGAAGGTCAAGTTCCTAAGCTTCCATGAGAATCTTCGTATCGTAGAACGACCCTATTCTGAGGGTCATGTTGGATGATGAGCTTTCGGAGCTCTCAGGGGGCTTTGGGGATAGCTTCTCGGAGCTATAAGCAACCACAGGGCTAGGCTTGCCGAACCTTGTTGGTGTGCTTTTGCCCCACCGTTGTGATGATCGAGTTGGTTCACCTCTCATTATCTGTGCCCCATATGCATCCTACCCATTAAGTTTAGGGCTCATGGGAAGTACCTTGCATTTGGCCAGTGAGGTGGGAAAAGCTAGAGACTAGTAGCAAAGACTGATGGACGCATC
Source organism: Pinus albicaulis (assembly GCA_034641835.2). Taxonomy (NCBI): domain Eukaryota; kingdom Viridiplantae; phylum Streptophyta; class Pinopsida; order Pinales; family Pinaceae; genus Pinus; species Pinus albicaulis. Next base: position 399,915,843 of record CM076573.1, read on the forward strand.
AAAGATTGTTGTACTCTCTATCTAGGATGGCATGATCCAACCACTTGATCTAGGATCAAGTCTAGTGAGGTTTCAGACCTCCTACTGACTTCGGGGCAAATAAACCAACTTCGGGTTGGTATGAGACTCTTTGTGAGCCCTATAGAGGTTTCGGACCTCTGGGCTGAATCTGTTGTTGAAATTTGGTACCGAAGGACAGGTGGTTCCCTAAGGCTTTGATCTTTGGCCTAGGGAAAAGTGTCCAAAAGAATTTAATTTTTCTCCTAAAGTGACTTTATAATTTTTATAAAGTCAAATCTAATTTTAAAGTGAATTTAAGTGATAAAGTTACTAAAGTGACTTTATAAAGTTATAAAGTCAAATCTAATTTAAAAGTGACTTTAAGTGATAAAGTTACTAAAGTCTAATTTTAAAATGACTTTAATAAAGTCAATGTAAAATTAGAAAGGAAAAGTGACTTTGGAAATAAATGACTAAGTGGGTCTTTATTAAAGTGAGGTGAATTAAAAAATAGAAAGTGAGATTTAAATGAGCATTTAATCTCAGCCCTAGATCTCAATCTATTTTAGCCATGGGATTTAGGGATTCCCCAAAAGTCACTTAGGGTTAGGTTAAAGGAGGAAAAGGAGGAAATGGTCATTCATTCTTTCATGAGCAGATTGAGAGAGGAGGAGAAGGAGAGCTGGAGACTTTTTCTAAAGAGAGCTTGAGAGGGTGAAGAAGAAAAACTCAGCAAGTCCGTACAGCAGCAAGGAGGGCACGGTTTTCGAGGCAGTAAGAGAGTGCACGGATACCGAGGCAGCGTGGCCGTACAGCAGCACAGAAGTCCGTACAGCAGTCCGTACAGCGGTATTGAGGCACGGTTTTCAAGGAGAAAGGCAGCACGTTTTTCGAGGAATAGTACAGCAGCAAGAGGGCTCGATTTTCTAGGTGGTTGGGCACGTTTATCGAGGCAGCCAACACTGTTTTCGAGAAAGACAGCTTGCTGGAAAATTCCGTACAATCCGTACAGTAGTACTGTGATTTCTGGAAGTTACGGAGCACGAATTTCTAGCTTGTCATTTCTTGTAATAAATTTACTGTTTTGAGTATTTCTTTGTTCGGCACATTCCAAGGCGAGCAAACACGGAAAACGGATAAATGCATTGATAATTTGCTGAATTTTCCATTATATTTCACCCCTCTTGTAAAGCATTTTCCGAGAAATGAAGGAGCTTTAGTGGTTTTTCCCCAAGAGTTGTAGGGGGTTTTTCCAGGGTCAAGTTGACCAAAAATATCTGTGTCAAATGTGTGAATGACTGTTTTATGCTTGCTGATTTTTAATTCTGCATTTTCCAGCATTCTGAAAAATTTCCAGAATTTGTGTTTTCAGCAAAATTTATTTTCCAGTTTGTTAAATGTATGGATATGGGAAAGGGCATTTAACTATTTTGGAGTAATAAGGTGAAAACTGAAAACCGGGGTGGGAAACTATAAATTTTTACATGGTATCAGAGCTTGAGTGCTGAAGAGCAGTTTGGGACAGCAAGGAGGAAGATTACAGCCTGCTGATTTTTCACTCAGAAAATTCCAGCAAGCTGATTTTTCACAAACAACAGTTTTATCTTTACTACAGCAGTGCTATTTTTCAGTTTTAGGACAGCACGATGTCTTTGGGACTGAGGGTGGAGGATAGGTTGGATGGGCATTCCAATTACAGCATTTTGAAGGAGAGAATGCAGAGTATCTTTGAGGAGGCAGAAGTCTGGGACATTATGGTGCATACCACACAGAACCTTGTAAATGTGCCTACTGATGCTACTCAGTTGGCAGCATATAATAAAAAGAACAACAAGGGTAAGAGATTGATTCTAGACGGAATCAAAGACCATTGCATTGCTCATGTCAGAGGGAAGAGAAATGCTCATGATATGTGGACAGCATTGTCCAATCTCTACAAGAGTACCAATGAGAACCGGAAAATGGTCCTGAAGGAGAAGTTGAAGACCATTAAGATGGGCAATGATAGTGCAGCTGGATATCTCACAAAGATTACTAATGTGAGAGATGAGTTGGCAACGATTGGAGAGGCCATTCCACCCACTGAGTTGGTGCGGATTGCAGTGAATGGCCTCCCCAGTTCATGGATGAACTTTGCTGATGGGGTTTGTGCACGTGAGACCCTTCCCACATGGGAGAGGTTTTGGGATGATTGCATTCAGACAGAGATCAGGAAAGGTCGGCTTGGGGCAGCCAAGCCAGTTGAGCAGGATGAGGATGTAGCACTGTTGGCAGGACGCAAGAAAGGCAAAGGGAAGAAGCAGGCTTCCACAAGCAATGGTGGGGGCAAAGGCAAAGGTAAAGGTAAACAGGATAACTCACAGAAGGACTGTTCCAAAGTGAAGTGTTGGAATTGTCAGAAGATGGGACACTATGCAGTTGTGTGTCCGGAGAAGAAGAAGAAGAAGGGGAAGAACCAGAGCATGGCAGCTTCAGCAGAGGTTGAGGACTTTGCAGATCGCTTTGACCGGGAGTTTGGGTTCCTTGCGTGTGAGTCTTCTAGTGCAGGATTATCTGCCATAGAGGTTCAGAGGGAGCATGCATTTCCCTCGATTAGCGGAGCATCTTCGGGTATCTGGTATGTGGACAGTGGGGCTTCACGTCACATGACAAGAGTCCGTGAGTACTTCTCAGAGCTTTCAGAGAGTGGCACTGATGTAGAGGTAGTACTCGGTGATGACAGAGTTGTTAGAGCAGTCGGTGTGGGAACATTGACATTTCAGAGGGAGTCCAAACCTCCCTTGAAGGTGTCAGATGTTCTTTATGTGCCGGGGATGAGGAAGAACCTCATATCCGTCTCAGCTTTGGAGGACAGAGGATATGAGATACTATTCAGGGGAGGACAGGTGTTGATGTATCCCAGGGGCACTCCAGCTGATTCAGCTAAAGTGATAGGTGTACGCCATGCAAAGGTGTACAAGTTTGCATTTCAGTCCCTTTTGGCATTGAGCAGCAGTACCGACAGCAGAGCTAGCAGTTCTGAGCAGTGTGAGATTTGGCACCGCAGGATGGGGCACATGCATCATGGAGCCTTGAGGACTTTGCGGGAGATCACTACAGGTGTGCCAGATTTCAGTACCGATCACTTTGATACTTGCAGAGGATGTGCGATGGGCAAGTTTGCCAAATCCCCTTTTCCCAGCAGTGACAGCAGAGCGACTGGGATACTTGATTTGATTCACTCCGATGTGAGCGGTTGGATGTCTCATGTTTCCTTGAGTGGATATGAGTACTATGTCTTATTCATTGATGATCACTCCAGGAGGACCTGGATCTATTTCTTGAAGACCAAGAGTGAGGTCTTCAAGCGATTTCAGGAGTTCAGAGCTCTTGTGGAGACACAGACAGGTCGGAAGATCAAGTCCCTGAGGTCGGACAATGGAGGAGAGTACACCCTTGGAGAGTTTGTTGACTATTGTGCGGAGGCGGGCATTAGGAGGGAGCTCACTGTTCCTTACAACCCCCAGCAGAACGGGGTTGCGGAGAGGAAGAACAGATCCATCGGAGGGGCTGCCAAAGCCATGTTACATGATCAGGGGTTGCCATTGTTTTTGTGGGCAGAGGCCTGCAACACAGCTGTTTACTTGCAGAACAGGAGTCCGCATCGTGCCTTGGAGCACATGACTCCGGAGGAGGCTTTTTCTGGGAAGAAGCCTGATATTGGTCATCTTCGTATCTTTGGGTGCATCACATACTCCTACATACCCAAGGAGAAGAGGACCAAACTAGAGCCCACCGCAGAGAAGGGTATCTTTGTGGGCTACAGTGAGACCTCCAAGGCCTTTCGGATTTACATTCCTGCACAGAGGAAAGTTGTTGTCGGGCGGGATGTGAAGTTCGAGGAGGACAGGGCCTTCAGGAGGTCACGGGAGTTAGAGTATCTGGATCAGCCAGACCCTCAGCAGCAGTTGAGTCAGTCACAGGGATCCAGTGGGCAGGGATCAGGAGGATCCGAGGGTACATCTATGACGATGTCGGAGTCGCAGTCGATGGGGAGTGGCTCAGGAGTCGGAGATGTGGTGCTAAGACGCTTGTGCGAAGCGATCCATGAGCCGGTTCAACACAGAGTCCACTGATGGACAGTTCACACGGTACCTCAGCATCTACAGGTTCAGGTGCAGGCAGGAGGACAGCAAACAGACAGTCAGGAGTTCAGGCTCCTGATGTTGAGGAGGAGGAGTTTTATTCTCCGGCGGGAAAAGTGTGCTCAGGGAAGAGGAAGCCCAAGTGGCTTCAGGACAACTTGAGAGATGCCACATCTGTTGCTGAGCCTAAGAGGCCGGTCAGAGAGAGCAGACCACCTGAGAGGTTTTGTAGCTATATGGCAATGGCTATCAGCATCCTTGACTCTGAGCCTTCTAGCTATGAGGAGGCAGCTAGCCAGCAGGTCTGGAGAGAGGCCATGCAGGAGGAGTATTCGTCTATCATGAAGAATGATGTTTGGGAGGTGGTGCCGAGGCCTGAGGGCAAATCCGTGGTTACTTCCAGATGGCTTTACAAGGTAAAGCATGCTGCAGATGGCAGCATTGAGAAATTCACAGCGAGGTTTGTGGCTAGAGGGTTCTCCCAGGTAGAGGGAGTTGATTATGAGGAGACCTTCGCTCCCGTGGCTCGATATACTTCGATCCGCTCCATTATATCGATAGCAGGAGAGATGGGTTGGAAGATCCACCAGATGGATGTGAAGACCGCATTTCTCAATGGCTTCATACAGGAGGAGGTGTACATTGAGCAGCCACAGGGCTTTGAGGTGCATGGGAAGGAGTCCCATGTGTGCGGACTGAAGAAGGCCCTTTATGGCCTGAAGCAAGCTCCCAGAGCTTGGTACTCCAGGATAGATACTTACTTGCAGAAGATGGGTTTCACAAAGAGTGAGGCAGATCCGAACCTTTACTATATTGTGATAGGAGAGGAGCCTCTCATTCTGGTGCTGTATGTGGATGACTTAGTCATTACAGGTGCAGAGAGACTCATAGAGCACTGCAAGAGAGATCTTGCGGCGGAGTTTGAGAAGAAGGACATCGGCTTGATGCATTACCTTTTGGGTTTGGAGGTGACAGCGGGGAGGAGAGGGTTCACTGGGTGGCTGCAAAACACATTTTGCGGTACTTGCAGGGGACAGTGGATTATGGTCTGGACTACAGGCAGGGGGATGGAGTGAGATTGGCAGGTTACACTGATTCTGATTGGGCAGGTTGTGCTTCTGATAGGAAGAGCACTTCAGCAGTGTCAAGTTAGTTGGTCTGCAATAGGTCAAGGAAACCACTTGAAAGCAAATAACAAGAGTACTGGAGTTCACAGGCGAGTACATGGCAACCAAATTAGCTAGTTGTGAGGCCATCTCGCTTCGCAAGATCTTGTTTGGCTTATTTGTCACTGCTGAGACCTTTTATACATATCGTGATAATCGTAGTTGCATTAAACTCAATAAGGGAGAATCCAAAGATTTCAAGGACAAAAAATAAAGGATATCAGATCAAATATTGGTTTACCCAGGATCAGGAGGAGAAAGGAGTCAGAAGCTTGGAGGTTGGAGTATATTCCCACACATGAGCAGGTAGCAAACATATTCACCAAAGCCTTACCACAGGGCAAACATGTCTACTTCAGAGACAAGATGGGTTTGGTGAGGAACACTTTCCTTGGTAAGAGTGAGTGTTAAATTTTGGGTACTAGAGGACAAGTAGTTTCCTAAGGCTTTGATCTTTTGCCTAGGGAAAAGTGTCCAAATGTATTTGTACTTTTCTCTTAAAGTGACTTTATAAGTGGTAAAGTCAAATCTAATTTAAAAGTGACTTTATAAGTGATAGAGTTACTAAAGTGACTTTATAAAGTTATAAAGTCAAATTTAATTTAAAAGTGACTTTAAGTGATAAAGTTATTAAAGTCTACTTTTAAAGTGACTTTAATAAAGTCAATGTGAAATTAGAAAGAAAAAGTGACTTTGAAAATAAATGACTAAGTGAGTCTTTATTAAAGTGGGGTGAATTAAAAAATAGAAAGTGAGATTTAAATGAGCATTTAATCTCAGCCCTAGATCTAAAGCTATATCAGCCATTGGATTTAGGGATTCCCCAAAAGTCACTTAGGGTTAGGTTAAAGGAGGAAAAGGAGGAAAAGGAGGAAAAGGTCATTCATTCTTTTATGAGCAGATTGAGAGAGGAGGAGAAGGAGAGCTGGAGACTTTTTTTTCTGAAGAGAGCTTGAGAGGGTGAAGGAGAAGAAAAACTCAGCAAGTCCGTACAGCAGTAAGGAGGGCACGGTTTTCGAGGCAGTAAGAGAGTGCACGGATACCGAGGCAGCTTGGCCATACAGCAGCACAGAAATCCGTACAGCGGTATTGAGGCACAGTTTTCAAGGAGAAAGGAAGCACGTTTTTCGAGGAATAGTACAGCAGCAAGAGGGCTCGATTTTCTAGGTGGCTGGGCACGTTTATCGAGGCAGCCAGCACTGTTTTCGAGAAAGACAGCTTGCTGGAAAATTCCGTATAGTCCGTACGACTGTTCAGCTAAGTTCTGGGCACGAATTTCTGAACTGTCATTTGCTGTAATAAATTTCTGTTTTGAGTATTTTGCTGTTCTGGCACGTTTTCCAAGGCGGAGGCAAGCACGGAAAACCAGATAAGTCTGTTATTAATTTGCTGGAATTTTTCCTGTATATTTCACCCCTCTGTAAAAGCATTTTCCAGAAATAAGGAGCTTTCGAACTGGTTTTCCCCAAGAGTTGTAGGGGGTTTTTCCAGGGTCATGTTGACCAAAAATATCTGTGTCAAATGTGTGAATCACTGTTTTTATGCTTGCTGATTTTTAATTCTGCATTTTCCAGCGTTCTGAAAAATTTCCAGAATTTGTGTTTTCAGCAAAATTTATTTTCCAGTTTGTTAAATGTATGGATATGGGAAAGGGCATTTAACTATTTTGGAGTAATAAGGTGAAAACTGAAAACCGGGGTGGGAAACTATAAATTTCTACATCTGTCAGCCGAGAATGATGTCTTTGTGACTAACCCACTTCTGTTCTGAAATAAAGAAGCCAACAAAGCAAGTTACGGTGGGATGATGCACGATGTTTGGATTGCACTGGTGGATGGTGTTCTCCCTAGTTGAGAGGGTGTGTTAATTTTGGACAACTAGGTCCAAACTCCATGTTGTGATGCTCAGATGAAGATACCAATATTTTTATTGGGTTCCTCTTTCAGAGAGGTGCAAGATCGATCTAAAGATCATCTTCATCCGATGAGCAAAACATTTATTTTGAATTTATTTTTAATCTATTCAAAATATGTGCAGGTCAGCCTTAAGGTTTTGTACCCCAACAGATGTGTCACACACCCTCAATGATGGATATAAATAAGGTCAACGTTGGAGAACATTTCACTCATCTCAACCTCACACATTCTCTCTCCTCATCTGATTGGTTCAATCACTTAGAATCTCTTCTATCTCCACACATGGGAAATCTGGCAGCAGCACTTTCTGTTTTTCGGTCTAGAGTTTCTGCAGCAAAGTTTGACCAGCGTTGACTTTGGTCAACGCAAGGTCAATTTGACCCAAAACTTCGATTTCCTCAATCCGCATTTTTTGGCACTATTCCCGAGGCAAAACGTTGACTTTGACTTTTCAGCGTTGACCTAGCTGCTGTTGCTGTTTGCATTGACTGACAACATTGACTTTTTGGGGTTGACTTTTGAGTTGACTGTTTGGTTGTCCTAGAGGGTTGTGTGACATTGTTGGTTAGTTGACCATATTGAGACTTTGCTGGTTGAATTATCCTGATGACCGTTGTAACGCACCAACACAATTATATATTTCTGGCTTGTCTTCTGTCGATCTACCAGTATGTTCTATCAGCATTTTACTTTATTGTTTATGTGATTGTTGTCTAATATTGAAGAGAAAGTAAAGTTGCATCAAGCATAGAACATCTACATAAATTTACAGCTTCAAATATAAATGTTATTTTGTGTTAGTTTTAGGCCAGTCAAACTATGGTTTCTTTTTTCTTTTTGTGTTTCTATTTCAAACTTTGAATTAAAAGAAATTATAAATAAAATTGTTAGAACTATGGGCACCCAGACATCACCAATACAATGGGAACTTTCCTCGACTGCATTGAGTACAATTATCAATATATGCGATAGGCGTATTTGTTGAAAATGTAACTAGGTTCAGTCTTCATAATTATCACTGTACTTGTATCAATATGTATTTCATGTAAAAGCAAAAAGAAAAAGAAATTATTATTATTATTATTATTTTCATTAGTCAAAGCATGTTCTTCATGCTTATAGGGTTATTTGAGTCAAAAGAAAATTTGTCATGAGTCAAACAAATGTACTTGAGTCAAAGTCCCATTTGGACTATTTGTAAGAAAAATAAAAGTCATTTCATTTGAGTCAAAAAGTCAAGTTTTGTCACCATAAGACCAAGTCGGCCTAGAAAGACACCTATTCGACCTCCTAGACAGCTAATAAATAAACTGCAATTCGACCTCATTTGGACTTCAATCATTCACATCAATTTATGTGCCAAGAAAGAGAAAGAAGACCAGCAAAAGTCAAAGGAGAGAGAGTGAAGGCCAAAGGAGAGATATTTTTGTGTTTTTCTGCCCTAATTCTGTGACGTGCAAAATTTCAGGGCCGAAAATTTCAGGGCTTTCCTAGATTTGAAGAACGTTGACTAGTGTTGACCTTGTTGACTTTGACTTGGTTGAAGGAGTTTTGGAGGGCTGACTTCGGGCTTTTGTGGTAGTCTTGGTCTTGGTTTAGAGTCTTGGATATCTCACTTTGATTTGATTCTATAAGAGGAGTTGTTTGGGTTTTCCCCCTTGTGGGGTTTTTCCCTGGCCTAGAGCCTACATCTTTGTGTTATTTGTCTCTCGTGATGTTCATATTTTATGTGTTTTGGTAATTTTTTGATGAAGAGAACATAATAAAAGAAATAGGAAGCCAACAATTATTCACAAGCAATTATCAAGAGAAATGAAACATAACTTACTATCCTATTGGTTTCTCAACATGGTATCAAAGCTAAGGTGACAAGAAAGCAGCTTGAAGATCACATTTGTTGCCACATTAAGGCATCTCTACAACAATCATCTTATTCTTAAGACACATTTGTATCAACTACAATGGAAGACACAATTTGCAGCAAATAAACTTAAAGAAATTCTTGCAGCTGGCAGAAGGACGAGACCCAAGGATCATCATATTCCTAGCAATCATCATTCACTGTTGAAGAAGACATTTGCAGCAGCTATCTCTCTCTTCTTACATTATTGAAAGGTCTTGTAAATCCTATTCACTCATCATCAATCATTGAAGGAGTCATCGTAGCAGCTTGAAGATATTGTTGTACCAGCCATCCTAGAAGACATCTCTATTGCAGCCATCATTCAAGAACAACTTTGAAGACTCTTAGAAGCATCATCATCATAACAGCATATTCTCCTTTGACAAATGAGTACTCTAACATATTATGTGTCTCAAGTTCCTGCTCAAATGGAATATATTTGTAAGGAAGGCAACAAACTTGATGGAGCCTCTAATTTCAAGGCTTGGAAGAAAAGAATTAATTTAGTTCTCAAAGAAAATGATGTCATGGATTTTGTTGAGGGTAAGGCTCAAGCACCAGAAAAGAGCAATGCTCAAGAAGTGGCCAAGTACAATAAGGGAGAAATGAGGGCTCAAATAATTCTCTTCGATTTCATCAAAGATCACCTTATCCCCTTTGTTTCAGAATAGGGCACATTGAAAGAAGTCTATGAAAAATTGGTAAAATTATACTCTGTCAATACTACAAGTCACAAAATATCTTCAAGGAAATAACTTTACAGAACAAGGTTATCAAAAGATGAAGATTTGGCCTCATACAATGTGAAAATCTCAAAATTGAAAGATCAACTTCAAGGGCTTGGAGAAGTCATATATGATTCTGAATTAACTACTTGCTTACTCAATGCTCTACCTTCAGATTGGAGTAGTTTTGTGACCAGCATTTATTCAAGAAAAGATATTCCAACATTCGATGAACTGTGGGCTTTATGTGTTCTATAAGAAACAAGACAGAAAGCCAAGGATGACATTGAACCCAACAATGAACAATATCAAGATTTTGTTGCTACATCAAAGAGGAAGTTTGGAAGATTTGGAAGATTTGAACCTCGTCGAAAATGTGAATTTTCCACAATTGCAATAATTGGAAACTATTCTTCTAAAAGATGTAGTAAATTTGTCTTCAGTTAATTAATTTAACTGCAAATAACGAATAGCTCACTATTGCAATCTTTACAATAAAACAAATATGTTGCGGAAAAATTAAACTGAAACTGAGAAATTCATGCACACAATTAACACATTTATTTTGGACTAACGACCCCAGAAAAACCCCAAAGGGAAAACCAATGTAGTAGTTGAGGGTTTATTTTATTATGCAGCAAATTCAAAAGATTACAACCAGGTGCCTAGACTGGCCAACCCCTCCTAAGAAAACATTGGCAAAATCTCTGAGGGAAATTTTCCCTCTCCACAAGCAATTTGGCCTTTTTCTGGCCACTCAAATCAATTCCCTGAAAACCGTCGTGCAGGCTCTGCACAATGCTTGCACAGCCTCTAACTCGCACTTCCCAGAACTGCTTCAAGTTGCCTCGATCTGGCTCTCTCTATCACTGGAATGGATTCGCTTGGCCTCTGGAAAATTTCCCCTGTCTCCAGCAATTGAATCGACCTCCTAATCAGCTGAAGTTAACTGCCTCAATGGAGGCTCTACGCAAACCTTGCACAGCCTCTCTGGGAAATAGATGTTGCCTCTCACACTCCGGCTAATTGCCTCTGGAAATGTTAGGATTCTCACTAGAGTCTTCCTCCTAAATTATCTACTGCCCAAAACCCCAAAGGGAAAACCAGTGCAGTAGTTGAGGGTTTATTTTATTATGCGACAAATTCAAAAGATTACAACAAGGTGCATAGACTAGCCAACCCCTCCTGAGAAAACATTGGCAAAATCTCTAAGGGAAATTTTCCCTCACTACAAGCAATTCGGCCTTTTTCTGGCCACTCAAATCAATTCCCTGAAAATTGTCACGCGGGCTCTGCACAATTCTTGCATAGCTTCTAACTCGCACTGCCCGGAACTGCTTCAAGTTCCCTCGATCTAGCTCTCTCTATCACTGGAATAGATTCTCTTGGCTTCGGGAAAAATTTACTAGTCTCCAGCAATTCAATCGACCTCCTACTCAGCTAGATTGAACTGCCTCAATGGAGGCTCTACGCAACCCTTGTGCAGCCTCTCTGGGAAATAGATGTTGCCTCCCACACTCTGGCTAACTGACTCTGGAAATGTTGGGATTCTCACTGGAGCCTTCCTCCTGAATTATCTGTTGCCCCTCAATCATTAATGCTCTTCCATTGGCTTGAATTCCTTCCTTCAGTGAAACATTGCGTATTGGGAAATTCGCATTGCTTGGATGTTTGCTCCCTCGCCCATATCTTCTCCTCGTCCCATCGATCTGCTCTTATAATCTCTCGCTGGAGCTTCAACAGCCATGATTAGATCCTAATCAATGGCTAAGATCATCTTAGACTCGATCCATGTGAGTCTCTAAAGCATTCTAGACTTTCCTTAACTAATTCCCATTAATTAATTAATTTTCCTAAGTTAGACTTACAAAATAATTTAAATCATGATTAATTAATTTAATTAATGTGTTTTGCAAGCTTATCTCGTGAAACCCTTTCTGGGTTTTGGAGAGCTCATGTTCCTTAGTCTCTTAGACACAAATCGAGACCAGAACACATGTTCGATGCTACAAAAACCAACACTCCCTCTTAGCGAGGAAGGTGTTATATCTACACATCAATACTACTCTCTTGCACCTGAACAGTCTTGCACTACAGATGTTTGATTGACCTCCTCCACTTCTCTAAGCTAACCAAACTCCCCGTCACTAGAAATCACTGTGAAGAGAATATTGTCCACCATTCTATTGTGCAAACTCTGATCTACTCATACTGTTGCTGCTACTACTTTGCTGCTACAATAATGAGTCGGATATCCCCAAACCTTGACATGCTAGCTTCCATAAGGTTGCTCCCTCAGAAGCTACACTCCCTCTGAGTCTCAATCTCCACATGAAAAATCTCTCTGCTCCCTCCTCACAACTCACACTCTCCTCCTATACTGGAAACTGAACTGCGTAGATTTCCGTTGGGAATATTCTGGCTGGAACTGTACCTACATACTGCAACTACACTGTCTGTGTCACTAAAACTAGTTATGCAATTGTCTCTCAATCATTTGACTACAACTACCTTTGCCATTGTCTATCTGACTGCTATCTGTTGACACTGTGTTACCGCAACTAGCTCTGCAACTGTCTATCGCGCATCAGACTGTAGATATACCTACTAACATTGAAACCTGCTACTGAACACTGTGGGCCCTTGAAGAAAAGGTGATGGTCTTGTTGCAACAATTAGGATTGATCGGACTAATCTCCTTGTTGCATCTATGTTGGACCATTCCCAGCTGGATATGCATGTATCAAGCTTCTCCTCCACTTGGAGGTACCATTGTTATCAATCCAAACTCCTCCAATCTGGCAGTTAGTTCATCAATCTTTGTCGAAGTTGTTGCTTTCTCCTGTTGTGCCTTCTTCCTTTAAGGACATTGGGGGTCATAGTGGCCATACTCACCACAATCGAAGCACTTGCTCTTCAATAGATCTTTCTTCTTTCTCTCGCCTCCTCCTGAGCCTTGTCCTTGACTGGAACCTTTCTTCACCTTTCCCTTTCCTGTAAGGGCCACGTTTTCCTCATCCTCCTCCTCCTTCAGTCCCTTGCTACTGTTGTTGGCAATGTCACATGGTTCGGGTTCGAGTTCGGGTTCGACAATGATTAGGTTCTATTTGAGTTCAAATTTTTTGATGAGGTTCGAATGAGGTTCGCCATTAGGTTCGTCTATATATATATATATACATATATTAATTTAAAATGAATTATAGGATAAAATAGTAAGAAATCAACATCAGTAAACATAAAATATGTTATCACGAACATGGAAACTACAAGGATAAATTACAAGCTTGAGTTGTGACATGAAGTTATGAGTTTTGATCTATGGACTTGGTCAATAGCTATGAGGTTCGATGAGGTTCGCCAAACATGAAATTTTTTTTAAGGTTTGCCAAAATTCAAACCTCAAGGTTAAAGTTTGACGAACCTTGTGACATAGGTTGGTGGCAATACCATTCACAAGGTTGAGCCTCATCTCCTCCTAAGTGAAGTCACTCCACAGACAATCCCATCCAGGGAGTGTATCTCACTGAGAAATAAATTGGACGAAAGTATGCCACTTTTTGGTGAAATCATTGGGAGTTGTTCCTACTAGCTCGTTATCTGATGGTTGTTTGTTAAAATTTGTGTACCAGAGGACAAGTGGTTCCCTAAGGCTTTGATCTTTGGCCTAGGGAAAAGTGTCCACTTTATTTGTACTTATTCTCCTAAAGTGACTTTATAAGTGGTAAACTCAGTCTAATTTAAAAGTGACTTTATACGTGATAAAGTTACATTCTAATTTTAAAGTGACTTTATTAAAGTCAATGAAGAATTAGAAAGTGAAAAAGCGACTATGGAAATAAAAGGCTAAGTGGGTCTTTATTTAAGTGGGTGAATTAAAAAATAGAAAGTGAAAATTAAATGCACATTTATTCTCATCCCTAGATCTAAATGAATCTCAACCATTAGATCTTAGGGTTACCCAAAAGGTCATTTAGGGTAAAAGGAGAGAAGAAGAAGAAAAGATCAATCTAGTTTTTCATGAGCTATTGAGAGAAAGAAAAGAGAGAGCAAGGAGAAAATTTTTGTGCAAGGAGGAAGTGAAGGAGAGTAGCAAACTTTGGCATGCATCCCAAGGAGACATTTCAGCAGTCTATACAGCAGCATTTATTTGGCACACATTCCAAGGTAGAATCTGTACAGCAGCATTCGGCACGCATTTCAAGGACCATAGAGCACAGAAATCGAGGGACAAATTACAGCACGTTAAAGGCACGAATTTCGAGGCAAGCTGAGCATGAAAATCGAGGAGAGAGATAGTTGTACAGTCTGTACAGTCTTACAATGACTTTTGGGCACCGATTTTGAGGCAGACCGTACAGCATTTAATGTTGTTATTTATTGATGTTATTTCTTTTTTTGCTGTTGGCACATTTTTCAAGGCAGAGTTCAAGCACAGAAATCAAGATAAGTTGTAATTTGTGATTACTGGAATTTTTACTATGTATTTTAGTTTCTCTGTAAAAGCATTTTCAGAAATAAAGAAGAGCTCTCAAACTAGTTTTCCCGAGAGTTGTAGGGGGTTTTTCCAGGGTCACATTGACCAAAAATCACTGTCATTTTCTACGTGTGGCTGTGATATTTTTGCTATGTTTTATTTCTGCATTTTCCAGCAGTGGTGAAATCTCCAAATTTGTGTTTTCAGAAAATATTGTTATTTCCAGATTTTAGTATTTTTATCATGCTTGGATTTAAAACTGAATGCATGGAGTGATAAGGAAAACCAATAACTGGAGTGGGGATTGAAATTCTTCATGTTATCAGAGCTTAGTTGGCTGGAAGCTGCATTTTGGGATAGCAAAGTGAAAATTACAGCAAGCTTATTTTTACACAGAGAACAGAAAACCTTTACCAGATTTGAAATTTCAGTTTGTTGGGACAATGAAACATGTCTTTGGGTTTGAGGGTTGAAGACAAGTTGGATGGGCAGAGTAACTACAGTGCATGGACGGAGAGAATCCAAAGTATCTTTGAGGAAGAAGAAGTCTAGGGCATTATGGTACATACCACACAGCACCAAGTAGCAATATCTGTTGACCCTGTACAATTAGCAGAGTTCAACAAAAAGATTGCTAAGGCCAAAAGATTAATTTTGGATGGAGTCAAAGATCATGTCATTCCTCATGTGAGAGGAAAGACTTATGCACATGAAATGTGGACAGCCTTGACCAGTCTTTACCACAGCTCAAATGAAAACAAAAAAATAGTCCTAAAGGAGAAACTGAAAGAGATAAAAATGGCTAAGACTGACAGTGCTACAACATACCTCACAAAAATCACTTCTGTGAGAGATGATTTGGTAGTCGTAGAAGAGACCATTGCACCCACTGAGTTGGTGAGAATTGCTTTGAATGGTCTTCCCAACACTTGGGAGAGTTTTGTGGATGGTATTGTTGCATGGGAGAACCTTCCTGGATGGGAAAGGTTGTGGGATGATTGCATTCAGAATGAGATCAGAAAGAACCATCTTGGGGCAGCCAAACAGGGGGAAGACGATGACAATGTGGCATTGTTGGCAAGAGGCAAGAAAGGCAAAGCAAAGAAGCAAGCTTCCACCAGTGGAGGCAAAGGAAAAGGTAAAGGTAAGCAGCAAAACAAAGAGAAGGACTATTCCAAAGTCAAATGTTTGAATTGTCAAAAGTTGGGACACTATGTTGTTGTGTGTTCAAAGAAGAAGAACAAGAATGGGAAAGAGAAAACCATTGCAGCTTCTGCAGGGATAGCTTGTGAGTCCTCCAGTGCAGTATCACTTGCCATACAAGTTCAAAGGGAATGTGCACTCTCCTCTACTAGCAGAGCATCTTCTAGCATTTGGTATGATGACAGTGGCGCTTCTCGTCATATGACAGGAGTCAAACTCCAGAGAGTACTTCTCAGAGCTTTCAGAGAGTGATACTGATATGGAGGTAGTACTTGGTGATGACAGCATTGTTAGAATAGTTAGTGTGGGAACATTGACATTTGATAGGGAACCCAAACCTACCTTGAAAGTGTCAAATGTTCTATATGTGCCTGGAATGAAGAAGAACATGATATCTGTCTCAGCACTTGAGGACAAAGGGTATGAGGTGTTGTTCAGGAGAGGGCGGGTGCTTATATATCCTAGGGAAACTCCAACTGCTTCAGCTAGAGTGATTGGTGTGTGCCATGCTAAGGTGTACAAGTTCTCATTCCAACCCGTGATGGCATTGAGTAGCAGCACCCGAGACAGGACCAACAGCAGATCTAGCAATTCAGAGTTGTGTTTAATT
The DNA here is from genome assembly GCA_034641835.2 of Pinus albicaulis. Taxonomy (NCBI): domain Eukaryota; kingdom Viridiplantae; phylum Streptophyta; class Pinopsida; order Pinales; family Pinaceae; genus Pinus; species Pinus albicaulis. Next base: position 399,931,964 of record CM076573.1, read on the forward strand.
TGGCATCGCAGGATGGGTCACATGTATCATGGGGCCTTGAGGACATTACGGGAGAGCACCATTGGTGTGCCAAATTTCAATTATGATCACCTTGATGTATGTAGAGGATGTGCTATGGGGAAGTTTGCAAAAGCCCCATTTCCCAGTAATGACAACAGAGCGACAGGGATCCTTGACTTGATTCATTCCGATGTGAGTGGTCGGATGTCTCATGTATCCTGTAGTGGCTATGAGTATTATGTTTTATTCATTGATGACCACTCCAGGAAGACCTGGTTTTATTTCTTGAAGACCAAGAGTGAGGTCTTCAAGTGGTTTCAAGAGTTCAAAGCTCTTGTGGAGACCCAGACAAGTAGGAAGATCAAGGTCCTCAGGTCGGACAATGGAGGTGAGTATACCCTTGGTGAGTTTGTGGATTTTTGTGTTAAGGTAGGCATTAGGAGGGAGTTCACGGTTCCTTACAACCCCCAGCAAAACAGGGTGGCAAAGAGGAAGAACAGAGCCATTATAGGGGCTGCCAAAGCCATGCTTCATGATCAGGGGTTACCTTTATTTTTGTGGGCAGATGCCTGCAACACTAATGTTTACTTGCAGAACAGGAATCCACATCGTGCCTTGGGGAATGTGACTCCGGAGGAGGCTTTTTCTAGGAAGAAGCCTGATGTTGGGCACTTTCATATCTTTGGGTGCCTTACATATTCCTATGTCCCCAAGGAGAAGAGGACCAAGCTATTGCCTACAGCAGACAAGGCCATATTTGTGGTTATAGCGAGACCTCGAAAGCTCATCGTATTTATATTCCTGCAAAGAGGAAAGTTGTTGTCAGGCGAGATGTGAAGTTCGACAAGGAGAGAGCTTTCAAGAGGTCACGAGAGTTGCATTATCTAGAGTCACCAGACCCTCGGGAGCAGTTGAGTCAGTCACAGGGATCTAGTGCATAGAGTGCAGGAGGTCAGGCATCAGAAAGTACATCCATTACTGTTTCAGTTCCATCAGTGAGCAGTGGCTCTCAGAGTCAGGTGGGTGGTTCTTCGGGCAACATGCAGGGCAGTCCGCAGAGCAATTCATAGGGTAATCCACTGATGGACAGCTTGCATGGTACTTCAACTTTTACAGGCACAAGTACAGGTATGACGTCAGTTGGCAGGCCTTGAGGAGTTCAGGCTTTTGATGATGATGAGAATTATTTCACTCCGGTGGAAGAAATAAGCTTAGGGAAGAGGAAGCCCAAGTGGCTTTAAGACACCTTGCGCGAGGCCACATTAATTGCTGGGCAAAAGAGACAGGTCAGCGAGAGTAAACCACCTGACTGGTTCTGAAGTTACATGGCATTGGTAACAAGCATTGTTGACTCTGAGCTTTCTAGTTATGAAGAGGCAGCCAGCCAACAAGTCTGGAGAGAGGCCATGATGGAGGAGTATTCTTCTATTATGAAGAACGATGTTTGGGAGGTAGTGTCGAGGCCTGAAGGTAAATCAGTTGTTACTTCCAAATGGCTCTACAAGATAAAGCATGTTGTAAATGGCAACATTGAGAAGTTCAAGGCTCGTTTTGTGGCGAGAGGGTTCTCACAGGTAGAGGGAGTTGAGTACGAGGAGACCTTCGCTCTCGTAGCTCGGTATACATCTATTCACTCCATTATATCGATTTGCAGAAGAGATGGGTTGGAAGATCCACCAGATGGATGTGAAGACCGCCTTTCTCAATGGCTTCATTCAGGAGGAAGTTTATATTGAACAGTCGCAGGGCTTTGAGGTGCATGGGAAGGAGTCCCATGTATGCAGATTGAAAAAAGCACTCTATGGCCTGAAGCAAGCTCCTAGATCTTGGTACTTTCGGACTGATACATACTTGCAACAGTTGGGTTTCACCAAGAGTGAGGCTAATCCAAACGTATACTTCATTGTGGTAGGTGAGGAGCCTCTCAACTTGGTCTTGTATGTTGATGACTTGGTCATCACTGGTGCAAAGAGACTCATTGAAGACTGCAAGAGAGATCTTGCTTCAGAGTTTGAGATGAAGGATATCGGCTTGATGCATTATTTTCTAGGATTGGAGGTGTGGCAGGAGGAGGGGTATTTCTTCCTGGGATAGGGGAAGTACATTGTGGATATTCTTAGCAGATTTCACATGGAGGACTGCAAACCCATGTCTACACCTATGATCACTAACTGAAAGAAGCTTCACGCTTCTGATTCTGTGTTGGTGGATCCTACTCTATACAGACAGTTGATTGGTTCATTGATGTATTTGGTCAACACTCGACCAGATATATGTTTTGCAGTTAACACTATGAGTCAGTTCATGTGTGAGCCCAGGAGAGTGCACTGGGTGGCTGCAAAACACATTCTTCAGGGTACTGTGGACAATGGTTTGGATTATAGACAGGGTGATGGAGTGAGACTGCCAGGGTACATTGATTCAGATTGGGCAGGTTGTGCGTCAGATAGGAAGAGTACTTCAGGGTGTTGTTTTGGTTTGGTTTCGACAATTGTGTTGTGGTTCAGCGGGAAACAACAGTCAGTTGCATTGAGCTCAGCTGGGGCAGAGTATATGGCTGCTAGTTTGGCTACTTGTGAGGCCATATGGCTTCGCAAGATGTTGTTTGGTCTATTTGGTCAAGCATTGAGAACTTCTGTGATTTACTGCGATAATCAGAGTTGCATAAATCTCACGAAGAATCCAGTTTTTCATGACAGGTCAAAGCACATCGGGATCAAGTATCACTTTATTCAAGACTATGTCCAAAAGCGAGCTATCAAGCTTGAGTACATTTCCACAGATGAGCAGGTAACTAACATTTTCACCAAAGCCTTACCACGAGGCAAGCATGTCAACTTCAGAGACAAGATGGGAGTGGTGAGGAACATTTTCCTCGGTAAGAGGGAGTGTTAAAATTTGGGTACAAGAGGACAAATGGTTCCCTAAGGCTTTGATCTTTGGCCTAGGGAAAAGTGTCCACTTTATTTGTAATTCTTCTCCTAAAGTGACTTTATAAGTGGTAAAGTCAGTCTAATTTGAAAGTGACTTTACAAGTGATGAAGCTACATTCTAATTTTAAAGTGACTTTATTAAAGTCAATGATGAATTAGACATGTAAAAGTGACTATGGAAATAAAAGGCTAAGTGGGTCTTTATTTAAATGGGTGAGTTAAAAAATAGAAAGTGAGAATTAAATGTACATTTATTCTCATCTCTAGATCTAAATGACTCTCAACCATTAGATCTTAGGGTTACCCAAAAGGTCATTTACGGTAAAAGGAGAGAAGAAGAAGAAAAGATCAATTCAGTCTTTCATGAGCTATTAAGAGAAAGAGAAGAGAGAGGAAGGAGAAAATTTCTGAGCAGGGAGAAAGTGAAGGAGAGAAGCAAACTTTCGCACGCATCCAAAGGAGACATTTCAGCAGTCCGTACAGCAGCATTTATTTAGCACACATTCCAAGGCAGAATCCATATAGCAGCATTTGGCATGCATTTCAAGGACTGTACAACACAAACATCAAGGGAGAAATTACAGCGGGTTAAAGGCACGAATTTCGAGGCAAGATGGGCACAAAAATCGAGGAGAGAGAAAGCTATACATTTTCGCACAGTCCATGGACTACGAGATCAAGATAGGTTGGACGGCCTGTCCAACTTTGCAATCTAGAAGGACAGAATCCTGGTAGTCATGGAGGCATACGGCTTGAGGGAGCATGTAGAGAAAGTCCTGGCCACACCGACCGATGCGAAACTCCTGGGGAAGCACGAAGAAGTAAAGGCACATGCTAAGCGCTTCATTATGGACGGGGTCAAAGATCATGTGGTTCCACACATAGCCAAGAAGGCAATAGCTCATGAGATGTGGTAGCTCTAGCCACACTATCTGAAGGAATATCCATCCAGAGGAAGATGCTTCTGGAAAACCAGCTGAGGATATTCATGATGGCCAAGAGAGAGGAGATCAACCCTTTTTTGTCCAGACTACAATCGATCCGAGATCAGCTCACTGGCATGGGGGTCAAGGTAGATGACGACTTCATGGTGAGGACTGCTCTAAATGCAGTCACAGAGGACTGGGAAACTTTTGTCCAAAATCTCTTGGGCAGAGCGAACTTTCCCAACTGGGACAACATGTGGGCTATCCTCCGACAAGAGGAAATCTGTCGGATGACCAAAAGACAATATAGCACTGGTTCGAGCAAAGTGAAGAAGGAAGAAGAGGAAGATGCAACGTTCGCATCAAAGAGACAACAAGGGAGAAAGAAGCGTGATCTGTCGAAGATCAAGTGTTTCCAGTGCAGCAAACTAGGACATTTCGTTAGCAATTGTCCACAGAAGAAAAAGGATAAGGAAGCTTCGAGCTCCAAGGCTGTTGTGGCGGATGATGGCTCCGGAGATGACTTAGCCATGAGCGCTCATAAACCATGACAGTCGAGTGATCTTGATCTATAGAGCAGCTACAGAGTGCGGGCATGATCCTTGAGTAGCCCAAATCTTGGATCACATACGAGCTACAGGAGCCCTAAGACAGTAGCGAGACAAGTGGAGCAGTGGTTGCAGAGAATCACAGATGGAGCAGAGGCAGAGTAGGATTCTGAAAGGGAGCAGTGCAGTGCAGATGCAGCAACGCAGAGGGGTTGACGTGACTTCAGCAACGCAGAGCGGGCTTTCTTACGCTGTGCAGAGCTGCAGCAACGCAACAGCCTCCAGATGTCAGTACAGAGTAGCAGCCCATGGAGCTTCAATGATGAGATGCAGCCCAACTGACTACTCTGTCAAAGATTGGGCAGAAGTTTTTCAGTTGCTTCTCTCAACAACTGAGTTGCAGTGCAGCAGTTGGCAACACGCTGCAGCACTTAGAGAGAGAGCTGCAGTACGAATGTAGCAATGGCGGTGGCATCGTCATGAGAAACAGTACGAGAGAGCAACAACAGTGCAATGATGAAGGGCAACAGGCCAAGCATCAGCGCAAAGACCCACACCAGAGATAAGTGCAGAACTTCAGGGTGAAGTATTGTTGCTAGAGCACATTCCTTGCTAAGAAGTGTTGAGATTTTGGATTGTTGGGGTAGCATCAGATGTGCTCTAGCTCCCAAACTTTGTGGAGAGACTAGAGTACATGAGATCTCCAAGACCCAGAAAGCGATTTAAGAAATTCCATCCTGTTTAAGAGATATTTAATTAATTAATCTTTTTAATTAAGGACCCTAAGTCTGACTTAGGAAAATTAAAAGATTAAAGTTAATTAAATTAAACATGTGATGAAAATGACTTAAGTCACACAGATCAAGTATCTTCTAATATTAGTTGTCAATTCAAGATTAGATCACAGTCGTTGATGTTTCAACGAGAAAAGTATAAGAAGAGGGCTTGGGGTCTGTTCGAGAACACACACAGTGGCAGACCACTTAAACTAAGCTGGAATTCTAGGGCGTGGTTTGCTAAGAATTTCAAAAGTGTTTCAGTTGCAGCAAGGGGCAGTATTGGCAAGACGGATGGTTTGATCCCAGGCCAAGAGTGCAACGAAGGCAGAGAAGCAACAGACCGAGGCAGCGCAGAGGTAGCAGCTACGCAACTCACCCAAAAGCCTAGCAAGGGCAGCGCAGAGGCTTAACAAGTTATTTTCAGAAATATTCAAAATACATTGAAGTAAACACATTGCAGCCTACACATACATACAGATCAAGTACTGAAGAATTAAGCGCATTCGACCAAGGACACACAAGATTTTCTAGACAAATGCCCTCAGAAAAACCCAACGCGGGAAAACAGATGCAACAACTCTTGAGGGTTTATTATTATGCAGAATTATGAATATAATCTAGGGTACCAGTAGTGGTTTACCCAACAGAGAAAATCCCAGCAGATGTACCTCTATCTCTGGAGACAGATAATATGGTTGATTCATATGAGGATGAAGAACCCCACAGGTGCCTACATAGTCACTGCGTCACCCTTCAGTGTGGTTGCGTCAACCCTTCTGGATCTGCTGAATACGAGCCCTATTTGGCCCATTAAAACCCCAGCATAGCTCTCTCAGTGACTCGTCGGCCTTTTCCGGCTCTGCGTCCCTTTGTATGAGCCCTTCTGGCTCTGTGTCACCCCTGCTGGGCTTATGCTACCTCTACGTCACCCCTGCTGGGCTTACGCTGCCTCTATGTCACCCCGATTGGTCTGCGCTGCTCCTTTGGTACGAATATGCCTCTCCGCAAATGTATTCTCGGCCTCAGATCTAAAATCCCTCTGTCGATCTATCCCTCGTTTCACTGCAAGCTCACTTGAAAATTCTTAGCAAACCGCGCCCCAGAATTTCGACTTAGCTCAAGTGCTACTGCTATGTGTGTGTGCTCCAACTGACCCCAAGCCTTCCTTTAAAACATTTCTTGTTGAACATTCGATGGTCGTGATCTAATCTCTAATCAACGGTTAAGATTAGAAAAGACTTGATCCTCATCAATTAGAACATTCTCACCCACATGTCTCACTTAATTCACTTTAATTATTTAATTTCCCTAAGTTATACTTAAGGTCTCCATTAAATAAGTAATTATTTGAATAACTAAGTATCTGAGTGGAATTTTTGCAAACGATTTCTGGGTCTTGGAGATCTCATATGTTCTAGCCCCTCCACAAAGTTTCGGAGCTCGAGCACATTCGATGCTACACCAAAAATCAACACTCCCTCTTAGCGACGAATGTGCTCTAGCAATACTTCATCATGAAGCATCATCCTGATCCATGGCATCGATCCTATGCGTTGTTGATGGTTGGCCTGTTGCACTTCATACACTGTGTTACTACCTTCTGTATTGTTCCCCATGACTCTTTCACAGTCACTGCCTCATCGGTATTGCAGCTCCCTCTCTAATGTTGCATCATGTTGCCCATATCACTACCACTGCTAATTGCTGCACTGCAACACAGTCGTTGAAAAGTAGGCAACTGAAGGACATCACCTAAAATCTTGACATACAAGTCAGTCTAGCTGCATCTCGATATTGAACACCCTCTGCTGCTAATATGCGCTAACCCTCTGGTGCCTCTGCGTTGTTGCTGCTCTGCATTGCCTCTGTGTTGTTGAAATCCCATCAGCCTCTGCAATGCAATTTCTACGTTGTTGTTGCCTCTGCTCTGCGCTGCTCCAGTCTTCAGCCTTCTAGCACTGCCAATGTGCCTCCACAATCCTCTGTACCAACTGACTCCAGTCATCCTGCTACTGTCATTAAGGGCTCCTGTAGCTCGTATGTGATCCAAGAGTTTGGGCACCTCAAGGGTCCTACCCTGTTCTATCTGAAGTTCAAGAGAACTACAGATCTATGTCGTCCCACCTCTACTCTAGAGGCACATGAGCACTCATAGCCACAGCATCATCACTTTCATCATCACCCTTGGCTGCTGTAGACTTGGAATCCAAATCTTCCTTGCCCTTCATCTTCTGAGGACAAGTAGCGGCAAAATGTCCCAATTCACCACATCTGAAACACCGGACCTTACAAAGGTCTTTCTTCTTCTTCCCTCCCTGTCGTTGTTGTCCCTTAGATGCGAAAGCTACATCTTCCTTCTCCTTCTTTTTTATCTTGGTTCCTCTGCTGCTGCTACCCATCTTGGTCAATCTCCTGATCTCTTCTTGACGAAGAGCTAGCCACATGTCTTCCCAATTTGGAAGTGTCGCTCTGCCCAAGCTGCCTTGGACAAAGGTCTCCCACTCTTCAGATACTGCATTCAAGGCAGTCCTCATCATAATACTATCATCAGGAATGGCCCCCATAGCAACCAGCTAATCTTGAATCGCCTTCAATCTAATGAGGAAGGCATCGATTTCATCTCCCTTATCCGTCTAAAATAGTCGCAGTTGAGGAAGGGGTCAATTTCCTCTCCCTTCTATTGCTGCTCTCAGCAAGAGACTCGAGACTAGGTTTCTTGGCGATAAAAACCCTCCAGAGAATATGCTCCCTCTGACAAGTGATTTCCCACCCAGAAATCCTCCACCTATTTAGTCGAATCAGCTCTCTCCAATCACTCCGCTAATTAGATCTCAGACTTCTTGGCTAAAAATTCTATTGAGGAATTGTTTACCATACTTTGTCAACCCTACTAGACATTGTACCGCACCGGCAAAAACAATACCCCACCAGCAACTTCGAAGAACCAGTCTGCACTTCCAGCACGGGCAACTGGCACATCGTCACCTCCTCTCGTACTGCGTCACCATCCTGGGCCTGCGTGAGCCTCTGCATCAACTCTGTGTGAGCTAGACTGGCTCTGCGTCACCCCTCTGTGTTTGCGTCAGCTAGACAGGATGTGTGACACTCGTCATGGGCTCTACGTTGTCCCTCTGGTGTTGAACTGCCTTTTCCTGCATCTGTGCTGTCACAGTCGCCTTCCTGCAACAAAAAAAAAACTTCCCCTCTTCATTGATGGCTTCAACTCTCCTTGATCTGCAATAGCTATGATACCATGTGAAAATTTCAGAATCCTTATTACAGAAATCCTACTGCAGAAATCTGGTTTACTTCTCCTACATGTGTTTTTAACTTAACAAGTTATTTTCATTAATATTCAGAAAACATTGAAGTAAACACACTGCAACCTACACCTACATACAGGTCAAGTACTAAAGAATTAAGTACATTCGACAAAGGACACACAAGATTTTTCGATCAAATGTCCCTGAAAAAACCCAATGGGGGAAAACCGATGCAGCAACGCTTAAGGGGGAAAAACCCAATTCGGGAAAACTGGTGCAGCAGTGCTTGAGGGTTTTATTATTATGCAAAATTTTGAATACAATCTACGGTACCAGTAGTGGCTTACCCAACAGAGAAAATCCCGGCAGATGTACCTCTATCTCCGGAGACAGATAATATGGTTGATTCAGTGGAGGATGAAGAACCCCACAGGTGCCTGTGCAGTCACTCTGTCACCCTTCAGTGTGGTTGTGTCACCCCTTCTGGATCTGCTGAATACGAGCCCTATCTAACCCTCTGAAACCCCAGCACAGCTCTCTAAGTGACTGCGTCAGCCTTTTCCGATTCTGCGTCCCTCTATGCGAGCTCTTTTGGCTCTGTGTCACCCTTGTTGGGCTTACGTTGCCTCTGCGTCACCCCTGTTGGGCTTTCCGGTTCTGCGTCCCTCTGTGTGTCCTCTTCTGGCTCTGGCTCTGCGTCACACCTGTTGGGCTTACGCAGCCTCTGCGTCACACCTGTTGGACTTACGCTGCCTCTGCGTCACCCGTGTTGGGCTTACGATGCCTCTGCCTCACCCCTCCAGGGCTACGTTGCTCCTCTGATACGGATCTGCCTCTCTGCCAATGTATTCTCAGCCTCGGATCTAAAATCCCCTTGTCGATCTGCCCCTCGTTGCACTGCAAGGCAACTAGAACTTTCTCAGCAAATCGCGCCCCAAAATTGGGACTTAGCTCAAGTGCTACTGCTATGTGTCTGTGCTCCAACTGACCCCAAGCCTTCCTTTAATACTTTTCTTGTCGAACATTCAACGATCGTGATCTAACCTCTAATCAATGGCTAAGATTAGAAAAGACTTGATCCTCATCACTTACAACATTCTCACCCAGATGTCTAAATTAATTCACTTTAATTATTTAATTTCCCTAAGTTGGACTTAGGGTCTCTATTAAAATAATTAATTATTTGAATAACTTAGGCTCCGTGTGGAATTTCTCCAAACGATTTTTGAGACTTGGAGATCTCATGTCTTCTAGCCCCTCCACAAAGTTTAGGAGCTAGAGTACATCGGATGCTACCCCAAAAATCAACAATATGGTGGTTGGCCCGGCAGTATGTCCCCGAAAATCGTAGAGTAACGATCAAGGATGGCCTGCACATCTGGATGCGTGGGTTGAGTTGCACCTCTGATACTCTTAGTTCAACTACCCACTCTATGTCTCCCCGTCTGAAGTCTACCTCCATCCTATGCCAAAAACTGTTAGAGGGGGTTATGTATGCATGCCCCTGAGTATCACAAGTTTCCCGCTCTTGTCCGTTAATTCCATCTCCAACTTTTGCTAATCTGTAGTGACTCTACCAAGGGTGATTAGCCACTGGAACCCCAACACCATGTTGGTGTCCGGAATGTCGACCACAAACAAATGGTCTGTCATCGAGTATGTCCCCATGGTCACTATCAAAGTTGGAACATACCTCATGCACTGCATGGTTCTAGCTCCCGCAACTAGTACAGAGAATCCATCAAACCCCTTTGTCTAGATACCCCACCTCTCTACCATTTGGGCATCTATGAAGTTGTGCGTGGCTCCACTGTCCACTAGCATCGAGACACGCTGTCCCTGAACTATCCCCTGGACCCTCAGTGTTAAGTACTTGGGTGTCCCCCACAAAGATGCAAGGACCCCTCGGTTGGTGCAAAGCTGACCCTCCTGCTGCTGGAGGAGGTGGTGGTGGAGGACCTTCCCCTGGCTCTGCTGCATTGTCATCTCCTCCCATCTCGAAGAGTGTCTCCTCTTCTCCCTCACTATCTGAGTAGACCACAATGTAGTGTGCCTTCCCTCCGACACACCTGTGACACAGTGCCCATGGCTCCTGGCATGTGAAGCAAAGCTTCTTCCTCCTCAAATCTCTCCAGGTATCATCATCTAATGGCCCCCGACCTTGGTTACCTTTCAAGGTTGGAGCTCTCTTGTCCCATCCTCTCTGCTGGAAGGTTGGTCAATTGGATATGGGGGCCCTACTCCTCGATAATGCATCCTGTAAATCTCGGGTCCCCCCAACTGTGTCCTATAGCGTAGTGGGTCGAGTTGACCTCACTAGCCCATGCAATGGCTCTATCACCCCATCTATAAACATAAAGATCCTCCTGGATTCCGAAAGATCCAGAACCATCACTGATAACTTCAAGAACTTTGAGATGTACGTCTCAGGATTCCTCATCTACTTGAACTTGGTCAGCTCCCCAAAGTGCTCCTCAGGATGCCTCCAATCAAATATCTCCATCACTCTCCTAGTGAAGTCATCATACGTTGTCTCTCCTGAGTCACCCAACATAGTCAACCCATGAAACCACCAATCATGGGCTTCTCCCTCCAAGTGTAGTGCAGCCACCTTGATGGCCTCCAACTCTGTCATCTAGTAAAGTTGCAAATAGATGTCCAGCTTCTTCACCCATGCTTTAGCTGAACTTTTCGATGACCCATCAAAAGTTGGCAGAAAAATCCTCCCCACGATACGTTGCAGGTCACTCCCTTGTGTGTATCCTCCTCTGGCTTGGCCCTAGGGTCTGTTGTTGCTCTTCAGCGAGCAAAACTCGTTGAAGCGATAACTCCTCCAAACTCCAAATCGTAGGACTCATACTCTGCAAAATAATCTCCATAATGAGCCACCTATGGCTCTTGCTGCCTCCTGCTCCTGAGGCTAGAAATATGGGAATGGTTGACCGTGGTGGAGTGTGTGATACAACTTAGCGTTGTTGAGATTTTGTGTATTTGGGGTAGCATCAGTTGTGCTCTAGCTCCCAAACTTTGAGAAAGGACTAGAGTTCACTTGATCTACAAGACCCAGAAATGGATTTGGGAAATTTCATGTAGTTTAGGAGATATTAAATTAATTAATTATTTTAATATATTACCTAAGTTAAAACTTAGGGAACTTAAATAATTAAAATGAATTTAATTAAACATGTGATAAAATTGTCATAAGTCACACGGATCAAGCTTTCTTTTAATCTTAGCCATTGATTCAAGATTTGATCATGGTCGTTGATTTGTCAACGAGAAAACTATAAAGGAAAGGCTTGGGGTCATTTGTAAAGACACACAGACGCAGAGCGCTGAAGCTAAGCTGAGATTCTAGGGCAGGGTTTCCTAAGAATACTCAGAAGTGTTTCAGCTGCAGAGAGGGGAATTTAGACCAAGGGGATGATCTGATCCCAGAGTCTAGAATACACAAGAGGCAGAGAAGAGATCAGCTCAAGGACAGCGCAGAAGAAGGCAACAGCAGCTAGGGCAGCGTAATTTTCAAGAGGCCCTTCAGGGGTCACGCAGAGACCCTTAGGGGTAGCGTAGTGACTGCGTCACCCATTCTAGGTAACGCAATCCCTTCCAGAGCAGCGTTGAGGGTTTGGAGGCCATCCAAGTCTGGCGCAGAGGCTTTCAAGGGCTTCAGAGGATGACGCAGAGCATTTCAGGGACAGCACTGGGGTTTCTAAGCCCTAATCTTGGCTGAGTTCTGTAAAACCTGTTTGAGGGGGTGTGACAGTGATTATTTTGGCACTAGATCAACCATTGAGTTGTAGATCTAGCATTATCTCTGTCGGGTTTTTCAGTTCTGGAACCCAGATTTGTGTATTCAGAAATTTCTTAATAATAGAACACTCTAGTAGCCAGAGACCGATTTTCCAACCTTGGGTTTTTTCGAGGACTATTTGTCAAGAAATCACTGTGTCACTTTGTCAATGTGTGCATGTGCTTATTCTAGATCTGAATTGGTAGAGATCTGTTATGTGTTTTGCTTCGATGTTAACCTGAATTTATTCAGTTGATAACTTATCTAAGTAGGAGGAGCTTAACCGGATTAACAGTAATAATTTCTGCATACGATATAAGATTCAAAAATTTCTACATGGTATCAGAGCAATTGCAGATCTAGGACGGTCACCAGCTGAAGAATCTGAAGGATCTAGCTGCAGAAAGCAGCAGAGAAGCAAATCTGAAGGGACAGCGCAGTTTTCAAGTGCAGATTCACGCAGAAGGAAAGGTGACGTTGTCCAGCGCTGTGTCCTAGCAAGCCCACGCAATTATTGTGCAAAGGCAGCTCAGAAACAGCGTTGGTTGGGTCTGAAGCCAGCCAGTGGGACTTAGATCTAAATATGTCAGATCCAGAAAAGTCTGCAGAAAAGTTGCAAAAATTCAAAAGAGCTGTTGGGGTTAAAATTCTGAAAATTTCAAATTTTTAGCCTTAGCACAAGTGACAAAGATTGGAAAGAGATCAGCTTCTCAAAAAGTTTCTTACCAAAGGAAACTTGCAGTTTGATCAGAGGATCAAACAAGAAGATAAATCATAGTTGATTTGGTAGATTTCCAGGGAGGGAAATCAGTTGTCAGAGGGAGCAGAAGGCACCTGTTTCGCCAAGGGCCTTAGATCCATTTCTCTAGCAAAGAGGAAAGGAAGTTCTGACAAATTCTGAGCAGATGGCTCCTCATGGACTGCGTGATCAGGATAGGCTAGAGGGCCTCTCAAACTTTTCAGTTTGGAAAGCAAGGATCCTGATTGTCCTTGAGGCGTACAATCTAAGAGACCATGCAAAGCAGACTCTGGCCACACCAACAAATGCGATTCTCCTACGAAAGCATAGGGAAGCTGCTGGGCATGCTAAGCGGCTAATAATGGACAGTATCAAGGACCATATTGTACCACACAAAGCTGAGAAGAAGACAGCTAATGAGATGTGGAAGGCCTTGACTTCCCTATATGAAGGAAAGTTTGTCCAAAGGAAAATGTTGTTGGAGACCTAAATGAGGTCATTCATGATGACCAAGGGAGAAGACATGGAACACTTCCTCTTCAGATTGCAGGCAATCAAGGATCAACTGACTGCAACAGGTGCAACCGTAGATGATGTTGTGATAGTCAGGACTACCCTCAATGCAATCACGAATGAGTGGAAAACCTTTCTCCAAAGTATCTTGGGCAGAGCAGACCTCCCAGCTTAGGACAGCTTGTGGTCAATCTTGTGGCAAGAAGAACTACACAGATTCACCAAGAGGTAGCACAACCCTGCGTTGAGAAAAGTAAAGAAGGAAGATGCAGCCTGGGCATCAAAGAAGCAGTCGAAGAAGAAGGGTCTTTCAAACATCAAGTACTTCCAGTGTGGTGAAATGGGACATTTTTCCAGCCATTGTCCGGAGAAGAAAAGGGACAAGGAAGCATCCTCTTCCAAGGCAGCTGTGGCAAATGATGGGTCAGGAGATGATGCAGCCATGAGTGCTCATGAACCACGGAGGTGGGGTGACATGGACATGTAGAGGAGCTACATAGAAGAGAGGCGGGATCCTTGAGCAGCTCATCTCTTGGATCACATGCGAGCTACGGCAACCTTAACACAGTAGCGGGACAAGCGAAGCAGTGGGTGCATAGATCACAGATGAGGCAGAGGCAAAGGGAGATCTGAAGACTGGGAGGAGCAGCGCCGAGCAAAGCAACAGCAACATAGAGGCAGTAGCAGTGCAGAGGCTGATATGACTTTAGCAGCGCAGAGCAGTGCTGCTTACGCAGTGTAAAGCTGCTACAACGCAGAAAGCTTCAGAGGGACAACGGAATGCAGCAGCAGTGTGACAGATTTCAGCACAAGGAGTTGATGTGACTTCAATAGTGTAGAGGGGGTCTGCTTACGCAGGCAGAGTTGTCGTTGTGCATCGTTCTTTAGATGCCAGCACAGATCTGTAGCCTATGGAGCTTCAGTGATCAGGATGCAGCCCACTTGACTTGTCTGTCAAAGATTGGGCAGAAGATTTAGTTGTTTCTCTCAACAACTAAAGATGCAGTGCTATGAGCAGCACAGATGCATCATATTGAGAGGGAGCTGCAGTATAGAAGTTGCAAGGGCAGTGGCAGAGTCATGGGCAGCAGTACAGAATGGCAGCAACAGTGCAGAGTTGAGTAGCAGCAGGCCAAGCATCAGTAGCACAGAACTAGTGCCCAAAATCATGTAATGCATAGTGAAATGTATTGCTAGAGCACACCCTTGATGCTAAGAGGGAGTGTTGAGATTTTGTGTATTTGGGGTAGCAACAGTTGTGCTCTAGCTCCCAAACTTTGAGGAAGGACTAGAGTTCACCTAATCTACAAGACCCGGAAATGGATTTGGGAAATTTTATCTGGTTTAGGAGATATTAAATTAATTAATTATTTTAATGTATTTCCTAAGTTAAAACTTAGGGAACTTAAATCATTAAAGTGAATTTAATTAAACATGTGATGAAATTGTCCTAAGTCACACGGATCAAGCTTTCTTTTAATCTTAACTATTAATTCAAGATTTGATCATGGTCGTTGATTTGTCAACGAGAAAAGTATAAAGGAAAAGCTTGGGGTCGTTTGTGAAGACACAGAGGTAGAGCACTGTGGAGTATAAAAACCCAGAGAACAGAAAAATGTATATTTATTATTGATATAAAGATGAGATGATTTAAAATTGGGAGTGACCAAGACTTTAAATATAGCCTTATGGTGTCCCTAAGACAACCTAAGACAATGATATTTAATAATAACTAATAAGTTGTACACAACATTGCCTCTCTCTCAAAAGATTCTTTGTCCCCAAAGCATACGTAACGACGAATATTGTTGACGAAATGCTTCAGTTTCCCAAGAAGCTTCTTCTTCGGGAAAAATCCTTCCACTTGATTAAGTATTGCGTGATGACACGAGATCTGTTGAAATTTCGTTACTGGAAGACAGGTGGTTCCCTAAGGCTTTGATCTTTGGCCTAGGGAAAAGTGTCCAGAAGAATTTAATTTTTCTCCTAAAGTGACTTTATAAAGTTATAAAGTCAAATCTAATTTAAAAGTGACTTTAAATGATAAAGTTACTAAAGTCTAATCTTAAAGTGGCTTTAATAATGTCAATGTGAAATTAAAAAGGAAAAGTGACTTTGGAAATAAATGACCAAGTGGGTCTTTATTAAAGTGAGGTGAATTAAAAAATAGAAAATGAGATTTAAATGAGCATTTAATATCAGCCCTAGATCTAAAGCTATCTCAGCCATTAAATTTAGGGATTCCCCAAAAGTAACTTAGGATTAGGTTAAAGGAGAAAAAGGAGGGAAAAGGTCATTCATTCTTTCATGAGCAAATTGAGAGAAAGAGAGGAAGAGAGCAAAGGATATTTCTGAGCAGAAGAGGAGGAAGAACAGCACGTTGGCACGCATACCGAGATAGCAAGATTTCAGCAAATCCGTACAAGCAGCAGCATGAAGTTCAAGGCAAGTGGCACGAATTTCGAGGAGGGAAAACAGCATTTAATGCAGCACGAATTTCGAGGTCCATACAAAATTTAACAAGGCACAGAAACCGAGGTCCGTACAGCAGCAAAACGGATTTGTTTTTCTGAAATCCGTATAGCAGTTTTTAACACGCAAATAGAGGTTCGTAAAGCAGCGGTACAACACGTTTTTCGAGGCAACAAGTGGCACAGTTTTCGAGGAGGCTGTACAGCTGTTTTGGCACTGTTTTCAATGTTGTCCGTGCATCATTTAAGGCTGTACTATTTGTTGTAATTTTCTGTTTCTGTTTGGCACGAAAATCGAGGTAGAGGTTGTGCACGATTTTCGAGAGAAGTAAAAACACTGGTTGCTGGATTTTTTCTGTGTTTTCTATTTCTCTGTAAAATATATTTATCAGAAATAAAAGAGAGCTTTCAAACTGGTTTTCCCCAAGAGTTGTAGGGAGTTTTTCCAGGGTCAAGATGACCAAAAATCAGCGTGTCAAAATTCTGTGTGTGGCTGATTTATTTTCTTAGTTTTTATTTCTGCATTTCAGCATTGTGAAATTTCCAGAATTTGTGTTTTCAGAAAATATTTATTTTTTCCAGCTCGTTGAATGTATGGCTATGGGAATGGGGATTTAACTTTATGGGAGAAATAAGGAGAAACAGAAAACCGGGGTCTGTTATCAAATTTCTACATGGTATCAGACCTATTTTGCTGAAAAAAGGTAGTTTGGGACAGCAAGTTGATTTTTCACACAGAAAATTTTACCTTTACTACAGCAGTATTAGTTTCAGCTTATTTAGGACAGCAAGCATGTCTTTAGGCTTGAGCGTGGAGGATAGGTTGGATGGGCATAGTAACTAGAATGTATGGAAGGAGAGAATGCAGAGCATCTTTGAGGAGGCAGAAGTCTGAGATATCATGGTGCATACCGCACAGAACCTTGTTAATCTGCCTACTGATGTTGTTCAGTTGGTAGCCTTCGATAAAAGGAATAACAAGGGTAAAAGACTGATTCTGGATGGAATCAAAGACCATTACATTCCTCATGTGAGAGGAAAGAGATATGCTCCTAAAATGTGGACACAATTGACCAATCTCTACCAGAGTACCATTGACAACAGGAAAATGGTCCTAAGGGAGAAGCTGAAGACCATTAAGATGGGCAAGACTGATAGTGCAGCTAGATATCTCATAAAGATTACTAATGTGAGAGATGCATTAGCAGCAGTTGGAGAGGTCATTCCATCCACTGAGTTGGTGCAGATTGCAGTGAATGGCCTTCCCAGTTGATGGCTGAACTTTGCTGATGGGGTTTGTGCACGTGAGACCCTTCCCTCTTGGGAGAGGTTCTGGGATGATTGCATACAAACAAAAATCAGAAAGAGCCAGCTTGGGGCAGCAAAACCAATTGAGCAGGATGAGGATGTAGCACTATTGGCAGGAGGCAAGAAAGGCAAGGGAAAGAAGCAAGCTTCCACAAGTGTTGGTGGGGACAAAGGCAAATGTAAAAGTAAACAGGGGAACACACAGAAGGACTATTCCAAGGTGAAGTGTTGGAATTGTCAGAAGATGGGACACTATGCAGTTGTGTGTCCGGAGAAGAAGAAAAAGGGGAAGAACCAGAGCATGGCAGCATCAGCAAAGATAGAGGACTTTACGAATAGCTTTGACTGGGAGTTTGGGTTCATTGCTTGTGAGTCTACTAGTGCAGGATCACCTGCCACGGAGGTTGAGAGGGAGTGTGCATTTCCCTCCACTAGCGGAGCATCTTCAGGTATCTAGTATGTTGACAGTGGGGCTTCACATCATATGACAGGAGTCCGTGAGTACTTCTCAGAGCTTTCAGAGAGTGGCATTGATATAGAGGTAGTACTCAGAGATGACAGCGTTGTTAGAGCAGTCGGTGTAGGGACACTGACATTTGATAGGGAACCCAAACCTCCCTTGAAGATGTCAAATGTTCTATATGTGTTGGGGATGAGGAAGAACCTCATATCTGTCTCAGCATTGGAGGACAGAGGGTATAATATATTGTACAGGAGAGGACAGGTGCTGATATATCCCAGGGGAGCTCCAGATGATTCAACTAGAGTGATTGTTGTACGCCATGCAAAGGTGTACAAGTTTGCATTTCAGCCCCTTTTGGCATTTAGTAGTGCCGGCAGCAGAGCTAGCAGTTCAGCGCTGTGTGAGATTTGGCACCGCAGGATGGGGCACATGTATCATGGAGCCTTGAGGACATTGCGGGAGATCATTACAGGTGTGCCAAATTTCAGTATTAATCACATTGATACATGCAGAGGATGTGCAATGGGCAAGTTTGCCAAATCCCCTTTTCCCAACAGTGACAGCAGATCGACTCGAATACTTGATTTGATTCATTCTTATGTGAGCGGTCGGATGTCTCATGTTTCCTTGAGTGGATATGAGTATTATGTTTTATTCATCGGTGATCACTCCAGGAGGACCTGGATTTATTTCTTGAAGGCCAAGAGTGAGGTCTTCAAGTAGTTTCAGGAGTTCAGAGCTCTTGTGGAGACTCAGACAGGTCGGAAGATCAAGTCCCTAAGGTTGGACAATGGAGGAGAGTACAACCTTGGTGAGTTTGTTTATTATTGTGCGAAGGCAGGCATTAGGAGAGAGTTCATTGTTCCTTACAACCCCCAGCAGAACGGGGTTGCAGAGAGGAAGAACAGATCCATCGGACGGGCTGCCAAAGCCATGCTACATGATTAGGGGTTACCATTGTTTTTGTGGGCAGAGGCCTGCAACACTACTGTATATTTGCTGAACAAGAGTCCGCATCATGCCTTGGGGCATGTGACTCCGGAGGAGGCTTTTTCTGGCAAGAAGCCTGATGTTGGTCATCTTCGTATCTTTGGGTGTATTTCATACTCCTACATACCCAAGTAGAAGAGGACCAAGCTAGAGCCCACCACAGAGAAGGGTGTCTTTGTGGGCTACAGTGAGACCTCGAAAGCCTTTTGGATTTATATTCCCGCACAGACGAGAGTTGTTGGCATGCGAGATGTGAAATTCGAGGAGGACAGGGCTTTCAGGAGGTCACGGGAGTTAGAGTATCTGGATCAGCCAGACCCTCAGGAGCAGTTGAGTCAATTGCAGGGGTCCAGTGGGCTGGGATCAGCAGGATCCGGAGGTACATCGATTACGCTGTCAGGACCATCAGTGGGCAGTGGCTCACAGAGTTAGAGGGGTGGTGCTTCAGGCAGCATGCAGAGAAGTCCGCAGAGCAGTTCACTAGGGAGTCCATTGATGGACAGTTCACACGGTACTTCAACGTCTACAGGTTCAGGTTCAGACAGGAGGACAGCAAACAGACAATTAGGAGTTCAGGTTGGAAATAAATGACTAAGTGGGTCTTTATTAAAGTGGGGTGAATTAAAAAATAGAAAGTGAGATTTAAATGAGCATTTAATCTCAGCCCTAGATGTAAAGCAATCTCAACCATTAGATTTAGGGATTCCCCAAAATTCACTTAGAGTTAGGTTAAAGGAGGAAAAGGAGGGAAAAGGTCATTCATTCTTTCATGACCAGATTGAGAGGAGAGGAAGAGAGCAAAGGATAGAGCAGAGAAGGAGGAAGAACATCACCTTGGCACGCATACTGAGGCAGCAAGATTTTAACAAATCCGTACAAGCAGCAGCACGAAGTTCAAGGCAAGTGGCACGAATTTCGAGGGAAAACAGCATTCAATGCAACACGAATTTCGAAGTCCATACAGTAGTTAAGGAGGCACGAAAATCGAGGTCCGTACAGCAGCAAAATAGATCTGTTTTTCTGAAATCCTTATAGCAGTTTTCAGCACGCAAATCGAGGTCTGTACAGCAGCTCTATAGCACACTTTTTGAGGCAGCAAGTGGCACAGTTTTTGAGGAGGCCATACCACTGTTTCGGCACTATTTTCGGTGTTGTCTGTACAACATTTAAGGTTGTACTTTCTGCTATAATTTTCTATTTTTGTTTGGCACGAAAATCGAGGCAGAGGTTGTGCACAGTTTTCGAGATAAGTAAAAATACTGGTTGCTGGAATTTTTCTATGTTTTCTATTTCTCTGTAAAAGATATTTATCAAAAATCAAAGAGAGCTTTCGAACTGATTTTCCCGAAGAGTTGTAGGGAGTTTTTCCAGGGTCAAGTTGACGAAAAATCAGCGTGTCAAAAATTTGTGTGTGGCTGATTTATTTTCTTAGTTTTTATTTCTGCATTTTAGCATTGTGAAATTTCCAGAAGTTGTGTTTTCAAAAAATATTTATTTTTTCTAGCTTGTTGAATGTATGGCTATGGGAATGGGCATTTAACTTTGTGGGAGAAATAAGCAGAAACTGAATACCAGGGTTGGTTATCAAATTTCTACATGGTATCAGAGCTATTTTGCTGAAAAATGGCAGTTTGGGACAGCAAGAAGAAAAATTACAAGAAGCTGATTTTTCACACAGAAAATTTTACCTTTACTACAGCAGTGTTATTTTCAGCTTATTTGGGACAGCAAACATGTCTTTGGGATTGAGTGTGGAGGATAGGTTGGATGGGCATAGTAACTACAGTGTATGGAAGGAGAGAATGCAGAGCATCTTTGAGGAGGCAGAAGTCTGGGATATCATGGTGCATACCACACAAAACCCTGTTAATGTGCCTATTGATGTTGTTCAGTTCGCAGCCTTTAATAAAAAGAATAACAAGGGTAAGAGACTGATTCTAGATGGAATCAAAGACCATTGCATTCCTCATGTGAGAGGAAAGAGATATACTCATGAGATGTGGACACCATTGACCAATCTCTACCAGAGTACCAATGAGAATAGGAAAATGGTCATAAGGGAGAAGCTGAAGACCATTAAGATGAGCAAGACTGATAGTGCAACTGGATATCTCACAAAGATTACTAATGTGAGAGATGCATTGGCAGCAGTTGGAGAGGTCATTCCACCCACTGAGTTGATGCGGATTGCAGTGAATGGCCTTCCCAGTTCATCGCTGAACTTTGCTAATGGGGTTTGTGCACGTGAGACACTTCCCTCTTGGGAGAGGTTCTGGGATGATTGCATACAAACAGAAATCAGAAAGAGCCAGCTTGGGGCAGCCAAACCAGTTGAGCAGGATGAGGATGCAGCAATATTGGCAGGAGGCAAGAAAGGCAAGGGAAAGAAGCAAGCTTCCACAAGTGTTGGTGGGGGCAAAGGCAAATGTAAAGGTAAACAGGGGAACACGCAGAAGGACTATTCCAAGGTGAAGTGTTGGAATTGTCAAAGGATGGGACACTATGCAATTGTGTGCCCGGAGAAGAAGAAGAAGGGGAAGAACCAGAGCATGGCAGCATTAGCGGAGATAGAGGACTTTACGGATAGCTTTGACCGGGAGTTTGTGTTCATTGCTTGTGAGTCCATTAGTGTAGGATCACCTGCCGCGGAGGTTGAGAGGGAGTGTGCACTTCCCTCCACTAGCGGAGCATCTTCAGGGTTCTAGTATGTTGACAATGGGGCTTCATGTCATATGAAAGGAGTCTGTGAGTACTTCTCAGAGCTTTCAAAGAGTCACACTGATATAGAGGTGGTACTCGGAGATGACAGCGTTGTTAGAGTAGTCAGTGTGGGGACATCGACATTTGATAGGGAACCCAAACCTCCCTTGAAGGTGTCAGATGTTCTATATGTGCCAGGGATGAGGAAGAACCTCATATCCGTCTCGGCATTGGAAGGCAAAGGGTATGATATATTGTTCAGGAGAAGACAGGTGTTGATATATCCCAGGGGCGCTCCAGTTGATTCAGCTAGAGTGATTGGTGTATGCCATGCAAAGGTGTACAAGTTTGCATTTCAACCCCTTTTGGCATTATCTAGTAGTATTGGCAACAGAGCTAGCAGTTCAGAGCTATGTGAGATTTGGCACCGCAGGATGGGGCACTTCTATCATGGAGTCTTGAGGACATTGTGGGAGATCACTACATGTGTGCCAGATTTCAGTACTGATCACTTTGATACATGCAGAGGATGTGCGATGGGCGAGTTTGCCAAATCCCCTTTTCCTAGTAGTGACAGTAGATCGACTGGGATACTAGATTTGATTCATTCCAATGTGTTTGGTCGGATGTCTCATGTCTCCTTGACTGGATATGAGTAATATGTTTTATTCATTGATGATCACTCCAGGAGGACTTGGATTTATTTCTTGAAGACCAAGAGTGAGGTCTTCACGCGGTTTCAGGAATTCAGAGCTCTTGTGGAGACTCAGACAGGTCGGAAGATCAAGTCCCTGAGGTCGGACAACGGAGGAGAGTACAACCTTGGTGAGTTTGTTGATTATTGTGCAAACGCAGGCATTAGGAGGGAGTTCACTGTTCCTTACAACCCCCAGCAGAACGGGGTTACAGAGAGGAAGAACAGATCCATCGGACGGGCTGCCAAAGCCATGCTACATGATTAGGGGTTACCATTGTTTTTGTGGGCAGAGGCCTGCAACACTGCTGTATATTTGCTGAACAAGAATCTGCATCATGCCTTGGGGCATGTGACTCCGGAGGAGGCTTTTTCTGGAAAGAAGCCTGATGTTGGTCATCTTCGTATCTTTGGGTGTATTTCATACTCCTACGTACCCAAGTAGAAGAGGACCAAGCTAGAGCCCACCACAGAGAAGGGTGTCTTTGTGGGCTACAGTGAGACCTCGAAAGCCTTTTGGATTTATATTCCCACACAGACGAGAGTTGTTGTCAGGCGGGATGTGAAATTCAAGGAGGACAGGGCTTTCAGGAGGTCACAGGAGTTAAGAGTATCTGGATCAACCAGACCCTCAGGAGCAGCTAAGTCAGTCGCAGGGATCCTGTGGGCAGCGATTAGGAGGATCCGGAGGTACATAGATTACGGTGTTAGGACCATCAGTGGGCAATGGCTCACAGAGTCAGAGGGGTAGTGCTTCGGGCAGCATGCAGAGCAGTCCGCAGAGTAGTTCACTAGGGAGTTCATTGATGGACAGTTCACACGGTACTTCAGCGTCTACGGGTTCAGGTTCAGGTAGGAGGACAGCAGACAGACAGTCAAGCATTCAGGTTCCTGATGATGAGGAGGAGGAGTTTCATTCTCTGGTGGGAGAAGTGTGCTCAAGGAAGAGGAAGCCCACGTGGCTTCAGGATACCTTCAGAGAGGCCACATCTGTTGCTGGGCCTAAGAGGCCGCTCAGAGAGAGCAGACCACCTGATAGGTTTTGTAGCTATATGGCAATGGTTGCCAACATCGTTGACTCTGAGCCTTCTAGCTATGAGGATGCAGCTAGCCAACAGGTCTGGAGAGAGGCCATGCAAGAGGAGTATTCTTCTATCATGAAGAATGATGTTTGGGAGGTGGAGCCGAGGCCTGAGGGAAACTACATGGTTACTTCCAGATGGCTTTACAAGGTAAAGCATGCTGCAGATGGCAGCATTGAGAAATTAAAAGCAAGGTTTGTGGCTAGAGGGTTCTCCCAAGTAGAGGGAGTTGATTATGAGGAGACCTTCACTCCCGTGGCTCGATATACTTCGATTCGCTCCATCACACCGATAGCAACAGAGATGGGTTGGAAGATCCACCAGATGGATGTGAAGACCGCATTTCTCAATGGCTTCATACAGGAGGAGGTGTACATTGAGCAGCCACAGGGCTTTGAGGTGCATGGGAAGGAGTCCTATGTGTGCAGACTGAAGAAGGCCCTTTATGGCCTGAAGCAAGCTCCCAGAGCTTGGTACTCCAGGATAGATACTTACTTGCAGAAGATGGGTTTCACAAAGAGTGAGGCAGATCCGAACCTTTACTATATTGTGATAGGTGAGGAGCCTCTCATTCCGGTGTTGTATGTGGATGACTTAGTCATTACAGGTGCAGAGAGACTCATAGAGCACTGCAAGAGAGATCTTGCGGCGGAGTTTGAGATGAAGGACATCGGCTTGATGCATTACTTTTTGGGTTTGGAGGTGTGGCATGAGGAGGGGCATTTCTTCCTGGGACAGGGGAAGTATATTGTGGACATCCTTGGCAGATTCCACATGGAGGATTGTAGACCCATGTCGACACCGATGATCACCAACTGGAAGAAGCTTCATGCTTCAGATTCCGAGTTGGTGGATCCCACATTGTATAGACAACTGATTGGTTCCTTGATGTATTTGGTCAACACTAGACCAGATATATGTTTTGCAGTCAACACGATGAGCCAGTTCATGTGTGAGCCCAAGAGGGTGCACTGGGTTGCTGCAAAACACATTTTGCGGTACTTGCAGGGGACAGTGGATTATGGTCTGGATTATAGGCAGGGGGATGGAGTGAGATTGGCAGGTTATACTGATTCTGATTGAGCAGGTTGTGCTTCTGATAGGAAGAGCACTTCAAGGTGTTGTTTTGGGTTTGGTTCGGCAGTGGTGTCGTGGTTCAGCCAAAAGCAGCAGTCAGTAGCATTGAATTCAGTGGAAGCAGAGTACATGGCAGCCAGTCTAGCTAGTTGTGAGGCCATCCGGCTTCGCAAGATGTTGTTTGGCTTATTTGGTCAGCCGTTGAGACCTTCAGTGATTTACTGTGATAATCAGAGTTGCATTAAACTCACAGAGAATCCAGTATTTCATGACAGGTCAAAGCATATCGGGATCAAATATCATTTCATTAGAGACTATGTTCAGAAAGGAGCTGTGAAGCTTGAGTATATTCCCACTGATGAGCAAGTTGCAAATATTCTTACCAAAGCCTTACCACGGGGCAAGCATGTCTACTTCAGAGACAAGATGGGTGTGGTGAGGAACACCTTCCTCGGTAAGAGGGAGTGTTGAAATTTGGTACCGGAGGACAGGTGGTTCCCTAAGGCTTTGATCTTTGGCCTAGGGAAAAGTGTCCAAAAGAATTTAATTTTTCTTCTAAAGTGACTTTATAAAGTTATAAAGTCAAATCTAATTTAAAAGTGACTTTAAGTGATAAAGTTACTAAAGTCTAATTTTAAAGTGGCTTTAATAAAGTCAATGTGAAATTAGAAAGGAAAAGTGACTTTGGAAATAAATGACTAAGTGGGTCTTTATTAAAGTGGGGTGAATTAAAAAATAGAAAGTGAGATTTAAATGAGCATCTAATCTCAGCCCTAGATCTAAAGCTATCTCTGCCATTAGATTTAGGGATCCCCCAAAAGTCACTTAGGGTTAGGTTAAAGGAGGAAAATGAGAGAAAAGGTCATTCATTCTTTCATAAGCAAATTGAGAGATGGAGAGGAAGAGAGCAAAGGATATTTCTGAGCAGAGAAGGAGGAAGAACAGCACCTTGGCATGCATACCAAGGCAGCAAGATTTCAGCAAATCCATACAGCAAGCAACAGCACAAAGTTCAAGGCAAGTGGCACGAATTTCGAGGAGAGAAAACAACGTTTAATGAAGCACGAATTTTGAGGTCCCTACAGCAGTTAAGGAGGCCCGAAAACCGAGGTCCGTACAGCAGCAAAACATATATGTTTTTCTGAAATACGTATAGCAGTTTTCAGCACGCAAATCGAGGTCCGTATAGCACGTTTTTCGAGGCAACAAGTAGCACAGTTTTCGAGGAGTCCGTACAGCTGTTCCAGCATTGTTTTCGATGTTGTCCGTACAGCATTTAATGATGTACTTTCTGCTGTAATTTTATGTTTCTGTTCGGCACGAAAATAGAAGCGAAGGTTGTGCACAGTGTTTTCGGTGTTGTCCGTACAGCATTTAAGGCTGTACTTTCTGCAGTAATTTTCTGTTTCTATTTGGCACGAAAAATCGAAGCAAAGGTTGTGCACAGTGTTTTCGGTGCTATCCATACAACATTTAAGGCTGTACTTTCTACTATAATTTTTTGTTTCAGTTTGGCACGAAAATCCGTTGCTGCCCATCTTGGTTAATCTCCTGATCTCTTCTTGACGAAGAGCTAGCCACATGTCTTCCCAATTTGGACGTGTCACTCTACCCAAGCTGCCTTGGACAAAGATCTCCCACTCTTCAGATACTGCATTCAGTGCAGTCCTCACCATAAGACTATCATCAGGAACGACCCCCATAGCAACTAGCTAATCTCGAATCGCCTTCAATCTAATGAGGAAGGGGTCGATTTCATCTCCCTTATGTATCTAAAATAGTCGCAGTTGAAGAACGAGTCGATTTCCTCTCCCTTCTATTGCTTCTCTTAGCAAGAGACTCGGGACTAGGTTTCTTGGTGATAAAAACACTCCAGAGAATACGCTCCCTCTGACAAGTGACTTCCCACCCAAAAATCCTCCACCGATTCAGTCGAATCAACTCTCTCCAATCACTCTACTAATCAAATCTCAGACTTCTTGGCTAGAAATTATGTTGAGGAATTGTTTCCCCTACTTTGTCAACACTTCTAGACATTGTTCCGCACTGGCAGAAACAATGCCCAACTAGCAACTTCGAAGAACCAAACTGCACTTCCAGCACGCGCAACTGGCACGACGTCACCTCTTCTCGTACTGCGTCACCATCCTGGGCCTGCGTGAGCCTCTGCGTCAGCTCTGCGTCAGCTAGACTGGCTCTGCGTCACCCCTCTGTGTCTGCATCAGCTAGACAGGATGTGTGTCACCCCTCCTGGGCTCTACGTTGTCCCTCAGGTGTTGAACTGCCTTTTCATGCATCTATGCTGTCATAGTCGCCTTCCTGCAACCCAAAAAAAAAACTTCCCCTCTTCGTTGATGGTTTCAGCTCTCCTTGATCTGCAATAGCTCTGATACCATGTGAAAATTTCAGAATCCTTATTACAGAAATCTTATTGCAGAAATCTGGTTTACTTCTCCTACATGTGTTTTTAACTTAACAAGTTATTTTCATAAATATTCAGAAAACATTGAAGTAAACACACTACAACCTACACATACAAACAGGTCAAGTACTGAAGAATTAAGCACATTCGACAAAGGACACACAAGATTTTTTGATCAAATGGCCCCGAAAAACCCAATGGGGGAAAACCAGTGCAGCAGCGCTTGAGGGGGGAAAACCCAATGCGGGAAAACTGGTGCAGCAGCGCTTGAGGGTTTTATTATTATGCAAAATTTTTAATACAATCTACGGTACCAGTAGTGGTTTACCCAACAAAGAAAATCCCGGCATGTGTACCTCTATCTCCGGAGACAGATAATATGGTTGATTCAGCTGAGGATGAAGAACCCCACAGGTGCCGGTGCAGTCACTGTGTCACCCTTCAATGTGGCTGTGTTACCCCTTCTGGATCTGCTGTATACGAGCCCTATCTAGCCCTCTGAAACCCCAGCGTAGCTCTCTCAATGACTGCTTCAACCTTTTCCGATTCTGTGTCCCTCTGTGTGAGCTCTTTTGGCTCTGTGTCACCCCTGTTGGGCTTACATTGGCTCTACGTCACCCCTGTTGGGCTTTCCGGTTCTGCGTCCCTCTGTGTGAGCTCTTTTGGCTCTGCGTCACCCCTGTTGGACTTACGTTGCCTCTGCATCACCCCTGTTGGGCTTACGCTGCCTCTGCCTCACCCATCCAGGGCTACGCTGCTCCTCTAGTACGGATCTACCTCTCTGCCAATGTATTCTCGGCCTCGGATCTAAAATCCCCTTGTCAATTTGCCCCTTGCTGCACTGCAAGCTAACTCGAAATTTCTCAGCAAACCGCGCCCCAAAATTGGGACTTAGCTCAAGCGCTATCGCTATGTGTCTGTGCTCCAACTGACTCCAAGCCTTCCTTTAATACTTTTCTTGTCGAACATTCAACAGTCATGATCTAATCTCTAATCGATGGCTAAGATTAGAAAAGATTTGATCCTCATCACTTAGAACATTCTCACCTAGATGTCTAAATTAATTCACTTTAATTATTTAATTTTCCTAAGTTAGACTTAGGGTCTCCATTAAAATAATTAATTATTTGAATAACTTAGGCTCCGTGTGGAATTTCTCCAAACGAGTTTTGAGACTTGGAGATCTCATGTCTTCTAGCCCCTCCACAAAGTTTCGGAGCTAGAGCACATCGGATGCTACCCCAAAAATCAACAGTCTGGTGGTTGGCCCGGTGGTATGTCCCCAAAAATCATAGAGTAACGGTCAAGGATGGCCTGCACATCTGGATGCGTGGGCTGAGCTGCACCACCTACCTCTAAAACTCTCAGATCAACTGCCCACTCTATGTCTCCCCGTCTGAAGTCTGCCTCCATCCTATGCCAAAAACTATCAAACTGGGGTATGTATGCATGCCCCTGGGCATCACAGGTTTCCCGCTCTTGTCCGTGAATTCCATCTCCAACTTCTACCAATCTGTAGTGACTCTACCAAGGGTGATTAGCCACTGGACCCCCAACACCATGTTGGTGTTCGAAATGTCGACCACAAAGAAATGGTCTGTCATTGAGTATGTCCCCATGGTCACCGTCAAAGCTGGAACATACCGCATGCACTGCATCGTTCTACCTCCCGAAACTAGTACAGAGAATCCATCAAACCCCTTTGTCTGGATACCCCGCCTTTGTACCATTTGGGCATCTATGAAACTGTGCATGGCTCCACTGTCCACTAGCACCGAGACACGTTGTCCGTGAACTATCCCCCGGGCCCTCAGTGTTAATTACTTGGGTGTCCCCTGCAAAGATGCAAGGACCCCTCCGGTCAGTGCAAACGCTAACCCTCCTGCTACTGGAGGAGGTGGTGGTGGAGGACCTTCCTCTGGCTCTGTTGCGCTGTCATCTCCTCCCATCTCCAAGAGTGTCTCCTCTTCTCCCTCACTATCTGAGTAGACCACAATGTAGTGTGCCTTCCCTCCAGCACACCTATGACACGGTGCCCATGGCTCCTGGCATGTGAAGCAAAGCTTCTTCCTCCTCAAATCTCTCCAGGTATCATCATCTAATGGCCCCCAGCCTTGGTTACCTCTCAGGGTTGGAGCTCTCTTGTCCCTTCCTCTCTGCTGGAAGGTTGGTCAATTGGGTATGGGGCCCCTACTCCTCGGTAATGCATCCTGTAAATCGCGGGTCCTCCCAACTATGTCTTGCAGCGTAGTGGGTCGAGTTAACCTCACTAGCCCACACAATGGCTCTACCACCCCATCTATAAACATAAAGATCCTCCTGGATTCCGAAATATCCGGAGCCATCACTGATAACCTCAAGAAATCTGAGATGTAGGTCTCAGGATTCCTCGTCTACTTGAGCTTGGTCAGCTCCCCAAAGTGCTCCTCAGGATGCCTCCAATCAAATATCTCCATCACTCTCCTAGTGAAGTCATCATATGTTGTCTCTCCTGAGTGACCCAGCGTAGTCAACCCATGAAACCACCAGTCATGGGCTTCTCCCTCCAAGTGTAGTGCAACCACCTTGATGGCCTCCACCTCTGTCATCTGGTAAAGTTGGAAATAGATGTCCAGCTTCTCCACCCATGCTTTAGCTGAACTTTTCGATGACCCATCAAAAGTTGGCAGAAAAATCCTGCCCACGATACGTTGCAGGTCACTCCCCTGTGTGCACCCTCCTCCTCTGGCTTGGCCCTTGGGTCTGTTGTTGCTCTTCAGTGGGCAAAACTTGTTGAAGGTGATAGTTCCTCCAAACTCTAGACCGTAGGAGTGATACTCTACAAAATAATCTCCATAATGAGCCACCTACGACTCTTGTTGCCTCCTGCTCCTGAGGCTAGAAATGTGGGAATGGTTGAGCGTGGTGGAGCGTGTGATACAACTTGGCATTGTTGAGATTTTGTGTATTTGGGGTAACATCAGTTGTGCTCTAGCTCCCAAACTTTGAGGAAGGACTAAAGTTCACCTGATCTACAAAACCCAGAAATGGATTTGGGAAATTTCATCTGGTTTAGGAGATATTAAATTAATTAATTATTTTAATTTATTACCTAAGTTAAAACTTAGAGAACTTAAATAATTAAAGTGAATTTAATTAAACATGTGATGAAATTGACATAAGTCACACGGATCAAGCTTTCTTTTAATCTTAGGCATTGATTCAAGATTTGATCATGGTCGTTGATTTGCCAACGAGAAAACTATAAAGGAAAGGCTTGGGGTCATTTGTAAAGACACACAAAGGCAGAGCACTGAAGCTAAGCTGAGATTCTAGAGTAGGGTTTCCTAAGAATATTCAGAAGTGTTTCAGCTGCAGAGAGGGGAATTTAGACCAAGGAGATGATCTAATCCCAGGGTCTAGAATACACAAGAGGCAGAGAAGAGATCAACTCAAGGACAGCACAGAGGAAGGCAGCAGCAGCTAGGGCAGCGTAATTTTCGAGAGGCTTTGTTGGAAATACTAAGAGGGGGGTGAATCAGTATTTCTTTTCAATTGTTAATTTTACCAATTAGATGACCTATATTTAGAACACAAAATGAACAATAAGAGTAAATACTTTTATTAATTTCTTCTTTACAATAAATCAAGTACAATATATGTAGGGCTCCAACCCTAGATGAAGACACCAATCTTCAATCTCCCAGGCTCCAACCTGTATTTGCCAAGCACCAACTTGGACTTCCAAGGCTCCAACCTTGTCAATTCTGAGGCACCAACCTCAAGGGCTCCAACCCTAGATGAAGACACCAATCTTCAATCTCCCAGGCTCCAACCTGTATTTCCCAAGCACCAACTTGGACTTCCAAGGCTCCAACCTTGTCAACTCTGAGGCACCAACCTCAAAGGCTCCAACCCTATATCTGGTACAGGCTCCAACCTAGTCTCTTGAGGACTCCTATCCTCTAAGGCTCCAACCATATCTTCCAAGGCACCGACCTTGTCTCTATGAGGCTCCAATCTCTTGGGCCCCAACTCACAGCTTCACTTCGTCAAAATATCTTTAGTTATTCTTCACGACTCCCAAAATCTTCTTCAACGAGCCCTGACAATCTTCACTTAGTCTTCATTGTTGTCTCCACATTACGTCATCAATGACAACCTTTTCTTCGTAGAAGGCGTCACCGCTGCTCTTCATCGTACCCAAACAATTTCTCCAAGTTACCTCATGATGGTTTCAATGCATCATCGTCTAAAATAAAGTCTCCAAGATCAACTTAGGCTTCTCAACAAGCTGTCTTCAGTAAGCTGCACTAAGTCTCAAGGACACCACCAAATAATTCATTAAGTGCTTCACAATGTCTTCAATGTTCCAATCTCTGTTGCCTCAAGTCAACACAAGGGTTCTTCTATTATGCTCCAGCAATGCTTCAAACAGGTTGCTTCTAGATTTCCTCCAATACTGTTGTAGGGTCTGTTGCACAATGGTCTTCAAGATTTTCTCCAACTCTTCTCTAAAAGGTTTGCTTCAAGATGTCTTCAATAGGTCTCCATAAGTCTTCTAAAGGTGACTCCAAAATCTGTCACAATTCTGCCTCGTGACTGCTCCAGATATGATGCCCAAAACCACCATTCAAGACATGACCAATGACTAGTATTAATGCTGGAACAAGTGCACTTCAACAAGCATGTAATGAATAAATAATGTAGATAAATGATAAATTAGTTAATTAGTAATTAGGCTGAAAGGTCACGTCTGATAAGACATGACCTTTCGTGAAGAGGCACCTGCGTAGGTATATAAGCAGGCCTCATTTGTAACATTCAAGCAATTCATTTCATCACACTACCTAATATAATATTTGTATCCTCATGGATGAATAGGCCCATAAGTCTTACGGAATATTGGAAGCCCAGAGGAACTTTGTTCGCTTCCATTTGGTATCGAGCTGTTCGTCGTCGGCCTCCCCTTTGCTGCTGAGGGCCACGCTCTACGATCCACGGTCCTTGACCGAAAATTCGTCAACCTTGTTGCCGTTGAAGCGTTTTGCTACACATTTGGAGTTTCTCCATTTTTGCCAGTAGGCCTTTGGCCATAAGAGAAGAAATATTAAAAAAGGAAGAAGAGAAAAGTCAAAATATATTAAAAAAAAAAGGAAAAGGGATATACATATATAAAAAAGGGGTATTAAAAAAAAAAAAAGAGAAGTCAATATATATTAAAAAAAAGAAGAAAAAAAAAGAGATTTATATAAATAAATAAATAAGAAAAAAATAGAGTAAAAAAAAAAGAAAAAGAAAGAAAGAAAGATATATTTAAACACAAAAAAGGGCATGAAAAAAAAATTGAATGAAAAAAAAGGTATAGTCAACTTAACCTACAATGTTCTCCTACCTCTGCCGGGAGCCCCAACCGTGGTCACTATCCGCCTGACAGTGAACAAAAAAAAAAAAAAAAACCTCCATTGATTTCTTGGCCAAATATAGATTCTGGCAGGTGTTACACAGGGATCCTCATAAAATTTCCGTATTGTTTACTTGCAATTGTCACCTGTGTCTATGCTACAACAGGAGCATATAAAAAATTGAAGATCGCCAGATCTACCACAACCCGTCGCATAGATTGACGTTGAGCCATCGCAGTCATCAGACAACGTGGCTAACTAGGAGCGCAACCACCATTTCTTTTGTCGACTACCAACGCTGTTGTCTGCAAATTGCTGGCATCTTCTCGCTTTTAAAAATCAGACTCCGTCAATTCCACTGCCTTTCTTACTCATACGTTGGTTTTCTGTTGTCTACATAGAAGCTGTCGTCCGGTTTTCTGGGCACGCTTCCACTCGAAGTTACCACTATCCGACTGTGCAACAACCATCCATCGAGTCATTGACCAATCGTTTGCCTTCCGCCCCGCCACTCAGCCCTTGCACGTCTGTCTTCCGCCCCACCACTCAGCACTGCGCTCGTCTATCTTCCACTGCCCCCGCATCCAATAGCTGCCACCGTGCCGTGTCCAACTCTGTCTACACAGTTTATCGTTACCCCTATTCGTGCAACAGAAATTAAAAACACGCCTCTGTCCAAACATTTTATCGTTTACCCATGTTGGTGCAACTAAATTGAAAGAGATTATTCACTTCAAAAGGAGAAGAACGACGTGACCTTGATATATGAAAAGGCATAACTTTTTAAAGTGATTTTAAATTTTATAAAAAGGGGTAAAACCAATTAGATAATATTTAATCCCATTCGTTCACTTAAGTTGAGGTTATACCAGTATAAAGGAATTAAGGTTGAAGTTTTAAGAAATCAACTGATCAAGAAGTTAATTATAAATCAAAGGGTACTTTATATATATATATATATATATTAAAAGGGGACTTTTGAAGTTAAAAGGAAAGTGTATATATAGAAGAGTTTAAAAAAAAAGGGGGACCAAGAAAAAAGTCAAGCATATTGAAGGTTTTATCCAATTTTACAAAGTCAAACTATTCAAAGGGTATTATATATATTTATATATATAGGTATATGAGACAAATTGTCATATATAAATAAATAAATAATAAATAAAAATCTTTTAAAAGGAAGGGAAGCTTTAAAAAAAAAATACTATTAAAGTAAAAGTAGAAAAAAAAAAAAAAGGTATTTTGAAGTTATTAAAGATTTATAATCAAGGAAGTTTATAAGTTAAAAAGAGTGAATTTGAAGAATATTTATCTCAACAAGCAAAATGACATCTAATACAAAAATGAAGTCAGGACGATTTTTAGAATTAGAAATGCTACCTATCGACCCTAAAGCGCTACTTAAAATTAAAGGAAGTATCGCAGGAAAAGATGTCACTATTGCTATATCACCCGCTGAAGAGAAAAATTATATAAACCCTAAAATTGCCAACCAGTTGGTGATTCCTGAGTCAAATATAATTGAAAAATTAGACATTTTTGACAAGAAAAAATACAACATAAAAAATCTACAACTAAACATTGGGGATTATACTTTTATCTCTCAATTTACCATGAAAACCTTACTTTTGGATAGTAGTGATATTGTGTTGGGTTCACCATGGATGGAAACCTTAGGTTCAGTTATCCTAAATACGAAAAAGAAATTTTTGACATTCACCTACAAAAAGAAGAAGATAACGCTACAAGACGTTAACTTGAAGCCAAATTCCGTGACGCTTGAAGACGTACAAGAAATTTCGCAGGTAATTTCTCAAGAAGGTAAAAAGGTGATACAAAATATGCAAAAGGAAATCGACAAAATCACCACTAATAAGAATGAAGAAGTTGCTCGCCTCAAGGACCACAACGACAAATTACTAACGCAAATTAAGAAGTTGAAGAGAGACAAGAAGTCATTAGAAAACAAAGTGCAACAACTTGTCGAAAATAAAGCATCGAATGTAGAAATCCGAGTTGAAGAGAAGGAAACTGGTACTAATGCAGTAAATGTCATAACTCAAGAAGAAGACAAGCAAGTTGCAAAAGATGCAAACTTAGATGTTGTAGTTCCGGCGATGAACATTTCAAGCGAAAGTTATGTAACCAACTCAATAACATCATCGCCAAAAGAAAATCAAAACATCACCACACAACTAAGAATGGAAAGTCAAACCAAAAAAGTTCCCTATCGACATCCAAATCACGGGAGCAGACAACTCGATCAAGCTATGTCTTCAGAACAGAAACAAGTTGATATTCCGAAGAATACTAATATCAGTGCAATGCGCTCAAGTGATAATTCAGCACAAGTTTCAAGTCGCCACGAGATTCCACAGAAAATTGATTTAGGATGGTCTGATCCATTCTCAGTGCGACAGTTTTGTTTGTCACTTAGAGGATCATATCAACTTGTGTCGACAAGGATGTCTTCCCCGAGACGAGAAGATGTTCGTAACAGGAAAAGAAATCGAGGCCTTTCATCAACAAGCTTTGAGGACAAAGCTTTTTGAGGGGAAGGCATTGTAATGAATAAATAATGTAGATAAATGATAAATTAGTTAATTAGTAATTAGGCTGAAAGGTCACGTCTGATAAGACATGACCTTTCGTGAAGAGGCACCTGCGTAGGTATATAAGCAGGCCTCATTTGTAACATTCAAGCAATTCATATTCATCATCTTTCTAATATAATATTTGTATCCTCATGGATATTCGGATATTTCAAGTCTTCTGGAATATTTAGTTTGAGAAGGAACTTTGTTCGCTTCAAAGCAGCTCCACAATGTTTTCAAAGTCTGCCTTCCAAATCTGCTTCAACTAAAGTCTTCAAGCTTGCTCTAAATTGTCTTCACAATTCCTTCAACTGCTTACTTTACAGTAGTTCCAAGAATTTTCAATGGTGTGACAATTTTGACTTGAAAGGAGACTTCAAGATTATCCTAGCACAGTTTAAGACTCTCTTCTGGGGTTGTTTTGTAATGCCATCATAGTCTACTTCAAAAGGTTTAAAGTCTTCAGCTCCACGTCTTTAAAAAGACTTCCTCGACCTTCAACCCTTACAGCTGCAGTAGCTTCCTGCAACAATAGTGATAAGAGATTGTTATAAACCTTAATCCTTATTGCTGTAGCAGCCTATCAATATCCAACGAAATTCTGTCATGAGTATCTTCCACAGGTCCTGAATTTTGTTCAAGTTCTAGCCTCCACTTCACAAATGAGCTATTCACTTGATGACTGTGGCTTAAGCACCGAACCCACAGGTTCGTTGTTCGAGGTTCTATCCACTGTTTAATTCGAGCTCTTTAGTAGTAATCACTGTTCTTGATCCTTCCACAAGTCTTGCTTCACAAAACTGTCCACACACCGAGCTCTTTATAGATGACCTGTTCTGTAGTTTGAGGTTCGAGCTTGAATGATCTCTTTAACACTGAAATTTCCCAAGCATTAACCACAGGTCCGATTGACTGTACTTTGAAAATAATCCGAGCCACTGCCCACAGGACTGAACTTCAATAAATCTGTAATCTGAAATTTAAAAGGCTCAAGTCTGAATTTTTAAATGCCAAAACTGTGAAAAAATCCACCTCGGCCTCCTTGCTGTCTTTACCCTCTTGACTGTGTTTTTTCACCAAACTGGATGCCAAGAATTAAGTGTTTAACCTTGTATTTATACGGTTTATTTTTTTTTTTTTTTAATCACGAATGAAGAGACATGACTCTTGGTGGGAGGCCGACTTATACAAGAGGCTTAGGTCAGCTTGCATACAAATTACATTTTTCCAAACATGTAAATTCATTTTCTATCAAACCAGGGAGTTAGAGGGCGTGTAATAGCTCGTTACAAAGGGCTTGTCCACCTCTACACTCACCGTTAGCTAAGGTCATTTGATCATCAATAAAATAATATTTGTGAAACTATCATCATTATTTCATTTTAGGCAGTCTTTAGGATTTTATGTCGGGGACAGAGTTTAGGGCTTCTTCACTTGTGTTCTCCATTAGGATAGGCATCCTTATTTCATTAAAGACTAGGGCACTATGAGCATCAATCAAGGAGAGCTTGTCATCAAATAGATAAGGGCTAGGGATTCATCAATGCATATTATTATGCTATGGCATACAAGGTAAAGAACATCATGAGGCTAGGGTATGTTATCAAGCATCATTATAAATTGTCCTAGGGTTGACTTCATTAATGGATTGACCTCATATTGACTTAAGTGACCTATGCACATAGGAATATCTTCTAGGGTGAACATGAGGATAAAGCAACATCACGCATCACAAGAATATTTGCTATCACAAACAATGCCATATTGACATCAATGACAACCTTGACCAACAGGCCCTTCAAGGGTTACGCAGAGACCCTTAGGGGCAGCATAGTGACTACGTCACCCATTCTGGGTAATGCAGTCCCTTCCAGAGCAGCGCTGAGGGATTGGAGGCCATCCAAGGCTGACGCAGAGCATTTCAGGGACAGCACTGGGGTTTCTAGGCCCTAATCTTGGCTGAGTTCTGTAAAACCCGTTTGAGGGTGTGGATCAGTCATTATTTTGGCCCTAGATCAGCCAGTGAGTTGTAGATCTAGCATTATCTATGTCGGGTTTTCCAAATCTGGAACCCAGATTTATGTATTCAGAAATATTCTTAATAATAGAACCCTCCAGCAGCGAGAGACTGATTTTCCAACCTTGGGTTTTTTCATGGACTATTTATCCAGAAATAACTGTGTCACTTTGTCAATGTGTGCATGTGCTTATTCTAGATCTGAATTGGTAGAGATCTGTTATGTGTTTTGCTTCGATGTTAACTTGAATTTATTCAGTTGATAACTTATCTAAGTAGGAGGAGCTTAATCGGATTAACAGTAATAATTTTTGCATATGATATAAGATTCAGAAATTTCTACATGGTATCAGAGCAATTGCAGATCTAGGAGGGTCACCAGCTGAAGAATCTGAAGGACCTAGCTGCAGAAAGCAACTAGAAAAGCAACAGAGAAGCAGATCTGAAGGGACAGCGCAGTTTTCAGGAGCAGATTCACGCAGAAGGAAGGGTGACGTTGTCCAGCGTCGTGTCCTAGCAAGCCCACGTAGTTACTGCGTAGAGGCAGCTCAAAAACAGCGTTGGTTGGGTCTAAAGCCAGCCAGTGTGATTCATATCTGAATATGCCAGATCCAGAAAAGTTGCAGAAACTCAGAAGAGTTGTTGGGGTTAAAATTATGAAGATTTCAAATTTTTAGCCTTAGCATAAGTGACAAAGATTGGGAAGAGATCGGCTTCTCAGAAAGTTTCTTACCAAAGGAAACTTGCAGTTTGATCAGAGGATCAAAGAAGAAGCTGAATCATAGTTGATTTGGTAGATTTCCAAGGAGGGAAATCAGTGGTCAGAGAGAGCAGATGTTAGAAGTGTTGTCATTGATGGCAAAGGACAGCAGCAGGACAACAGCAGTGGCAAAGAACAGCAGCAGAGGCAAAGCAGAATATAGTGACAGGATATGCAGGAGCATGAGGAGAACAGAGTGAGAAAGAGGCAAAGCAGAATACAGTGACAGGATGTGTAGACAGGAAGCATGAGGAGCAGATTTACACTACTGCAGAAGACTCTACATATAGAGCATGAAAGGACAGGAGTTTACATTTGGCAGAGCAGCAGATTGCACATACAGGAAATACAGTAAGGGCTTCGAAGAATTCGAAATAAAAACCTGGAATGCGCATTGAGTTTTCTAATAGATTTGGAGCGGAACCATGAGTGGAAGAAGTGAACCTCTGTCTAAGTGATAAACCCTGTTGTATAGAACGCGAAGATTCGCTAGAATTGGAGTAAAAGAGCATTGGTTTATTGCCGGCAGAGTAATATCTGTGGGACTTAATCATTGAGTTAGAGCGAGGAATGAAGTCGAAGAACTGTGTTAACCATAGTAAGAAACCGAGTTAAGTACTATGCAATTACCTGGAGTGGTTTTGTGAAACCAATACCACCTTCATCGCGCTGCTTTTGGGCCAGGAGCAAAAACTCACAAAATAACGCGATCCAATACATTTGTGCAACGTTAGCAGTCCAAAACCGCCCATATCGCGTTTCTTTGGAACACTAATCTTCTGTTGAAAAGAAAACGCGATATCAACTTGGTTCGTCAGATCTGGAGGCCGGTGGATCAAACGATGGTCGCGCAACAAGTTGCACAGGAGATAAGTTAAGGAATGGCCCGGTTGTTTTATGTTGAAAACCATTCATTTACATGTTGAGGTGTGGGCCCTGTGGGCGAAATATATGTTAAAATGTTGTGTTGATAGTGTAATCGGGTTCATAACACAAGTTCAAAGGTTGTGCACTGTATTAAGATTTTATTATAAGCTAAGGGTCGAATCATTGTATAAAGTGCTAAGGTCGGGTTTTTAAATAAATCAAATAAAAGGTGTTGATTTATGGTTCGAGTCGAAAGGTTGAATACTGTTGCAAGGTTAACATTATTAAAGCTCTTTGTTATAAAGGCCAAGGCTTATATAAAAGGTTGGGTGATTCATTTAATTTACCAAAGGTTATATTATTTGAGAGTTTAATAACAAAGGTGAAGTGTGTATAGTTGTTGGACCCAAAAATCCCTGTGGATATACGCATTAGTGTGTTGGGTTAACAAAGTCAACCAATGAACCAAATCCAAAGTTAATTCGCATGTGGGACCCTCACCCAATCGCATCGAAGCATCGGAGCATAAGAATATCGAAACATCCAAATGCAAATTGCGATTGCGATTGAGTTCCGGACCCGATATGGTTTAAACAACGATTCATATATGTTTGAATTCCGGAGATTTGATAGCTAGTGGGACCCTTTGTTAATCGCACCAAACTGTTAAAGGATGTGATTGCGATTAATCGCATCGGCACATTCAAATAAACAGTGTTTCATCGCATCGGACAGAAGCAGAGCATCGAAGCAATATATTAAAAGATTGCGATTGCAATGAAGAACTGGACCCGATGGGCTTATAAACTATGATTCATACATGCTTAAGTTCCGCATCAAAGCAAACCATCGCATTGGAGTAACAAATCGCATCTGCAAAATAAAGTAAACAGTAAATTATTGCATCGGGAGTATTCAAGTTGCGATTAATCGCATTGGCGATTAGAGCAGAAGAGTTTAGAATTTATAAAGCTGTGGGACCCAGAGCTTTTAAAGGTCAGCGTTGGTTGTTCAGTAATTAAAATCCAAGGTTTATTAAAAAGGTTTTATTGTATTGCTAAGAGTTATTTATGTTGGATTAAAAGACAGTTGTACAGGCAGCAGTTATGCAACTGCAATGAACGGGGAAAATGAATATAGTGAACCGAAAAAGAGAGGCGTGGTTGTTGATGAATGAGAGAGCAAGACAGAGAGAGAGCAGTGTTGTTCAAAATTTTATACTGTAATTGAATGTAAAGTTTTTAACTGTTTACATTGTTTGTGATGTAATTGGCAAGTCTCCGGAGAAAGATAAAATCCCACTATAAAGTTGAAATGGATACATTTCTCTGAGTAAATTGATAAAAGAGAAGAGAGTGCAGAATTGAAGGAAAAGAAATAATCAAGCAAATATGAAGATTGGAGTACA
Organism: Pinus albicaulis; assembly: GCA_034641835.2. Taxonomy (NCBI): domain Eukaryota; kingdom Viridiplantae; phylum Streptophyta; class Pinopsida; order Pinales; family Pinaceae; genus Pinus; species Pinus albicaulis. The sequence goes on from CM076573.1 coordinate 399,971,692, forward strand.
GTTTTTTTAAAAAAAACAATCAAAGGTACAGAACAGAGCTGATATTCAAGGTAAATCAACAAATGTTTCTTTTATGAAAAAGAGGGAGTTGAAGCTTCCTTGCAAGTTGTAGCATGCAGAATTTGAGGTTGGAGCCTCCTGCAGGTTGGTGCTTACAGAAAATCAGCGGTGAGAGGGAGTTGGAGCTTACCTTTACATCACAACAATAATAAGATGTGGTTTTCTCCCTTTATGGGTTTCCACGTATATCTGGTATCTCTGTGTGTGATGTTTATGTGTTGATTTGGTTATTCAGTCTGCTTAATAGTTACTGCTCTTGTCATAATTCTGTTGTTACATTGTCTTAACATTTCTACACATATAAGTTTGGTTCCACATAAAATTGATCATGAAAGATAAATTGTAAATAAGTTTAACTGAAAGGTTTTAAAAATTCTTGAAGGGGTTAAACTGATTCACCCCACCGCCCCCCCCCCCCCCCTCTCAGTTTAACTAAGGTTTCAATAGCAGAAGGCACTTGTTTTGCCAAGGGCCTTAGATCCATTTCTCTAGCAAAGAGAAAAGGAAGTTCCGACAAATTCTGAGCAGATGGCTCCTCATGGACTGCATGATCAGGATAGGCTAGAGGGCCTCTCAACCTTTTCGGTTTGGAAGGAAAGGATACTGATTGTCCTTGAGGCGTACAATCTAAGAGATCATGCAGAGCAGACTCTAGCCACACTGACAAATGCGGATCTCCTATGGAAGCATAAGGAAGTTGTTGGGCATGCCAAGCGGCTGATAATGTACAGTATCAAGGACCATACTGTACCACACATAGCTGAGAAGAAGACAGCTAATGAGATGTGGAAGGCCTTGACTTCCCTATATGAGGGAAACTTTGTCCAAAGAAAAATGTTGTTGGAGACCCAAATGAGATCATTCATGATGACCAAGGGAGGAGACATGGAACACTTCCTCTTCAGACTGCAGGCAATCAGGGATAACTGACTGCAACGGGTGCAACCGTAGATGATGCTGTGATAGTCAAGGTTGTCCTCAATGCAATCACGGATGAGTGGGAAACCTTTGTCCAAAGTATCTTGGGCAGAGCAGACCTCCCAAATTAGGACAGCTTATGGTCAATCCTGCGGCAAGAAGAACTACACAGATTCACCAAGAAGCAGCACAACCTTGCGTTGAGCAAAGTAAAGAAGGAAGAGGAGGAAGATGCAGTTTTGGCATCAAAGAAGCAGTCGAAGAAGAAGAAGGATCTTTAAAAGATCAAGTGCTTCCAGTGTGGTGAAATGGGACATTTTTCCAGCCATTGTCCGGAGAAGAAAAGGGACAAGGAAGCATCGTCTTCCAAGGCAGCTGTGGCAGATGATGGGTTAGGAGATGATGCAGCCATGAGTGCTCATGAACCACGGAGGTGGGGTGACATGGACATGTAGAGGAGCTACATGGAAGAGAGGCGGGATCCTTGAGCAGCTCATCTCTTGGATCACATGCCAGCTACGACAACCTTAAGACAGTAGCGGGACAAGTGGAGCAGTGGGTACATAGATCACAGATGAGGCAGAGGCGGAGGCAGATCTGAACACTGGGAGGAGCAGCGTAGAGCAAAGCAACAGCAGCATAGAAGCAGTAGCAGCGCAAAGGCTGATGTGACTTCAGCAGTGCAGAGCAGTGCTGTTTACGCAATGTAGAGCTGCTACAGCGCAGAAAGCTTCAGAGGGACAGCGCAGTGCAACAGCAACGTGACAGATTTCAGCACAAGGAGCTAATGTGACTTCAGGACTACAGAGGGAGTCTGATTACGCAAGCAAAGTTGTAGTTGTGCATTGTTCTTTAGATGCCAGCATAGATCTGTGGCCTATGGAGCTTCAATGATGAGGATGCAGCCCACTTGACTTGTTTGTCAAAGATTGGGAAGAAGATTCAGTTGTTTCTATCAACAACTGAAGATGCAGTGCTATGAGCAGCACAGATGCACCATATTGAGAGGGAGCTGCAATACAGAAGTTACAGTGGCAGTGGCAGAGTCATTGGCAGCAGTGCAGAGTTGAGTGGCAGCAAGCCAAGCATCTGTAGCACAGAACCAGTGCCCAAAATCATGTAATTCATAGTGTGATGTATTGCTAGAGCACACCCTTGATGCTAAGAGGGAGTGTTGAGATTTTCTGTATTTCGGGTAGCATCAGTTGTGCTCTAGCTCCCAAACTTTGAGGAAGGACTAGAGTTCACCTGATCTACAAGTCCTAGAAATGGATTTGGGAAATTTCATCTGGTTTAGGAGATATTAAATTAATAAATTATTTTAATGTATTTCCTAAGTTAAAACTTAGGGAACTTAAATAATTAAAGTGAATTTAATTAAACATGTGATGAAATTGTCATAAGTCACACGGATCAAGCTTTCTTTTAATCTTAGCCATTGATTCAAGATTTGATCATGGTCATTGATTTGTCAACGAGAAAAGTATAAAGGAAAGGCTTGGGGTCATTTGTAAAAACACAGAGGCAGAGCACTCTGGAGTATAAAAACCCAGAGAACAGAAAAATGTGTATTTATTATTGATAAAAAGATGAGATGATTTACAATTGGGAGTGACCAAGGCTTTAAATACAGTGTTATGGTGTCCCTTGGTGAATGGGCCTGATCTTTGATCATGCCCTTTTGCTTAAATAAACCTAAAACAACCTAAGGCAATGATATTTAATAATAACTAATAAGTTGTACATAACATTGCCTCTCTCTCAAAAGATGCTTTGTCCCCAAAGCATACCTAACGATGGAAATTGTTGACGAAATGCTTCAGTCTCCCAAGATGCTTCTTCTTCGAGCAAATCCTTCCACTTGATTAAGTATTCCATGATGACACGAGATCGTAGCTTCTTTTCTCGGGTAGATAGGATACTTTCTAGCTCCAAAATGATCCTTCTTTCATCATCTAAAAATGGAAGTGTTGTTTGTGCTGACTAGTGGTCACCAAGTGCCCTTTTTAAGAAGGATACATGGAAGACATTGTGAACACGACTTGTATTTGGAAGGCTTAAGCTATAAGCGACTTCGCTGATCTTTTTGTTGATTTGATACAGTCCATAGAACTTTGGTGCTAATTTGTGTTTCCCTTTTTGTTTCAGGGACAACTACTTGTATGGTTGGAGCTTGACAAATACCCATTCTCCAACTTCAAACGATCTCTCAGTTCTATTGCAGCCAGCCTGGGGACAAAGCAGCACCACCATGGTGGCGACAGCAGCACCGCTTGTAACAGCTGAAGGCAGCCAGCAGCAGCAGAAGGCGGTCACAACACGAACTCACTCTAATACCAAATGGAGTATAAAAACCCAGAGAACAGAAAAATGTATATTTATTATTGATAAAAAGATGAGATGATTTACAATTGAGAGTGACCAAGGCTTTAAATACAACCTTATGGTGTCCCTTGGTAAAGATCATGCCCTTTTGCTTAAATAAACCTAAGACAATGATATTTAATAATAACTAATAAGTTGTACATAACACACTAAAGCTAAGCTGAGATTCTAGAGCAGGGTTTGCTAAGAATACTCAGAAGTGTTTCAGCTGCAGAGAGGGGAATTTAGACCAAGGGGATGATCTGATCCCAGGGTCTAGAATACACAAGAGGCAGAGAAGAGATCAGCTCAAGGACAGCGCAGAGGAAGGCAGCAGCAAGGACAGCATAATTTTCAAGAGACCCTTCAGGGGTTACGCAGAGACCCTTAGGGGCAGCGTAGTGACTACATCACCCATTCTGGGTAACGTTGTCCCTTCTAGAGCAGTGCTGAGGGTTTGGAGGCCATCCAAGGCTGACGCAGAGGCTTTCAGGGGATTCAGAGGCTGACACAGAGCATTTCAGGGACAGCACTGGGGTTTCTAGGCCCTAATCTTGGCTGAGTTCTGTAAATCCCGTTTGAGGGTGTGGATCAATCATTATTTTGGCCCTAGATCAACCAATGAGTTGTAGATCTAGCATTATCTCTGTCGGGTTTTCCAAATCTGGAACCCAAATTTGTGTATTCAGAAATATTCTTAATAATAGAACCCTCTAGCAGCCAGAGACCAATTTTCCCACCTTGGGTTTTTTCGGGGACTATTTGTCGAGAAATAACTATCATTTGTCAATGTGTGCATGTGCTTATTCTAGATCTGAATTGGTAGAAATCTGTTATGTGTTTTGCTTCGATGTTAACTTGAATTTATTCAGTTGATAACTTATCTAAGTAGGAGGAGCTTAACCGGATTAACAGTAATAATTTCTGCATAAGATATAAGATTCAGAAATTTCTATAGGCGTATAGTGTGGGGACCAGTCTGGTGGTGTGAGGTGCCAGATCCCTCCCCAATCTGGAATTCCCCTTGAATTTCCTTCTGCTTACTATCTTCGCCAAGCTTCTAACCCATCTCCTCAGTCTTCTTGGAGAGGTCTTGCACCAATTTCAGAATAAGGTGGGCAAAATTTTTCACCTCATCTCTTCGGTCATCCCTGTGTGCCATCTCTCTCTCTTCAACCTCCGGAATGTTGTCCCCCTGGTCAAGAGTGATTTCAAGCCTCCTTTCCTTGCTCATGTACCGCTATCTCCGATAGGTGACGTTCTTCCTATCATCTAGTGTCATAGACCACGTGCTCCACAGGCTTAGCCAAGTCTATGAGCTCTGATACCACTGTAATATCCCAAATTGGGATTAACAGTAATAAAAGTGCAAATAGACAAGTAACTACAGCGAAATCAAAAACACCATTAAACACACATAGAATGAAGCCAAATTCAGCGCTGAGCCATTTTATTAAGTTGCCGGAAAGAGTACAAATATGGTGCTTGGAAGGATAGCACCTAGGCCTGCTCAAGACAAGCTGAAGAAAAGCTCTAAACCTAGCAAATCCTCCTCTGCGTGGCTCACCCACTGCGCTGCCCATGCCTAGTCCAGGAAATTACTAGTGTTGTCTGACTTCAAACTGCTGGTTGGCCTTGCTCCCGTGCTCAAAAAATTTTGGGAATTGGTCACCGGACTCCTCTCACTAAACCCACTAAAACCCGTGAAGGGTTTGCAGAAAGCTCGACCCCAGAAAATGGCCCCTTTGGGCGTGGCACGTTGCTCTACTGAGTAATTCGACCTTCTGACTGAAACTGCTGGAGGATGCCTCTGAAACACTGCAAAAATCCTTGGTAGGAGGTGGCTAGCCTCCCCTCCAAATCCTTCGGTTGTTCTCTTCTTCAACTCCCTACTCCCAGTACTTCCCCTTGGTTGGACTACGTAATCACTGCGTTGTCTTAACTATCTCTGCATTGTCTTGAAGGGACTGCGTCCTCCTGCTGTTGATGCTCTGAATCGCCATCATAAAATAGTGCAACTTCCTCTCCTTAGCAGGCACTCGAAGTCCCTCGAGGTAGAGGTTGAGATCTCCACCTAAAGATCTTGTGTGCTGAACAGCACTGCAGACTTGGCTCTCCGCCTCAAGCGTGCTCAGTCAAGAAGACAAAAAATTCTAAGGTTAATGAATGTTGGAGAATGAGATGCCCCCTTTCTTTTGACTCCAACAGCCCAACGTTCCTCTTGGGCCCCACCTTGGACTGCGCTGCCCCATCACTGGCCACTCCTGCGTTGTCCCTCCTTGTCCACTCACAGCGTTGCCACTGAGCAATACGCAGAGCCTTTCATTGGCTCTTTTTGCCCCCACCAAAGCCACAGTCTTTTCCCTCCAACTATAGGAAAAAGGCATCAGCTCACTTTAATCTAATTTGTGGGTCTTGGCCCACATTATTTCTGCCCAACTTTAGGAAAAGCCAAAATTAACCAAAAATTAATATTCCAATTAGCTTATTGTTAATTTGGAATATTACACCAGTGCAACCAACATATCATCATATCACTATACATATCCCTGCTCATGTAGCAAATCCCAAAGTGAATGTTGGCCAAATCGCATGGAGGATGAAGTGGGTGGCTAGTGGGAAAATATCATGTCCATTCGAGGTAACAAGAAGCCTTAGGAAAATAAGTCAATTTAGATGTGCAAAGCTTTCCCTTTAAGTACACAATGGTGGAATGAATGACCACCCTCAAGAACTCCCTATCACCATCACTGCTCATTATATTATGCTTCGGAAGGTCATGATGGGAAGAGAAAGGAGATTTGGGACAGGTAAGATGACAACATATTAGTTGCTCAATGGAGTGATTGCATTCACAACCCTGAGGGTATGAGGGGGAAAGAGAGATACATCTAGAGGATGGTTTGTCCTCAACATCACACCTAGGGAGGTGAAAGGGCCCATGGTCACTGGAGATCATACGAAAAGGTGTGAGGGAATCACTTGTGGAAAACTTTAGATGATGAACAAGGGAAAAGGGCAAAGGGGAAAGCGAAGTCTCAACGGAAACTTTTCCTAAAAATCCAACTCAAGAGGCTCAAGTGTTTTGAATATACTCCCGGAACCATAAGGAAGGTAGGTAGGAGTGAGGGCCTTATCAATTCCATCATTGTCGGTATTAAAGATAGGGTCTTCCCAAAAAGGAGAATCAATTACCTCCAACTGCCCTCTTTCATGCAAGGGAAAATAATGATCTTTCTTCTCAAGGGTATCGATGGTTATCTCATCATAAATAATGCCTAAGAGAAAGGAGAGACCACTCTCAACCTCATCTTCCTTGTCAGTGTTGTAAATGGGAGCACAATCAAATTGAGGACCAACTATTTCTCATTTCTCCTTTTCAATGTGGAAGTAATTTTCCAAGGGGCTAATGGGATCACTTTCCTCAAGGTTCTCAAAAGAAGAGTTATCAAGAGTAATATCCTAGAGAAAGGTAAGGTTAGTCTCAACTTCACTTTCCATAGACTCATCCTTCCCAACAGGTGTTCTCAAAATCATCTTGTTTATCATGCTGACCCAACGAGGACTCATCTTCCTATTCATCACCTAGATCCTCAAGGTTATTTTCATCTTGTTCAGTAAGCAAGCGGGACTTCTCTTCTTCCCCCTTCTCTTGAAGAACAACAACTAAGGTATTTGTTATGTGATTTTGGTAAAATGCTTCTAGGAGGAGAGTAGTGGTAGGGTTTTCTTTATATTCACATTTCATCTTATCAAGATTCACTTCTTCCTTGTGTAAATGGAAGAATACTTCAATAGCATTACATTCCGTTACTAACCCCTGCATGACCCACTATATTCGTCCACTTTTTCTTGCGTGATCTAGAGACTTTTAGGATCAATCTCTTCGTTATCTTCAGAGGATATGTTCCCCACCCCACTGCTATTGCCTTCTAACTTTATCACTGACATTTCTTCACTTTCTTGATCACCTTGGTCGCCCTGATCATCCAACTGGTCACATTCTACGGGGCTTTGCAATTGAATATAATATTTGTCATTGGTTAGGTGGGTCAGAATTTTTAAAGCACAGGTTAGGTGAGCAAAGTCGGGGACTAGGATCCTCCTCATAGGCACACCTCACTATGCCGAGTTCCACTTGTTGTGACCTATGAAACCTGAGCATGAGTTCCAATATCCATACCTTCCAATAAATTTTGATAAGATTTTGCATATTTATCCACATTCTTTTGCAGTTCTTGAATGTCTTGGTCAATGAGTTTTGCAAATGTAGAACCAAGATTAATCTCTCTTTTACGATAGTCCAGTTTCTATGATTTTGCATATTAGGATTAAAATGGAGTTGCCATGGTGAATTAAAGTACTTTGATAGATGCTTGCTTCACCCTATAAGCATTGACTTTGAAGCTCAATGAAGAACTAGGGCTTCGTTCTTCCAACAGAATCACCAATAATGATATGTCAGTATGTTGTATAGGGAAAAAACACATGCCTCGTGTCCCCAATAACGACGCCAAATGTTACCTCTCAAACTATCAGGGGTCTTAGGAGGGGGTCCTAAAAGGGAAACTACTATGTCAAGGGCAACAATGGAGCAATAGCCCATTGTCACCTCAGTTAAAGCTCCTTGCTCTTTACGGACTTTCACTAATGCGAGGGTACCCGGTATAAAGGAAATCACTAGAAGGATAAGTCTATGAAGACATAAGGAGCAATTCCTAAAGCTTATTCATAGGAGAGGCTCAATTGTATGGTTTTCTTGCTTGGGAAGCTAGGTGTAAGGCTCTCTAAGAAGGGCCAGGGGAGTTTCAAGGGCTAGGTTTCGCAAATAAGTTTTGTAAAGGAGGGACCTATTCAAAACCCTTGTGAAAACTTGGTTTCCAAATGGTCGTTGTAAGATTATGTTCGAAAAGTTGTGGGACCACACAAGACCAAGTGGACCAAAAAATTAGGTCAAGTAAGAGGAATTGGTCACTCAAGGAGGGGCTTAACCTAATTTTGGAAGAGAAGAGGATCAATGGACAAATCTTCTTGGAATAAAATGCAATGATCCAAATGAGTTCACTAGCCAAGGGAAACCTAGGGCAAGAAACGGTCCTTGAGCTAGGGCTTGCAATATCGCGAGATTCCACTTTCGGATTTGCTTCAAATCTGGAGGGCCTCTAGAGAAAACTCCTTTGCAGTTGTGGACCAAAAATCGAAGTGTTTGGATGTCTAGACTGTGAGATAATTGATGCCCTAGGTGACCTATGTAGGTTAGGCCTAAAAAGAAAGAGAAAAAGGTGAGAAAAATATTCTTTAAGGTGATCACCTATGGAGGATCACTGCCTAATCCTTTGGGAAAAATGGAGTCAAGGAGATTCCAATGTTTGAGATGGATTCACTTAGTCAAGGGGGCCTCTAGAACAATTTCGCATGGCAATTAGGGCATGGGGAAATTGCTTCAAGATCTTTAACTTTGATATGCAATATATGATGACTTATTGAGATAAAATTTCAACAAAATACCTCTAGGAACAATTGCTTATTCATACATGGCCCATGACATGAAGCAACGCTATAAAAAGACAAATTTCCACAATTTCACATAAGAAAAGCAGCAAATTTCAGCCTAGTATAGCGAAAATCCCCAGCAACATGCATGTGACATAAGAAAAATGACAAAATAGCAATCAAAGAGTACTTACATGTATGAAAAAGTATATCCAATCATCATTATATGCCAATAGTGAAACTCCAAGACAAAAATGAAGAGATCCAAACATCAAAATTCATCCATTCATCCAATTTTGTCCTCCAAAAAGAATAGCGAAAATCTCACAAGAGAGAATGATCTGATCCACGTGATGATGATCAAAATAATTCATCACACTTCTATTTACACACTTCCTAAAGAATTGGACTTAGCTAATTAGGCCTAATTAAGCCCCTAATATCCTACAAGAGCCAATGTGGCCCCTTAGAGGGCTAGGACCCTGTAAAGGGAGACCAAGCTCCAAATGAAAACCCGTCTGCAATCCTGCATAAGATCCAATGCGTCCCCTTGCCCTCCAATACAACAAATCATTAGATTAATCAAGTAATAATGCTTACAAGTCATGGGATCAATGGAGCACTTCATGGTGGCATGCCCTTCCATAGTGGGTTTTGGTTGGTACAGTTAGAAAATCATAAAGGTAAAAAAACATTTTCTTATTCTTGATAATTACTTGTGATGTTTCTTCTTATTATGATTCTTTATATATTCTTTCTTTTAGTTCATCAAGCAATTACCAAAGCAGCAATGTATAAAACAATAGACACCAGATGTAGGCAGTATGCCAGGGCAAAATCCCCCTTAAGGGGAAAACCCAGTCAAGATAGTTCTTCCTTTCAATAGTATTCTTTGAGACTCTTCACCCTAGACATATACCAGAACTTCCCTCCACACCAAGTCAGCCTCCCAGATCTTCGACCCCTTTCCAACAACTTCGAGCAGCAGGCGACTTCCAACAGCAGCAAAACTTGGAAGACTTTGATCTCCCAATCTAAGGCACAAAACAGAGAGAGAGAGGCACCAAAAATTTGTTTTTCTTCTTCTCCTTATACTTCCCCAAACTCGCATTTCTTTCGCATTCCCGGTAACAGACTTTGAACTTTTTCCAGCTACAAGAGATATCGAACTTCTTGTGAGAGTGTGCTCCAAATGAGTTTGATTTCCTTCCTTTTATAGGCTTCAGGTGAGGTCGAATAGGTGTCTCTTAGGCTGACATGATCCCCTTTAGGCCGACTTGGTGTGGAGGTCACATAATTCATATTTTACTCAATATTAAACCTTTTTACATGATTCAAAAGCCCAAGAAGGGTCTCTTTAAATGTAAAATGACTCTATTAACTCAAAATAAATCCTAGAAGTCCTCAATGGGGACTTTGACCTAAAACATGGTGACCCAAGCATGAAACCCATCTTTAATAAGTCACAATAATTATAATAAAATTTCTTTTCTTTACTCTTTTGACAAGTACCTCACAAGATGACTCAAGTACATTAAATGAAGACCGAACCTAGTTACATTTTCCAACAAGTACAAGTGTCTCCAAGCACAATAGGGGGTTAACCAAGGACCCTATTAGGTAGTTTCAACCTCTAATGGAGGTGTCATGTCCATAGTACATCCTTTAAGAGGTAGGTGGCAAATGAAATAATCATGGGATGGAGTGAAGATTAAGGGAATGTTTGTAGCTATACCTCCAAGAGTGAGGTGGAGTGAGGTGGGGCGATATGGAGCTATAGTCCCAGAGTTGCAAAGGTTTGGGCAGGGTCCATTGAGGTGTCCTCATGGAACATTACCTTTCTACAGGTGCCCACAGTATTCAATAGTAGGATGGACCAGTGTCTGATGATGCAGTCAGATTTCGGAGTGACAGTTGCAAACTAGTTGCAATCAAGTGTTTAGGAGCGCAGTGTAGAGTTGACCATAGAGCAAGTGGCTCAGTGCACAATCAGCAGCAGCGCAGATTCTAGAGTGGACAGTACCAAAGCTAGTAGCAGTCAGATACTCAAGAGACAAATGCAGCACAGACAGTTGATTCAGTATTTTGGATGCTTCTCAGTTGTAGTTGTTGCAATTGCAGCAACAACGAATGAGACGGAGTTGCAGTGTAGATGCAAAGTTGGCAGCGGTATAGCAGTGTCAGCAGTAGCACAGATGCAACATTAGAGTTGCGCAGTGGCAGGCAGCCACAGTGTCTAGACATCAGCAGCGTGACAGAGGGTGATACAGAGATGGGTTGTTGTAGCAGTGCCGCACTAGAACACCTTCCTCGCTAAGAGGGAGTGTTAATTTTTGTAGCATTGGACGTGTTCTAGTCTCAAACCTTTGTGGATAGGCTAAAACATAGGAGTTCTCCATAACCCTGAAATCGTTTTTAGAAATTCCACCTAGAAGTGTCTCAATTAGATTATTAGCCTATTTTTAAATATTTCCCAAGTCTAAACTCAGGAAAAGGGGTTAATTAATCAGTATTAATTGAGAAAGGTATGAATCATCTAGAAACTCATACGGATCGATCCAAAGATGATCTCGGCCATCGATTATGTTTTAATCTTGTTCGTTGGAGTCCCAACTGGAGATTATAAGAGGAGGTCGATGGGTGGATGGAGAACACACACTTGAGATCGTTTCCTTGGGTAGTTCGATTCTCCATAGAGCAGCAGCAATTGTCGGAAGAGTTCGAGCCAGAGAAGGGATGCAGAGATAGAGAGGGGCAAAGACAGTGAGTCTAGAGGAAGTCTTCCAAATCTGGAGAGTCGGCAGCAAAAGGGTCGTATTTCCTAGAGAAATTGTGCATATTGCTTCAGAGGGAGATAGATTTTGTTGAAGAGAAGAGAAATTCAGTTTCTTTGGTTCGGAAATTCTCCAGGAGGCCAAGCGAATTTCTCCCAGAGGTAGAGCCAGCCAAGACGTCATTTTTCCAGCAGTTTCGGGTTTAGCAAGTGTTACTCAGGTAAATCCCCTCTGCGGACAGAGGCGATCTCACTAGCCCTAGGGTGGGTCTAGAAACAAGGAATCATGCTAGAGTGTAGGTAACTAGATGCTTGAATGAAAAGGATGCGATAAGATGGCCTACCTGTGGTCCAATGCTATCGTCGATGCCTGTAGTGATGATGAGAGTTGATCGCTCCTGATCGAAGACAAGTCACAATCCTTCTGCCTATCGCGCTTGGACACCTGCACAGAGATCAGAAAACGACAACCACATACCATGTACTAATTCCATTCAACATCTACTAATCGATCAAAGAAGACTAACATATTGCATTTGATACAAACAAAACACAAGACGGGAACCAAACAATAGTCACTTATATTAATAGGTAGAAAGAAGAGATACAACCATGCTCTGACACTGCAATCTCCTCTAGCAGGGCTCGGGCGAAGCACGTCTCAAAGCTCATCAGGGAATTCGGACGGGATAAGGGACCTCTCGATGGACTTCCTTCTTGATCTACCTTCTCAGTTATTCGACTATGGCTTAGTTCTCCAAGTTCAGCATTCCAGCTACATAATCCTCTTGTTCAGCTAGCTTTCATGATGGGAGAAAGCTCATTTATATAGGGGGAGAGGGAGAGGTTAGGATCCCTATAATCATGGAAGGGAGACATATCTTTTAGGAGTGTCCCATAAGAAGAGGAAACCACTACCTAAAGAGAGAGATTCGTGGTTCATCCAGTTAACCACTTCCTGTGACTCATCCTAGAGGTGGTTGAAGGAAACTTCCGCCTCTAGTTTGTTAAAAAACATTCCCAAAAAGGTTGGTGCGGGTACAACAAAGGGACAAAGCGCCAGTTGGCGCAACATCTAGTGTACTTCCTCCACATTGGCGCGAGGGGTGAACTGGCTACCCGCGCCAATGCCAAAACATGGATTTTTATGGGCTTTTTGAGAAAGTCTTCTGCAAGAGAAATGATGTTCTTGTATAGAAGGATGTAGGGAAGGTGCTTGCAGAGGATGACACTGCTCACAAGTCACGGAAAAGACCCTCCAATATGCGAGGCGAGGGATTGCAGGGTCAATGAAAAATTGTTGTGTAACAGCAAGTTAGGGTCTACGCAGAGGTTGTACGACTAGCTAGTTTGGTCAGTTGTCGAAGCAGGATAAGGCATGTTGTTGAGGCATTTGCCTCACAGTTATTTTGGCCAGATTATTTTGTTGATTAGGTTGCAGCTAGCCATCCATAGATTGTACTCAGAATTTTTCTCACTACTGCTTAATAATTAAAACCATTAATTGCTGAAATAGTTTTCCCAATTTGGTTTTTCCGAGGACTTTTGTCCAAAAATAACTATGTCAAATTTGTTTGTGCGCTAGTATTTCTCAGTTTCCAGCGCTTTTATTTTCCACTGTATTTTTGTGAAGATTGCATTGTGATTATTTCGTTGTTGTCGTAGCAATAAATTGGTAAATTAATTTACATTTAGAAGAAACAATTCCAGTTACGATTTCAGTGGTGATATTTTCACAGATAAGGCTTCTTCCAATGAGTAGCATACTGATGACCTCTCTCTCCAAATGTGCAGCAAAGACCCTCCAAATGTGAAGATGGTGATTCCTCTACTTCCAATACCATCCAATTCAGTGATAACTCCTTCTATGATGATGATGTTGATCCTATAATTTCATTACTGCCATTGTTACTTGTTGACCACTGGAGTGGCACCTGAGGATTATCTGAAGACTCCATGCCCAAGGATGTGCCAAAGGTTGCTTGTACCATCAAAGATCATCATACTACCAGAGTTTTTCAACTCTAATTCTTCTTCTCATCATTTTATGTTGTACTCAGATTCCACAATCCCTACGGGGACAATGTAAAAGTGATACTAGTATGAGAAGTGGAGTCAAGCAACAAGCCTAGATGGCCTGAGACCTTGTCATCAAGTGAGTATTACGCTGGGAGGCTTTTTTCACTTGGTTAATTATCATTTTCCTCTAAGAATTTAATAATTAATCAAGTTTATTCCTCCAAGCATAACCCCAAAGTCGGAGTACGACTTGATGGTGAGGCCTTGGGTGAGTCGTAGTGTCTAGGATCATTGTATATTACCATACTAGATCACGCAAAAAAATTGGAGGAATTTGATTAGGTATAGGGGGTCATTTTTTAATTTTTAAAATTTCCCGCAGGGCAGAAATTGGAATAAAATTTGTATATGAAATGAAATAAGTGTTGTCTAGAGAAGTTGTATGGGGTATGAGTAATAAAAATTACACCTCTCACTGTCAAATTTCTACTATGACACACTTTGAGGGGTTAAAAATGTGTTCTAGACCCTTAAAACCCACTTTTCCTAAGTTTAGTGGAAAAAGTGGCAATAAATTAATCCAGCAATTAAATAAATGGAGAAAATTAAATATCCACACATGCTAAATGATGTGGAAATGAGGTGGAAAATCATTAATGAGTTGAAGTGAAGTTTCTAGGTGATAAGGGCTCCTATATTCAAGGAAATACATGTGCTCCAAAGAAATCAAATTCCATGGAGGGGACCACAAGTTTCTCAAAGAGAAAAAATGCATTTAATGAAGGAAAATCGAATTTGCACGAGTCAATTTTTTGGTGGGCTTTTGACTTGGAGTTTCACTTGAGATGAGTGGAGAGTGGTCTCCTCCCACTCCACTCCCATATGCACTTGTCCCTACTTTAACAATGAGTTGGCCTCTCAAGCATTGCGTGGGTCTCTCTGGGCAATTCGAATTGCATGAGGGAGCTTTGGGATCATCATTATCACACTTGGAATTTGGTTCTTCATTGGGATCTCCACCAATTCTTCTATATAATAAAGCCTTGGGCTCTCATATTGTATCTTTTTGTACTAGTTATTGTGCATGGGGAAGCTTTGCTTCTATGCACACTTGTTCTTCATATGAATAAAAAGACATTGGGGTTCATTCATGACTATTATTCCATTGGAGCATGTGCTTGGTTCTTTGATGGTATGATCTTTTCTACTTGTGCTTTAATGTGTTTCATTTCTCATATGCTTTCATAGAATTGTAGATGTATATTTATCTTGCATTTACAGCTGGTCTATGAATATACTCTAGGTGTGGACAATCTCTAGTCAATTTCATACAAACTTCTAAAGTTATCTTACCATTGTTTATTGATTAATCCATATGAGCTAATGTGTGTTGGACGTTTTGTAGAAGGCCATCTTTTGGATCAATTAGCAAGCGTGAGGGGAATTCTTCAAGAGACCAACCCACTCTTGGCCTAGTTTTCAAGGAGCTCTCATCGTTATTTGAATCTCATAAGTCTAATCTTTCGAAGTGCTTGTTTTGCATGGTTCTTTTCTTGACATAGTTTGTGCCTAAGTCAAAATCTTAAAAAATATTTTAAGATTTTGACTTATGCACAAACTATGTCAAGAGTCCATCCTTGGCCATCTCCGCATAGTTGGAGGGATGTCGAAGTTCATCCGGAGCACTATTGGAGTCAAGCAGGGGTGCTCGCTTTCCCCCACTCTTTTCGGGATCTACATTGATGAGCTGGAATCTTTCCTCTGAGAGCATATCCAGAAATCTGATGGGTGCCTTTTCCACCATGTCTTGATCTCCATCCTACTCTTTGCCGATGATATTGCCCTCCTAGCCTCCTCCCCGGAAGGCTTACAGAGATAGTTGGATGCCCTAGCAGCCTTTTGCGATCTTCGGCACCTGACGGTGAACCTGAGCAAAACCAAAGTCATAATTTTCAATGGGGTGAAGAAGACCTCTGAGTTTCCGCTTCCTATTCAAAGGAGAAGAAATTAAAGTCGTCAGCAGTTACACTTACTTGGGAGTGAAGTTTACAGGTCCCCATTTCAGCCTATGGCCGGCTCTTCAGCCTAGGATAAACAAGGGATATGGTTCCCTGGCCCTTCTTGAGAGACATTGCTTTTGTCACCACTTCCAGGACATTTCATCCAAGATGAACATCATGGATACATCAATCCGTCCCACCGTTCTTTATGAATCAGAGGTTTGGGGCCCCTCACTACTGGAGTCAGATTGGGCCTTGGCAGAGTGAGTCCAGACCCTTCTCTTGTGCCGCTTCATTTCGTGCAAGCAAACAGTTCCTCAAAACAAAATCCTAGCAAAGTTCGAGGCTAAGCCCTTCCGCCTAGAGGCAATCTTCAGGATAGTCTCATTTCTTCATCGGATCCGTGGGCTGGTAGACACGAGAGAGGGTAGAGACAGGTACCCATACTTGGCCTATTTCTCCTCGGAGAGCATCACTCATATGTAGACAGGCCGAACCAAATGTTGGTTCACTGGTGTGACAGAACACCTATGTCTTACAGGTATCTAGATGGATCATCTCCCCCGGGCCCCCGTTCCAGTATTCACTGAATGCCCCGGGGCACCTTCTCCCAAGCCAGCAAGAACTCAACAAAATCATCAAGGAGGACATCTACAGGCAGTACATTCAGACTACATGGATCAATCCTCTGGGCGGGCTGCGCCCAAAGATGGCCTTCTACGCTGAGCACCTTCTAGAGATCAGAGATGGGCTCATTGTTCGACCCCAGTATACCCTCCGGCATTGGATGCACGCTATCAGGATCCCTCTCGGGCAGCTCAGGGTTGGATCACACAGGCTTCGAGTGGAGACAAACCACCACATTGATAGGACGGATAAGATCTGTCAGTTTTGTCACTTATAGGAGGTGGAGACTGAGTTACATTTCATCTTCAGATGCCCAGTCTACCATGAGATCTGAGGACGTTTTCATTGCTTATTCAAGGGCCCCCAGAGCCTGGCCACCTTCCTTAGATACACTAACCAAAGATGCTTGGCACTTTACCTTCAGGAGACCTTCAGGCATCGTTCGCTTCTTCTCCAGCCTCCCACCATTTCGGACACCACACAGAGGATCACAGCTTTCTTCAGCGTGCTCCCTACATCACGGCGCACCAAGAGAACCACCAATAGATCCGTAGACCATGATTCCAGATCAGTGCGGATCCGGGGGTCTCATCCCACTAGACCCCATCAGCGCTTCAGGACCAGACCCTCCCCCAGGAGATGCCCCAAATCCTCCAGACGATAGCAGCAGCAGTCCAGTTCCTCCTCGGGTCAACAAACATTGACAAGTTTCCTTCAGTCCTCTTCCATCGGCCTCAGATGCTAGAAGTAGGAGTCTCCCCTCCTTCGGGAGGCTCCTCTTTCTCCTCCAGGACTTCTTCATCGCAACTCATTGTCAAGATGCTTTAGTCATCTAGCCTTTACTTTGCATTTGCACTCTTTGTAGTTTGTATTTCCTGCTTTTATAAAGGAAGGGGACCATTTGGTCCACCGACTAGGCATGTTGTAATCATTGTAACCGGCAGTCCCGTTGACCTTTTTGTGGTCATTTGTTGGACATTAGTAAAATTATCTTATCTTATCTTATCTTATATCATTTGAACTTGTGCTTTTATTTCCTTATCTACATAATCAAGAGCTTTTCACAAGCTAGACAAGTGATGGGGTCTTTTCCCATCACTTGATGTAGTTGCGTACATTATTTTGTAGTGTACTCACTTATTTGCATGCTCTCTTTTTGCACACTGACCATGTCTTTCTTGTTACTTAGAACAGCCCTAACATCTTTCTTGTAGCTTCCCTCAAGGCTTCTTTCCAAGGAGGTCGTGGGAATTTGGAGGACCTATTAAGGAGGCTAGGTCGTGTGCCTTTTTGGGAGCTTACTCTCTCATTTTGTAGAATCATTTCATCTCTTGAGGCTCCCATAGTTTGAAGGGAATTTTGTGTTTTTGAAATATCTTATATTGTATCTTTCCATTATTCCTTGGGTAGCCCTCTAAGAGGCTCTAGCATCATTGTAACACCATAATAATACAAATTTATGTTTTTGTTGTGGGCGAGTGGGATTTCCCCATGGCATCCTATCTCTCCACTTAGGGAGAGAAGCTTGTGGGTGTAGTAGTTGTTAACATTTCCATTTCTTTCATTTTCACATGACATGAATGCTCTAATTGGAAAGTAACACAAATTGCATTTCCTTTCTTAAAGTTTGCTACAAGCTTGCACCATTTATCTTTGTTGCTACAAGATACAAGCTCACATTCTATTTCAAAGCAATTTACTCTCATGCAAGCAACTCTTTAACTTCAAGCAAACTTTGATACATTTAGCTTTCCAATTTTCTAATAATCACTTATGCCTCATTGTTATGCTACATCTTTAGATCTTGAAGATTGAAACATCTTGAAAGAGTTGGGAATAGGTGATAGCCCCAACTCTTTGTCCTTGCCACCAACCACACCGTATGGGGTTAAAGGCTTTTCTCACTAACTGGTAGGTGTAGGCGACAAGCGTTAGCATTACCCATGTGGGCTATTGCTACTCTCACCCATCTTGCTAACTTATTTGCTCAACCTTCTTAGCAGTTGGAGTCAACCTTGCGAAGTTAACCCTCCTTTGCCTAACAAATATGAAGCTACCTTGTCTAAGATTGTTTTTCACATGATCAATCCCAATATTTATATTGAAGGCTTTCCATATGGGCAATACAAATTCTATGGCCCTAGCTCAACATTATTGGTGGGGGGAGGGAGCAGGAGGGGTTGGTGATATTTCCAAAGAAATTTCAATGTAATGTCGTCATTCTGGCCTTTTGTTCAGCTTAGGGGTGGTGTTGAGATATTTTGGCTAATCTTCACTTGTGCGTGTGCTAGCACACTATGTGGGTTGTGGAGGTTATAGGGTCGACTTGTGGGTAGTTCGGGATTGTTTCACCCATTATTACACTTTTATTGTATTTTGTTCTAAGGCTGACCTAATCCCTCTTTCAGAGCTAGAATCCTAAACCCTGAGCAATTAATATAAATATACACCAATCACCTCATTTTCAATCATCTCACTCAAGTGAATTGCAATCATTTGTAATCTCGAGAGCATACTATCTATTGCACACTCTTTTGAAGTATTATTTGTTTATAAACAAGATGTTATATTTCAGAATTGTTCATCTATTGGAATAGGGGAATTCAATGTAGATCCTCTACCTCATGATTTCTAAAAATAGCAACTCTTCTTTGAATAGTTGCTTCAAGTTTTCATAATTCAGAAGCAAGATTTTTGAAACCATTAGAAGGAAAGCTTCTCTTTCTTTGCTGGCTTCCTTTATTTTTGTTTAAAACTCCATCAGAGATTCCCATATTTTCCATCTTATATGCGGGCTAATGGTCACAGATGATAAAAAATATATAATTTGTGAGACGAAAGTGTCAATCTCACCTTGCTCTCCTATATTTTCCTTATAGTTCGAGGATCAAATATTTTTATTTCATGAGGAAGTAAAGCAAGGTTCCAAACTCATAAATAACACCTTTTTTCTTCTATAAAAAATAACTCTTTATTAAACATTCATTAATCCTAATCCACTTCAACATCCATATTGGCTTCATTTATCATCCAATGCAACGTAGGTTTCTTCAGCTGAATAATTTTAAAAAACATGCAGCAGATTCCACATTCTAAATTTCACACTGTGCTGGTAATTCATTTGCAATTGATGGTAACGATGGCAACTTTTTATACAACCACAATATTTCCTTCCATAGCAGACTACCACTTCAAGCTATCTGTGTCTTACCTTTTAATTTACTCCACGTTTCCTTGCAGCTGCTCTTCCCAAAGAAGCAGAATTGAAAGATTTGTGGTATTTTCCTTAAAGAGCAATGTGGTGACTTTCTCAGAAAACAATGGCTTCATAGCTTGGATCTTTTCGATTATTATTATTCTCCTTCATATGTTGCATGGCAAAGATTCAGTTCTAATCATAAAAAATCAAATCTTCTATTTTATTACATCAAAAGTTATCAGTTGTGTATAGTAATCAGATTTATCTCCGCACACTTATTCTTCATTACTAATTTGAATTGCTACAACTTTGTCGAATAATATCAATATCACAGCTATCCTCAAACTTGTAATGTTCCACCTGTAACTCTTGTAGAACATTTCCTTTTATCCTTCTATTTATCACTTTGATCTCTAGTTTTTTCTTTTTCTGTAGTAATTCTCTTTCATTTTGTTCTCTAGTTTTCTTGTTCTCTGTAGTATTTCTTCCTAGTTCATTTTGCCTGTTGCATTCTTGGCCGTGTTTAGCAACCAGCCAAAAAAATGTTAATTTGGCAGCTCCATGACAAATTCCAACCATTCCATTAAATTCCTCTTTCCGAGAGGACCAAAATTGACTTTTAAAGCACTCAATTTGGACAAGGAAAAATATATTTTTGATGGAAAACCCACATTGGCAAAATTGTTTAGGTCGGCCTAAAAGCAAAATGAGCAGCCCTCCGACTCCAACACATATAAATACACGTCGAATCCTTCTTCATTTGGCACCATATCGATCATCACACATCTTCTCTCTCTTCTTGGGTTCGACCAATCTGAAATTGCAGGGATTCTCTCACACGTGCGAAGGAGAAAGAGGACGAAAATAACAGGTGGCCGAAATCTGAAGCTGACTGCAACTTTGACCAGCATTGAATTTCACTTTCTGGGGTGAAATTTGGTTCGATCTTTTGGGCATATTTCTGATTGGGCAGGCCACACTGTTGGCACAAAAAATCGAGGAAGTCTGAGTACTTTGACCACAGACCTATTGCAGACTTTGACCACAGGCTACATCTCTGTTTTGACCAAGTTTGACCGATCAGATTTGGACCTTTTTGACTTCTGGTTCACCAGAAAAGAAGGCCAAACTCATTGACCTTTGACCGAGCTCTTGGAGGACTATTTTGTTGACTGGTTAGGGCACACATTTCTGCAGATCACTGCTGTTGACTTGGACAGATTTGCACCAGAGTTGACTTTTGTTGACTCTCTTGTCTCTGTTTTGGATAAATTGCTTGGCATATCGACTTGATTGGATATTGGCTAATCAAAGCTTGACTTTGACTCTTGGATGATGTACTCTCTCTGTTGAACATTTGAAGACAATCTAATAGAAGAAGAATTGCAAAGGGTTTTCCCCCGTGTGGGGTTTTCCCCTGGTCATTGACCAAATATTGTGTCTCTTGTCTCTTGACTGTCTTTCATTGTGCATATTGTATAATTGTTCTATCTACTATTGCTGTTCGTTAATTGAAGAAGTGGAAATTGTAATTTGGATGCTATTGGAAATTGTTGAAGTAATAGTTGCAGCATAGAACCATTCTTGAAGAAAAATTAATTAAAAACACCACAGGTTCAATGTTTGTACAAACCATAGTTTGGAGAAAGATGACCACAAGTCAATGGATCAAGCTTTTGCTCTGATACGACATCAATCAGGTATAAGAGTGACATGTTGATATCAAAATATATAAAATGGCAGAGATTAAATAGCATTTATTAAAGCCTAGAAGCCTCCCAATGTCCAGACGTTGCCTACATGCTATACACATGCATGAGGGCTTGTCTCGCGCATGGCAAATACCATAACTCAGTGTTATCTGTAAAGCCCATCCGGATGAGTGCCGATATTATGGTGCATCTGCATGTATCATAATGTCTTTACCAATCGCAGCTGGACTTGACTGCATAAATCCTGCTCTGCTCAGTACCAATATGGACAACAATTATCCATGTCTATATAAAATATATTTTTAAATAACTAATAAAAAAGTATATTGAAGTTTAGGCAGTCAAAAAGACTGCATATAGATAGAACATTAGAGAAGGGGTCATGTAAGGAGGTGTGGAAGAACAATATAACTAGCAGTTATTTATTAGATATGATTTGTATAACATAAGGGATACTGCAAATTTAATTACCTTGAAGTTGGGGCCAAAGTAGACATGCTTGCCCTTCTCACTTATATAGGGAGGATAAATGCACACAGCTCTGCTTAGGCCAAAAATGTCAAAATGTATGAAATATTTTCTCTTGTGTATTATAGAAATATACGATGCATTTGTTTCGAAAACTAACGATAATAAGAAAGTGTGCCTATATATATATATAGGCCAAAAATGTCAAAACGTATGAAATATTTACTCGTGTATTATAGAAATATACGATGCATGTGTTTCGAAAACTAATGTTAATAAGAAATATCATCTTTCACAAACAAGAAGGATGAATTGGACAATGGATCTAGCTATACCTGCAACATTTTTTGCCATAAGAGCACTGCAAGTTAGCCCACAATGTAATGGCCCTCCACATGTCTGCACCATTCATAAAATTCAAAAACATTAATGCAAGTTAAATAATAAATGATCTAATTAAAATCCTAGCATTTATAGGCACATTTTACTTGCTTATTGCACAATACCAAAACACCCTTCAATTGCGCATTTCAGTGAGAATAATTTAAAGCACGCCAAAAACCATGTTTATAACCAATACAAGTGAACCTGCCAAGATAGCAAAAAATAAGCCTTTGGGTATTTAGATGCCTCTTTTCCAAGCAGTTCAATGATGAACATGAGAAGTACATAGCCTATTGGGTCAGCTCAAGTGGTTGAGTGTTGTGAACTACAATTACATGCAGAAGGTTGTGGGGCAAGTCCTTGGGTTGGCTGCCTTCGTGAAAATTGTATTGCACCTCACTTGATGCCCCTACCAGATTAGGTTACCAAAACTTCCACCATTGAATTTACCCTATGTATTTTTGCCGCCTAATCCACACCTTGGGCTAACGTGGAAAAAATCTTTATTCCACTAAGTGTGGCCTTGGCGGTGTTGTCGCTCAAATTGTACAAGCACCTTGACAACCACTCAAGGCGGGGGCTGTTGTAGAAATTTGATAACCAACCCAGTTTTCAGTTTCTCCCTATTTCTCCCATATAGTTCAATGCCCTTTCCCATAGCCATTCATTCAACAAGCTGGAAAATTAAATATTTCTGAAAACACTAATTCTGGAAATTTCACAATGCTGAAAATAAATCAGACACACACAGAATTTTGACACACTCACTTTTTGTCAATGTGACCCTGGAAAAACCACCGACAACTCTTGGGGAAAACCAGTTCGAACGCTCCTTATTTCTGATAAATGCTTTTTATAGTGAGAGAGAAATACTCAGAAAAATTTTCAGCAAGTAATAAATACAACTTATCTCGTTTTCGTGCTTAACCACCACCTCAGAAAATGTGCAAACAACAAAACAGAAACAACAATAAATGTTGTACAGCCTCCTTCAATTTCATGCTCAGAAATTACAGAATTAAATGCTGTTGTACGACCTCCATGAAAAGCGTGCAAACAACAATAAATGTTGTTGTACGGATTGCTCAAAATGCGTGTAGAGAAACAGCAAAACTGTTGTACAGTTTTCTGCCTCAGTTTCCGTGCACAAGGACATCAACCTACTGTACGGAGTGTCTTTAAAACCATGCAAAAAAAAGCAAACTACTCCTCGAAATCTGTGCCAAACTATTGTACGGCCTCCTTCGAATACGTGCCCAAGCTATTGTACGGTTTGCCTTGAAACTCATGCCCAAAACTGCCTTGAACTGTGTGCCTCTCCTTGCTGTACGGATTTGCTGAAGTGCCGCCTCGGTATGCATGCCAAGGTTCTCTTCTCCTTCTCCTCACTGCTCAGAAATCTCCTTTTCTCTCTTCTTCTCCTTCTCTCAATCTGCTCATGAAAGAATGAATCACCTTTTCTCTCATTTTCCTCCTTTAACCTAACCCTAAGTGACTTTTGGGGAACCCTCCAATGGCTGAGATAGCTTTAGATCTAAGGCTGAGATTAAATGCTCATTTAAATCTCACTTTCTATTTTTTAATTCACCCCACTTTAAAAAAGACCCACTTAGTCATTTATTTCCAAAGTCACTTTTCCTTTCTAATTTCACATTCACTTTATTAAAGTCACTTTAAAATTAGACTTTAGTAACTTTATCACTTAAAGTCACTTTTAAATTCGATTTGACTTTATAACTTTATAAAGTCACTTTCAGAGAAAAATTAAATTCATTTGGACAACCACCTGTCCTCCGGTAACCAAATTTCTACACTCCCTTTTACCGAGGAAGGTGTTCCTCACCACACCCATCTTGTCTCTGAAGGAGACATGTTTGCCCCGTGGTAAGGCTTTGGTAAGAATATCTGCAACCTGCTCATCAGTGGGAATATACTCAAGCTTCATAGCTCCCTCCTGAACACAGTCTCTGATAAAATGATATTTGATCCCGATATGCTTTGACCTGTCATGAAATACTGGATTCTTCGTGAGTTTAATGCAACTCTGATTATCACAGTATATCACTGAAGGTCTCAACAGCTGACCAAATAAGCCAAACAACATCTTACGAAGCCAGATGGCCTCACAACTAGCAAGATTGGCTGCCATATACTCTGCTTCCGTTGAACTGCATGCTACTGACTGTTGCTTTCGACTGAACCACGACTCCACTGCCGAACCCAACCCAAAACAGCACCCTGAAGTACTCTTCCTATCAGAAGCACAACCTGCCCAATCAGAATCAGTGTAACCTGCCAATCTCGCTCCATCCCCCTACCTATAATCCAGACCATAATCCACTGTCCCCTGCAAGTACCGCAAAATATGTTTTGCAACAACCTAGTGCACCCTCCTAGGCTCACACATGAACTGGCTCATCATGTTGACTAGAAAACTTATATCTGGGATAAATACATCAAGGAACTAATCAGCTGTCTATACAATGTGGGGTCCACCAACTCAGAATCTAAAGCGTGAAGCTTCTTCCAGTTGGTGATCATCGGTGTCAACATCGGTCTACAATCCTCCATGTGGAATCTTCCAAGGATGTCCACAATATACTTCCCCTTCCCCAGGAAGAAATGCCCCTCCTCTTGCCACACCTCCAAACCCAAAAAATAATGCATCAAGCCAATGTCCTTCATCTCAAACTCCGACGCAAGATCTCTCTTGCAGTGCTCTATGAGTCTCTCTGCACCCGTAATGACCAAGTCATCCACATACAGCACCAGAATGAGAGGCTCCTCACCTATCACAATAAAGTAAAGGTTCGGATCTGCATCACTCTTTGTGAAACCCATCTCCTGCAAGTATGTATCTATCCTAGAGTACCAAGCTCTAGGAGCTTGCTTCAGGCCATAAAGGGCCTTCTTCAGTCTGCAGACATGGGACTCCTTCCCATGCACCTCAAAGCCCTGTGGCTACTCAATGTACACCTCCTCTTGTATGAAGCCATTAAGAAATGCAGTCTTCACATCCATCTGGTGGATCTTCCAACCCATCTCTGCTGCTATCGATATGATGAAGCGAATCGAAGTATATCGAGCCACAGGAGCGAAGGACTCCTCATAATCAACTACCTCTACCTGGGGGAACCCTCTAGCCACAAACCTTGCCTTAAATTTCTCAATGCCGCCATTTGCAGCATGCTTTACCTTGTAAAGTCATCTGGAAGTAACCACAGATTTTCCCTCAGGCCTCGGCACCACCTCCCAAACATCATTCTTCATGATAGAAGAATACTCCTCCTGCATGGCCTCTCTCCAGACCTGCTGGCTAGCTACCTCCTCATAGCTAGAAGCCTCAGAGTCAATGATGTTGGCAACCATTGCCATATAGCTACAAAACCTATCAGGTGGTCTGCTCTCTCTGACCAGCCTCTTAGGCCCAGCGACAGATGTGGCCTCTCTCAAGGTATCCTGAAGCCACTTGGGCTTCCTCTTCCCTGAGCACACTTCTCCCACCAGAGAATGAAACTCCTCCTCCTCATCATCAGGAACCTGAATGCTTGACTGTCTGTCTGCTGTCCTCCTGCCTGAACCTGAACCTGTAGACGCTGAAGTACTGTGTGAACTGCTCTGCGGACTGCTCTGCATGCTGCTCGAAGCACCACCCCTCTGACTCTGTGAGCCACTGCTCACTGATGGACCTGACACAGTAATCGATGTACCTCCGGATCCTACTGATCCCTGCCCACTGGATCCCTGTGCCTGACTCAACTGCTCCTGAGGGTCTGGTTGATCCAGATACTATAACTCCCGTGACCTCTTGAAAGCCCTGTCCTTCTCGAACTTCACATCCCGCCTGACAACAACTCTCCTCTGTGTGGGAATATAAATCCGAAAGGCCTTCAAAGTCTCACTGTAGCCCACAAAGACACCCTTCTCTGCGGTGGTCTCTAGCTTGGTCCTCTTCTCCTTGGGTACGTAGGAGTATGCAATACACCCAAAGACACAAAGATGACCAACATTAGGCTTCTTCCCAGAAAAAGCCTCCTCTGGAGTCACATGCCCCAGGGCACGATGCGAACTCCTATTCTGCAAATATACAGCACTGTGGCAGGCCTCTGCCCACAAAAACAATGGTAACCCCTGGTCATGTAGCATGGCTTTGGCAGCCCCTCCGATGGATCTGTTCTTCCTCTTCGCAACCCCGTTCTGCTGAGGGTTGTAAGGAACTGTGAACTCCCTCCTAATGCCTGCCTCTGCACAATAATCAACAAACTCACCAAGGGTGTACTCCCCTCCATTGTCCGACCTCAAGGACTTGATCTTCCGACCTGTCTGAGTCTCCACAAGAGCTCTGAACTCCTGAAACCACTTGAAGACCTCACTCTTGGTCTTCAAGAAATAAATCTAGGTCCGCCTGGAGTGATCATCAATGAATAATACATAATACCCATATCCACTCAAGGAAACATGAGACATCCGACCGCTCACATCGAAATGAATCAAATCAAGTATCCCAGTCGATCTGTTGTCACTACTGGGAAAAGGGGATTTGGAAAACTTGCCCATCGCACATCCTCTGCATGTATCAAAGTGATCAGTACTGAAATCTGGCACACCTGTAGTGATCTCCCGCAATGTCCTCAAGGCTCCATGATACATGTGCCCCATCCTGCAGTGCCAAATCTCACACAGCTCTGAACTGTTAGCTCTGCTGTCGGTACTACTACTCAATGCCAAAAGGGGTTGAAATGAAAACTTGTACACCTTTGCACGACGTACACCAATCACTCTAGCTGAATCAGCTGGAGCACCCCTGGGATATATCAGCACCTGTCCTCTCCTGAACAATATCTCATATCCTTTGTTCTCCAATGCTGAGACGGATATGAGGTTCTTCCTCATCCCTGGCACATATAGAACATCTGACACCTTCAAGGGAGGTTTGGATTCCCTGTCAAATGTCAAAGTCCCCATACCGACTGCTCTAACAACGTTGTCATCTCCGAGTACTACCTCTATATCAGTGCCACTCTCTGAAAGCTCTGAGAAGTACTCATGGACTCCTGTCATATGACGTGAAGCCCCACTGTCAACATACTAGATACCTGAAGATGCTCCGCTAGTGGAGGGAAATGCACACTCCCTCTCAACCTCCGTGGCAAGTGATCCTGCACTAGTGGACTCGCAAGCAATGAACCCAAACTCCCGGTCAAAGCTATCCATAAAGTCCTCCATCTCTGTTGATGCTGCGATGCTCTAGTTCTTCTCCTTCTTCTTCTTCTCCAGACACACAACTGCATAGTGTCCCATCTTCTGACAATTCCAACACTTCACCTTGGAATAGTCCTTTTGCATGTTCCCCTGTTTACCTTTATCTTTTCCTTTGCCCCCACCACTGCTTGTGGAAGCTTTCTTCTTTCCCTTGCCTTTCTTGCATCCTGCCAACAGTGCTACATCCTCATCCTGCTCAACTGGTTTGGCTGCCCCAAGCTGGGTCTTTCTTATTTCTGTCTGTATGCAATCATCCCAAAACCTCTCCCAAGTGGGAAGGGTCTCACGTGCACAAATCCCATCAGCAAAGTTTAGCCATGAATTGGGAAGGCCATTCACTACAATCTGCATCAACTCAGTGGGTGGAATGACCTCTCCAACTGCTACCAGTGCATCTCTCACATTAGTAATCTTTGTGAGATATCCAACTGCACTATCAGTCTTACCCATTTTAATGGTCTTCAGCTTCTCCCTTAGGACAATTTTCCTGTTCTCATTGGTACTCTGGTAGAGATTGGTCAATGTTGTCCACATCTCATGAGCATATCTCTTTCCTCTCACATGAAGAATGCAATGGTCTTTGATTCCATCTAGAATCTATCTCTTACCCTTGTTATTCTTTTTATTAAAGGTTGCCAACTGAACAGGCATCAGTAGGCACATTAACAGGGTTATGTGCGGTATGCACCATGATATCCCAGACTTCTGCCTCCTCAAAGATGCTCTGCATTCTCTCCTTCCATACACTATAGTTACTATGCCCATCCAACCTATCCTCCACCCTCAAGCCCAAAGACATGCTTGTTGTCCTAATAAACTGAAAATAATATTGTTGTAGTAAAGGTAATGATTTTTGTGTGAAAAATCAGCTTGTTGTAATTTTTGAGTGAAAAATCAGCTTGCTGTAATTTTTTCTGCTTGCTGTCCCAAACTGTCTTTTTCAGCAAAATAGCTCTGTAGAAATTTAATAACCAACCTCGGTTTTCAATTTCTTCTTATTTCTCTCATATAGTTAAATGCCCATTCCCATAGCCATACATTCAACAAGCTGGAAAAATAAATATTTTCTGAAAACACTAATTCTGGAAATTTCACAATGCCGAAATGCATAAATAAAAACTCAAAAAAATAAATCAGCCACACAGAGAATTTTGACACGTTGATTTTTGGTCAATGTGACCCTAGAAAAACCCCTTACAACTTTTGGGGAAAACCAATTCGAAAGCTCCTTATTTCTGATAAATGCTTTTTACAGAGAGAAATACTCAAAAAAAATTTCAGCAAGTAATAAATACAAATTATCTCATTTTCGTGCTTAATCACTGCCTCGGAAAATGTGCAAACAACAAAACAGAAACAGCAATAAATGTTGTACAGCTTCCTTGAATTTCGTGCCCAAAAATTACAGCATTAAATGCTACTGTACGACCTCCTTGAAAAGCGTGCAAACAGCAATAAATGTTGTACGGATTCCTCAAAATGCACGCAGAGAAACAGCAAAACTGCTATACGATTTTCTGCCTCGGTTTCCATGCAGAGGGACAGCAACTTATTGTACGGATTGTCTTGAAAACTATTCCAAAACAACAGCAAACTGCTCCTCGAAATTTGTGCCAAACTGTTGTACGGCCTCTTTGGAATACGTGCCCAAGCTGCTATACAGTTTGCCTTGAAACTCGTGCCCAAAACTTCCTTGAACTATGTGCCTCTCCTTGTTGTATAGATTTGTTGAAGTGCTGCCTCAGTATGCGTGCCAAGGTTCTCTTCTCCTTCTCCTCACTACTCAGAAATCCCCTTTGCTCTCTTCTTCTCCTTCTCTCAATCTGCTCATGAAAGAATGAATGACCTTTTCCCTCATTTTCCTCCTTTAATCTAACCCTAAGTGACTTTTGGGGAATCCCTAAATCCAATGGCTGAGATAGTTTTAGATCTAGGGCTGAGTTAAATGCTCATTTAAATCTCACTTTCTATTTTTTAATTCACCCCACTTTAATAAAGACCCACTTCGTCATTTATTTCCAAAGTCACTTTCCTTTCTAATTTCACATTGACTTTATTAAAGTCACTTTAAAATTAGACTTTAGTAACTTTATCACTTAAAATCACTTTTAAATTAGATTTGACTTTATAACTTTATAAAGTCACTTTAGGAGAAAAATTAAATTCTTTTGGACACTTTTCCCTAGGCCAAAGATTGAAGCCTTAGGGAACCACCTGTCCTCTGGTAACCAAATTTCAATAACTGTCAGTTTGATCCCCGCCACTCTGTTCTAGTTGTCTCCGAACAACAAACTATGGGAGCTAGTCCCTAAGGAAATGGGATGATCGAAAACAAGTTGGGAACCAACTTGTCTTGAAGACACAGTTGAGCGGCCTAGCTACTTGGTAAAATTTGGCAAGATTAAGGATTCGAGTAGATTTATAATTGAGACCAGTGCCTTATGGAGTCAAACCTTCTTGCTTATTATAAATTATGACCAAGTAATTGGATGGACAACCGATGCTTTTATGAATGACTAACCTATATGAGATGCAACTCCTAAAAGATAAGTGTGATGCAAGGATCTTGGTTAATTTTAGATTAAATGTCTAGTCTAAGTTTAACAGTTTTCAGAGTAGGTTGTGGGGTGGAAGCCAACGAGAAGCGGGCAATGGCCTAATTAACAATACCTCCCCCTTTGTTCCAACCACCCAGTGTCTTCGACGCTGCAGAAATTGTGGCTCTGATAACTGCAAGGTCATTGTGTTAACCACTAAGAAGGTTTGAAACCCTCTAGCTACTTGAGAAAGGGGTGTCCAAAGAGTCTATCAACTAAACTTATCCTTGGAGGTAATTTATTAATGCAACTACTCTTAGGATGAAATGCAAGATAGGTGAGTGGATTTACTTGAGATAAGATTGATTAAGTCTTTAAGTACTTAAGTTTGTGATTAGCCTTTAATTACAAGAGTATTTAATGATAACTAGAAAAGCAATCTTAAAACAAAACAAGTGTTAATGATACAAGTGTCAATGAATCAACCCACAAGATACTTAGAACAGATTATCCACTTATCAATGATGCCAATCTTAGTTATTCAAGATGTTCTTATCATAAAGCCAATTAGATTTATAAATGCCCAAAGGTACTCAAGACCAATAACAAGATCAGCAAATTAGCTTAAGTGTGTGAGTGCTTTAAGTGAAAAATTTGGAACTTTTTATAACTTAAGACAAGATAAACGAATGTTAGATTTCCAACAACCAAAATCAACAATAACACTTCAGAAATTTCAGCACCTATTAGTCTTATGACAACAATAAGAAAAGCACCTTAGATTCCAAGGGATACAAGCTTATAGTGACAAGATATGATCACTGAGATGCCCAACACTTTGTTTAATGTCAATTATGAATTTAGCCCACTTTAATATGTAGTATTCAGAAAATTTTCAGATCTGACTCATTTATTACAGCAGTAAGAAAATGTGTAAACAGTGAGCTATTGGTGCATGAACAAGTGCCAAAAAATGCCCAAAACTTAGAATGAATTTAACAAACTAAAAAATATAAATTTTAGGCCCTTTGGAATGTTATATTTAGAAAATATCAGATCTGATATACTAAGTTATGAAGTAATTTCCAGAAAACAAAAATATAGATCTAGGATAGATGAAATTCCCAAGTGGCCAAAATTTAGGGAGAATTATTTTTGCAATTTTTGAGTTATTCTGAACAATTTGATGTATTTTAATTTTTTAGGCCACTTATATCACTGTTATAAAATAAAAATTACAGTGGGAGCAAAAAAGTGAAAATTTTAGGATTTAGAAAGCAAACCCTAGGCCCTAGGCCTTCTAGATCACTTGTCAAATTTTCCCAGAAATTCTTCAATGAATATGCCACCTGAATGTTGATTTTTTGGGTAGCATCGGATGCGCTCTAGCTCATAAACTTTGTGAAAGAGCTAAGACACATGAGATCTCCAAGACCCAGAATCGTTTGGAAAAATTCCACCCAGAGCTTAAGTTATTCAAATAATTAATTATTTTAATGGAGACCCTAAGTCTAACTTAGGGAAATTAAATAATTAAAGTGAATTAATTTAACATATGGGTCAAAATGTTCTAAGTGATGAGGATCAAGTCTTTTCAAATCTTAGTCATCGATTAGAGATTAGATCATGGTCGTTGAATCGTCATCTGGAAAAGTATTAAAGGAAGGCTTGGGGTCAATTGGAGAAAATACACAGAGTGGCAACACTTAGAGCTATGTCAAAATTCTGGGGCGCGGTTTGCTAAGAATTTTCGAGTGAGCTTGCAGTGCAGCGACGAGCAATTCGGCAGTGGGAATATCTATACCACAGAGCAACGCAGGCCCACGAGGGGTGACGCAGAGGCAAAGTAGACCTAGCAAGGGTGATGTAGAGCCAGAAGGGCTCACGCAGAGGGACGTAGAGCTTGAAGAGGCTGACGCAGTCACTTAGAGAGTTATGTTGGGGTTTCAATGGGCCAAATAGGGCTTGTATTCAGCAGATCTGAAAGGGTGACGCAAGGACTGCGTAGGCACCTGTGGGGTGTGTTGACCACTGGAATGGCACCTGAGGATAATGAGAAGACTCCATGCCCAAGGATGAACCAGAAGACATTTGTACCATCAGATATCATCTGTTCAACAGAGTTTTTGAACTCTACTTCTATTTCACATCATCTTTCTCTTGTACCCAGATTCCACGCCCTACGGGGAATTGTAATAAGTGATGCTAGTAATGATGAATTTGAGTCAGTATTGTGTCTGTAACGGACCTAGGTAGCTTGGGACCTTTCCAACAAGTGAGTATTACTCTAGGAGGTTTTTTTTAGTCAGTTAATTATCATCTCCCTACTAGGACTTAATAATTAATTGAGTTTTTTCCTCCAATTTTACCTCAAAGCCGGAGTACATCTTGATGGTGACGCCTTGGGTGAGTCCTAGTGTCTAGAGTCAATGTACATTACCATACTAGATCACACAAAAAAGTTCATGGAATTTGGTTAGGTCTAGGTAGTGATTTTAAAATTTTTTAGATTTCCCGCAGGTCAAAAATTGCAATAAAATTGTAATTGAATTGTAATAAGTGTTGTCTAGAGAAGTTGTACGAGATATGAATAATCAAAATTACAACTCTCACCCTCAACTTTCTACTATGACACACTTTGAAGGGTTAATAATCAGTTTTGGACCCTCAAAACCGACATTTCCCAAGTTTAGTGGAAATTGTGGCATTTAATTAGGCTAAAATTAAATAAAATAGAGAAAAATAAATTATTCCATGTGACAAAATGATGTGGAAATGACTTGGAAATTATTCTAAGTCAAAGAGTTGAGTCAACGGACATGTGGAGAATGACTAAGCACACTACATCATTAATTCATCATTTATTTATTCAAAATAGAATTTCCCAGAGATAAAGCGGCAGTTACACACAAGGAAAATCGAATTTATTAAAGGCAGTAAAGCATAAAAGGAATATTGTACAGGATCAGTGGATTGAAGACCAAGTGGGGACCTCTTCTCACGAGCTATCTGGAGTGCAACAACACTCGACACTTCACTCAGAGGATTTACGCTATTCCTTGAGCTTAGACTATGCAGTCACTAAGAGGAAACACGCAGTTCTCAAGGACCTACGCAGAAGATCACTGGGGTCATCTACAGGTATGGTTTCAGCTGGTTTGAGTTTGCAGTGGTTGACTTGGTGTAGCACGGGAGTTCGTTTGGCTTATGGATGAGTTCACTAGATCCTATGGGGAATTCGATTTCCCTTGGTGTGCACAAAAGAAATTTGATTTTGCTCTGGGTGTCTCTGTCTTCTCCACATGGAGCTTGGTTTATCTTTCCTTGGGATTTGCTCCAAGTTCACTTCTCACATGCATTTGTCCTTGGCATTTGCTCCCAACTTTCAATATAATGGAGCCATGGGTTCTCATATTGTATCATGTAATATGAGCTATTGGGCTTGAGGACGCGCTATCGGATTGTACACGTACTTGCAATATGATACAAAAGTCTTTAGGGTAACTTGTGATGGTGTTCTTCTCCTTGCATATATGGTAAATTCTTCACTTGTTTTTATGCTTCTATTTATTTCCTCATGCTATTGTTTCCTCCATGCTTGTTTCAAGTTATGTTAGTATGCAGCTATCTCATATTAGCATAAGAGTTACTTGATCGCTTTAGGATAAGAAATCTTCTATTTGATGTCAAATATATATATAGGAGTTCTTTCCATTGTTTTATTTAATTTCATGTAGATTTACTATGTTGTGGTAAGATTGTGTAGAATGATTCGTCTTTGGTCAAGCTTTTCAAGCATGAGGGGAAGTTCTCGAAGGAATCAACCCATTCTTGAAAATATTCAAACGGAACCTGCATGTGTTGATTTCCAAAGTCTAATCTATATTTGATTTTGTCTTGCAGAGGTCTTTTTAAGTTTTTCAGAGCTCTTATTTCTTGCATCAAAAAATCAAACTTAAAATAATTTACTTTTCAAGTATTGCTCTTCATTTCTTTAATATCTGGCTATTTCAAAGAGCCAAGCTATGGCTAGTCAAAGAGGAGAACTTACTCATACTCTTTGGCCTAGCCTCTTGTAGATTATTTTTGTAATATTACTTTGTGATTTTTTTTGAGCTAACTTTGTTGTTGTAGATTTTCTCTAACTTGTTGTCTTGCAGCTACGTGCAGGTTTCATTTTCAGATAACTACTTACAAGTTTTGCATGCAGGACCTTGGAGCTCCAACTTCTAGAACATTTCTCTCTCTTGGCCGTGTAACTCAAAGAGGCTGTATCTTTCTTTTTCCTCGAAAAATCTGCATTTTGTTGGGCTTTTGTTGTAAATTTTTGTAGATGTTCTATGCTAGTAGCAATTTCACTTTTCTTTCTGCAATCATACAAGTAGTTAAGCAAAATGCAGATAGAACATATAAGTAGATCTTACAGAAGACAAATCAGAAACAGGAAAAATGTGTATGTTCGTTTCGGCGGTCAACAGGATGCTTCAACCAGCAAAGTCTCCTTTGGTCAGCCAGCCCAGCATGTGTCACAACAACCCTTCAATCCGTAGATGAGTCAACCCAAGTCAACTCTGCAAAAGTCAACGCTGTCCTGAAAAGTCAACGCAGGGGCAGCAAGCTAAAAGTCAACGCAGCAGCAAAACGGTCAACCCTTTGACCTCGATTTTGTGCCAGGTAGTACGGCCTTCATAAATCGAACCTTCCACCAATTTTCAGCTTGTTTGGACCAAGCGTTGACCAAAGTCAACGCTGGTCAAAGTTTCTGCGAAACCCTAGCAGCAGCAAATCCGTACTTCAGCTCAGCCGTACAGTTTGTCCTCTTCGTCCTTCACACGTGTGGCTGAAACTCGTCCTTCTTGGTAGCTCGTACTCTAAGATGAGAGAGTAATATGTGAGTTGTGATGATGATGAAAATCTCTCCAACTTTTCCTGTATATATATCCATCATGAGGGTGTGTGACACATCTGTTGGGCATGCGAGCCTACATTACAAAACTGGTCGACCTTGCACATATAATTTATTAAAAATAATAAATTCAAAATATAAGTTCTGCTCATCGGATTAAGACATATTTTATATGGATTTTACACCTCTCAGAAAGAGGAATCCAACAAAAATATTAGCCTCTTAATCAGAGCATCTTAATATGGAGTTTGGACCTAGTTGTCCAAATTTAACACTCCCTCTCAACTAGGGAGAACTCCATCTATTAGTGCAATCAACATCGTGCGTCATCCCGCCGAAACTTGCTTTGTTGGCTTCTTTATTTCAGAACAGAAATGGGTCAGTTACAAAGACATCATCCCCCGACTGACATAGTCAGTCCAGAGGTCCCAGACCTCACAAATCTTGATCCCAGATCAAGTGGTTGGACCGTGCCATCCTAGATAGAGAGTACGGCAATCTCTGATGCGTCCATCGGTCTTTGCTAATAGTCTCTAACTTTTCCACACCTCATTGGCCAAATGAGAGGTACTTCCCATGAGCCCTGAACTCAATGGGTAGGATGCATACGGGGCACAGAAAATGAGAGGTGAACCAACTCAAAATCACAACGGTGGGGTCCAAGCACACCACCAAGGTTGGCAAGCCTAGCCTTGTGGTTGCCCATAGCTCCGAGAAGCTCTCCCCAAAGCCCCCCAGAGCTCCCAGAGCTCATCGTCCAACGGGACCCACATCATAGGGTCGTTCCACGATACCAAGACTCTCACGGAAGGTTAGGAACTTGACCTTCCCCAGGGGCTTAGTGAGAATATCCGCGACCTGCTCATCAGTTTCTATATGATCGAGCCTTACGGCGCCTCGCTGTACCATATCCCGGATAAAGTGGTACCTGATATCAATATGCTTGGATCGGTCGTGGAACACAGGATTCTCAGTCATACGAATCCCACTCTGATTATCACAGAGTATCACAGTGGTATCTAGCACATGTCCAAACGGCTCACTAAAGAGCTTCCGCAACCAAACTGCTTCACAACAGGCCATACTAGCAGCAATGTATTCGGCCTCCGCGGTGCTCAAAGCCACCGACTTCTGCTTCCTGCTCATCCATGAGATTGAAGCAGAACCAAGATTGAAGCAGCATCCAGATGTGCTTTTACGATCCACCACACTGCCAGCCCAATCGGCATCAGTATATCCACGGAGTATCACACTCCCGGCAGTGTATCTCAGCCCATGGTTTATCGTGCCCCGAAGATATCTTAAAAGATTCTTGGTACCAACCCAGTGAAAATGATGAGGCTCAACCATCTGTTGACTCAAAGTGTTCACTGCAAAACATATGTCCGGACGGGTGTTCACTAAGAACATCAAAGCTCCTATGAGTTGACGATACTCAGTAGGATTGGCCAAGATAGGCTTAGCAGCGCTGCCACTCAACTTTTTAAAGTTGAGTTCCATCGGTGTCGACACGGACTTACAGTCCACCATTCCAAATCTTTCCAGAAGCTTCACAATATATTTTCCTTGAGAAAGGAAAATCTCTCCAGGTCTCTGCCAGACCTCCAGGCCTATGAAATAGTGCATCAGTCCTAGATCCTTCATCTTGAATTCAGCAGCAAGCTCCCTCTTACATTGATGAATGAGAGGGTCATCTCCAGTCAGGAAGAGGTCATCCACATACAGCACTAGAATGAGAGGCTTCTCTTTCACAACCTTGAAGTATAGG
The DNA here is from genome assembly GCA_034641835.2 of Pinus albicaulis. Lineage (NCBI taxonomy): Eukaryota > Viridiplantae > Streptophyta > Pinopsida > Pinales > Pinaceae > Pinus > Pinus albicaulis. Next base: position 400,008,182 of record CM076573.1, read on the forward strand.
TTCGGATCAGCATTGCTTCGAGTGAAGCCCAACTTCATCAAGTAACTATCCATCCTCTCGTACCAAGCTCTGGGTGCTTGCTTTAACCCATAGAGGGCTTTCTTCAACCTGCAGACATAAGTGTCTCGATCTTGAGCTTCAAATCCCAGAGGTTGTTCTACATACACCTCTTCCTTTATTGCACCATGCAGAAAAGCGGTCTTGACATCCATCTGATGAAGACTCCATCCTTGTGTAGCAGCAAGGGCTATGATTGATCGGATGGTGGTATATCGTGCCACAGGTGCAAATATATCATCATAGTCAATTCCTTCCTTTTGAGAGAAGCCACGGGCAACAAACCTTGCCTTAAATTTTTCAGCACTCCCATCACATCCATGTTTGATTTTGTAGAGCCATTTAGCGGTGACAACAGATTTGTCCTTCGGTCTCGGGACCACATCCCGGACATCATTCTTCAAAATAGACTCATATTCTTCATGCATAGCATCCTTCCAAACTTGATGCTTGATGGCTTCCTCAAAAGATCCAGGTTCAGATTGTACAATAGTACTCATGGCAGCTAGATACCCTTGGTATCTACACGACTTCTTGCTTTCTCGGAATGTCCCCCTTGGGGCAGCATGACCCTCAGCATCTTCGAGGGTGTCCCTGAGCCATGATGGTCTCTTTCCAAGTGAAGGGGTTGGATCAATAGGGTCCATTGGCCCTTCAATATCAGGCATAGTCTCATCCTGAGGTTCTTCCAGATTTCCAGGTCTTTCTTCATGATTTTCTTCAGATCTAGGAAGATCTACTACTTTCTTCAGGGAAGCATCTTCGTCAAAAGTGACATCATGGCTTATCTCTACTTCCCTTTGACCAGGTACATAGACTCTATATGCCTTAGAAGTCTCACTGTAGCCCACAAACATTCCTTTCTTCCCGGTAGCATCCGGCTTACTTCTCTTTTCTTTCGGCACATGAAAATAGACAGGACATCCAAAAATTCTAAAATGTGAGACATCAGGTTTCTTACCAGAGAAAACCTCTTCGGGAGTTTTGGAGTCCAAAGCGGAATGAGGGCATCGGTTATGAATGTACACAGCAGTATTTGCAGCTTCTCCCCACAGAAACTTTGGTAGACCCTGGTCACAAAGCATGGCACGGGCAGCTTCCACAATAGTCCTATTCTTGCGTTCAGCAACACCATTCTGCTCAGGAGTATATGCAGTGGTAGTCTCTCTCTTAATGCCAGCTTCTCTGCAAAAGTCTTTGAACTCATTTGACTCATATTCAGTGCCATTGTCGGTCCTCAAAATCTTGATCTTCTTTCCGGTCATATTTTCCACCAAGGCTTTGAATGTACGGAACCACATGAAAGCCTCATCCTTCTTCTTCAAGAAATATATCCAGGTTTTGCGAGAGAAGTCATCAGTAAATGTCATATTGTAAGAACATCCCCCCAGGGATGTTACAGGCAACATACCAGAAAGATCAGAATGAACCAGTTGCAATATCTCGGATGTCTTTGTGACACTTGAGGGGAAAGGTCCCCTTGTATGTTTTCCTTCAGCACAACCCTTACATACACCTTCATGATTATTTCCAAAATCAGGCATCCCTGTCACCACCTTCCTTGCTTCGGGAAGGGCTTTGTAATGAAGGTGTCCAAATCTTCGGTGCCATAGTTCGGTTTGTTGGATAGTATCACAAGTCATAGCTCCCAACGGACTCCCTCCAACTTGATAGAGTGTACCAACCCTAAAACCAATTGAGATAGCTTCCTTGAAGCTCTTCTTCCACATGAGCACCTTTCCATTAGAGAAAGTAACATTGAATCCTTTGTCGTCCATGGCAGATACAGACACAAGGTTTTTCTTCAATTTGGGTACATAGAGTACATCTTGCAAACGGAGGACTTGTCCTTGGGACAAGTGGAGGGTCACAGTCCCGGTCCCTTTCACAGGATAAGTGGCATTATCCCCAAGGATAATTTCTAGATTAGTATCCCTTTCAACCATGTCAGAAAGTGCTTCCTTGAATTCGGTGATGTGTCTTGAGGCACCACTATCAATTAGCCAGACATCCATAGTGTCGGGCGGAGATGCAGCTGAGAGAGCAGATACCAGAATATACTCATTTCTTTTATCAACAACATTAGACTCCTCATACCTGGTATTTTTGGACCTCTTAGAAGGTTGATTGTTTCCTCCAAAGTGTGCCTTCCTCTTTCCTTTGGATTTGTCATTTCTTCGATTCCCATTTCTTCGGTTGTTGTTGTTATCGTCACTATCGGGAGAATCCTTCTTGAAGGGGCATTCTCTAGCATAGTGTCTAGGCCTATGGCAGGTGAAACATTTACCCTTCTTCTCTTGAGTCTTTGTCCTTCTTTTGTCCTTAGAACCACCAGAGTTCTTCTTTCGGGAATGAGCACCATAGGCGGCATTTCTTTCATTATCAAATTCCTTCATCCTTGTTTCTTCTTGCATACATCTTGACAGAAGCTCATCAAAGTTAGGAATGGTATTATTGTTGAGAATAGTAGTTGTGAATACTTGCCATTCATATGGAAGTCCTCCAAGTGCGGTGAGAACCATCTCACGATCGGCTATTATCTCCCCAATAGCTAGCAGATTGTTCCTGGTTTCGGTCAACTTCAGAAAGAAAGTTTGAACAGACTCATCTCGGCCCTTCTTCATATTCTTCAACTTGTTCTTGAGGAATAGCACTTGGTTCACATTGTTTACTTGAAACATAAGTATCAATTTGTAATACATCTCCTTGGATGTGCCTAGTTCAGATATGTAGGCAACCAGACTCTTATTTATGGATTCCCTGATCAGCAGCTTTGCTTTGATTTCTCCCTTCTTATACTTGTTTCTAACAGCAGCAGAGGCATTGGATGGAGGTTCTTGAATCCTCCCTGTCACATGATCCAGGGGATCATGATCTTCTAATTTGAGATCTAATATCATCTTCCAGGGATGGAAGTCATCACTTCCGGTCAGCTTGTCATTCTCCTTGAATTCAAGACTAGTGGAACCCATTTCCTCCGATGATGATTGCTATAGATTGAGTTTGTCTTCACCTCAGCTCCGATACCATGTAAATTTTTGTAGATGTTCTATGCTAGTAGCAATTTCACTTTTCTTTCTGCAATCATACAAGTAGTTAAGCAAAATGCAGATAGAACATATAAGTAGATCTTACAGAAGACAAATCAGAAACAGGAAAAATGTGTATGTTAGTTTCGGCGGTCAACAGGATGCTTCAACCAGCAAAGTCTCCTTTGGTCAGCCAGCCCAGCATGTGTCACAACAACCCTTCAATCTGTAGATGAGTCAACCCAAGTCAACTCTGCAAAAGTCAACGCTGTCCTAAAAAGTCAACGCAGGGGCAGCAAGCTGAAAGTCAACGCAACAGCAAAACGGTCAACCCGTTGACCTCGATTTTTGTGCCAGGTAGTACGACCTTCATAAATCGAACCTTCCACAAGTTTTCAGCTTGTTTGGACCAAGCGTTGACCAAAGTCAACGCTGGTCAAAGTTTCTGCGAAACCCTAGCAGCAGCAAATCCGTACTTCAGCTCAGCCGTACAGTTTGTCCTCTTCGTCCGTCACACGTGTGGCTGAAACTCGTCCTTCTTGGTAGCTCGTACTCTAAGATGAGAGAGGAATATGTGAGTTGTGATGATGATGAAAATCTCTCCAACTTTTCCTGTATATATATCCATCATGAGGGTGTGTGACACATCTGTTGGGCATGCGAGCCTACATTACAAAATTGGCCGACCTTGCACATATAATTTATTAAAAATAATAAATTCAAAATATAAGTTCTGCTCATCAGATTAAGTTGGACCTAGTTGTCCAATTTAACATGTGGGCCTCAAATTGCAGAAATTTTCAGCAAGGAAAGATCTATGGCTCAAGCCAACATTGTGAAGACTTTCCTTCGATTTTAGACAAGACTTCATAGTTTTCTCCTTCTTGTAATAACTAATAAAATTCGAGGTTTTGGGAGCATGGGTTTTACCCATTGGTATCCCTATCTCTCCACCTTTTATGGAGAGGCTTTGTGGCTTGATCTTTGATCTTTTTCAATTGCATGCACATTATTTAATTAGGGAATTAACACAATCATGCATTACATTCATTTTGCATGCACTTTAATCTAATTTGCTACAGATTTCTAGTATTTTTACTTTCATAACAGGTTCAAACTTTTTCATGCATGGACTTTTAAAATTGTCATGAATTTTGTTCCAAAACCTTTTATGCTTCACCTTTAATTACATCTTACATGCAATACGTATTTGGGCAAATTTTCTCCATAAAGTAACATTCTACTTCATGACATGCAAATACATCTCAAGTTTGAAAGTTAATTTTCATTGTTGATTAATTTACTTACATGCCCCAAGCAAATCGCTAAAATTTTACCTCCAACATAAGTTGGTTGAATAGACATTTCTAGTGATCCTTTACTCCTCTACTGACTCTTCACTATGGGATCCATATCTTTGGGCGAGGGTGAGGTCTAAGGATTGAAGAGTTGAACTGTAACCTTGCTTTAGAACTAATTAATAAAATAAACCAAGAGCATTTTTCATCACATTTAGCTTACTTGCAAGTTCTTGAATTTTGCTTTCTTGATGGTTCAAAGTCTCACATAAAATATCATTTCCCTTTTTCAAGAAGCATCTACTTTCATGTAAGTATTGTAATCTCTTTTGCAACAAGTTTAGCTTAATTTTCTTGTACTTGGACATTATCTACTTTAGAAAGCTCCATTTCATGTTTAATGTTCATCATGTTCATGGATGGTTGATGAATCTCATTTCCTTTCAAGTACTCTTATTTCATGTTGCAAGGCTAAATGCATGTTGATTTAACTTTCAAGTCTTTTTATCATCTGGTTTATATTAGATCACTAGCATCATCCTTGTGAGCAAGATAGCTTCATGTGTTTTGATTCATAAAATTTGTTTATCTTGAGAGCATTTATGATATCTTGTGCTAACAGTGTTTTGTTTTCATTTCAGGATTACTATGTTCTCATCTCTTTGAGCATTTCTTTTACTTTTAAGCACGTTATTTGTAAAGGCACTAGTTAAATGATTTGTCATTATTTGAAAGTTGCTCATAAATGCTCATGAATGTTTAAAAGTAATCCAATTTCACTTTAATATTCTCCTAGAAACTCAAATCTTCAACTTAGTTTTCCTTTAGGGACCACCCCCCTTAGTTGACCTAGGAGAGGGCTAAATGTAGAGAATCAGGATCAGTGTGACAGCCCCTTCTCTGAGATCCTTGCCACCAACCACACCTTGTGGGGTTGAAGGCTTTTTCGACTGACTTGTAGGTAGGTGTAGGTGGCAAGGAAAAGTGATATAATAGCGTGCTTCATTCTGAGCTGAATCAGCCATATTATCTGTCTCCGGAGATAGAGGTACTTCTGCCGAGTTTTTTTCTGTTAGGTAAACCACTACTAGTACCCAAGCTCCCGACTTCTGAAACTGATCTGACAGTAAAATCTCGAAAACCCTCTCAGCCACTGTGCAGCCTCTGTGTGGCTCTGCGTCAGCCTGTCTGGCTCTGCGTTGTTTATGATAGACGTCTCTCTACCTCTCTGCTGATGATTCTCTGGCTAAGAAAATCACTCTCTCCGGAAGCTATCTCTGCCCCTCTCTACACTGGAATCACTTAGATCTAATCTTCATCCAAGCATTGCTCTGTCAGAAGAATTCGATCCCTAAATTCACTCGATGTGTCTTTCCAAATGACCCTCAAGCCTTCCTCTATAGTCTTCTCGTTGAGACATCAACAGTCGAGATTAGATCTCTAATCAACGGCTAAGATCATAACTTGACTTGATCTTTGATTTTCTAGATTATTCTCACTTTGTTTTATCAATACCCTTTAATTATTTAATTTCCCTAAGTTTAGACTCAAGGTCCCCATTAAAATAATTAATTTTTACAATAAAACATATTCCAAGTAGAATTTTCACAAACAGTTTCTGGATTCTTTGGAATACCAGTGCCTAAGCCTCTCCACAAATTTTGAGACTTAGAGCACTTCTGATGCTACCAAAAGTCAACAAGGTCATGATAGAGGAGTTTGACAACCAATGTCACTAACATCAAGGTACATAGAGGGCTTGGTGCTCTTTGATTAAATACGATTTCCATACCCTAGTGGTAAGTACATGACAAAATCCAATGGAAACATTGCAATCCCCCCAATCCTGCAAAACTAATAAGCCTACTGGATTTTGAGTGAGATCTCAAATTCTACTTTCTCCATATGAAATCCAATGAGGTCAGAAGCACTCTCAAACATCCCGAGTCATTTCATGGTAATGTTAGAAATTTAAGTAAAAAGATGAAAATGAAAGATAAAGGAGAATGTCACTTTTACTGTGAATTGCACATCAATACTAGGGCTATAGGCTTAATATTAGGTTGCCCCACTCAAAAACTCTTGTTTCTTTGAAAAACAAATTGTGTTTGGAACATCTTTGTGAAAAAAATTGAGAAGAAAGCCAAGGAGTGAATTTTTTTTTTTTGCGGGAGCGTGGTTCAGGAGCGAATTCGAGCAAGGGGACGGTCCCCTGCAACCCTAGTTTTTAGTGAATTTCAAAGGATTTTAGGGTGTGATGCAAGAAAAGTAAATTGAACCAAGCAGTGTGCATAAGCAAAGGAGAGAAAAATAATGGGCATGCTATAACAAGCAATTTAACAGCATAATATTTGGGTTCTTTTAAGTTTTTTCTACCACCCATCATTACTCAATCAAGAGTCTACATTAGTAAATATCAATGTTGCATGACTCGTACTCGTATAAGACTCATCTGTTTATTGACTTGGTGACCCATATAAGACTTGGGAAGGACCTGCATAAGACTCAGCAAAATTTTCCCTCCATTTTCCCTTTCCCTCCACATGATTTCCAAAAGAAAATTAAAAATTAAAAAAAAAAACCAATTTTGAGGGTCTCCACGGGTCCTATGTGGGTCTTGTTGACCACTGGAGTGGCACCTGATCATAATGTGAAGACTCCAGAGTCCATACCCAAGGATGAACCAGAGGACACTTGTACCATCAGATATCATCAGTTCAACGGAGTTTTTAAACTCTACTTCTTCTTCTTATCATTTTCTTCTTCAGTCCTCAGATTCCGCAACCCTACGGGGATATTGTATAAATGTCACTAGCATGATGAATAAAGCCATGTAACAGGCCTGGGATGTTGGGACTCGATCAGCAAGCGAGTACACCTTGGAGTGTTTTTTTTACTTGGTTAATTATTCCTTCTTTTTAGCAGCGAATAATTTTCTAGGTATTTTCACTCATTGCATTACCCCAAAGTCGGGGTGACGGCTTGAAGGTTGAGCCCCTAACACATCTTAGTGTCTAGAGTCAATGTATATTACCATGCTAGGTCATCTCTGAAATTTCATGGAATTTGAATAGGTCTAAGTAGGATATTTTAATAATTAAAAATTTCTAGCAAAACGGGAATTTTAAATTAATTTCTATGTAATGATGTAAATAAGTGGCCTTCTGAAATGTCTAGGGCGTATGACTACTCGAAAATCATCCTCGGAGAGCCAACATTATCCTAGGACCCACTTTGAGGGTCAAAAAACGACTTGTAGTCCCTCAAAAGATGACTTTTCTAATGTCAGTGGCAAAAAATGAGAAAAAAATCAAAAAATTAAATAAATTGGAAAAAAATTAAAATTTTTCCAAAGTCAAAATAAGCCAAATTTTGACATGGCAAGGTCAAAAGTGATGTGGCAAGCATATGGGGCCCACCACATGGAGCACAACTCTAGTCAAAGTCAATCAAGTCGAAGAGGGCCCACAATGAGCCAATGTTGAGTGGATACGTATGGCTAAAATGCAAATGTGATTTAATTCAAATATAATGGATTTGGTATAATCCAAAGTCTAAAGTTAAAATTGTGAGTGGAGAATAGACCCCACCTCACCCTCCTACTCTACGCATAGCCATACTTTGGGAGATATGCATATGCCAAAAGGTTCAACGCACATGCCATAAAGAACATATCCACGCAGGCCAAATTTCAACGCAGCTATCACAGCACATAAATCAGAGTTTGGAAACTCCAGTCAACAAGGTCCACGCAGCAGTTGTGTTACGTGGAGTTCGTGGGCAGTTTTACACAGCAGTTAGCGGAGGCCAGCGAGAGATAATACGCAGATTTGTGGGCAGGCAGTCATCACTCCACGATGGAAAATTTCTTCAGTTAAATACGCAGTTGTCAAAGGCATCTCATCGCAGATTTGTGGGACAGATTGGAAGATTCAATCAACGAATAAATCAAGGAGTATGTCTCCACCAATCTGGACTTCCCTTACCACTTATACGTTGTCCCCTTCAACAGATATACGCACAGAAGATTTTCCTCTGTGTTGGCAGCGCCTACATGCAGTTTGTTGGCAGCATTGGGTTCAAATTAATAGAGGTGGCAGCCATGGATATCTATGCTGATCTTCAAAGTAAACAGTAACCAACAGTTAGAACTATACGCTGCCCATTTTGGAAGCCACCTACAGCAATCAAGCAGCCACTTGGAAATTTGTTGAAGCATTGAGATCTTCACCATTGCTACACTTGTCATTTGATCTTTCATTGGGATTTGCTCCCATAGTTCTATTTAAATGAGCCTTGAGCTCTCATTGTAATTGTTGTTTTACTAGCTATTGTGCTTGTGGAAGTGCTGCTGCCTTGTACACTTTCAGAAATATTAATAAAAACTTTGGGGTTTCATTCATGAGATGTTCTTCCTTTTGGAGTGTGATGAATTGTTGATCATTGGTATAATTCTTTTTACTCATGCTTTAATTAATTTGTTTCCATATGCTCTTGTAGATTTGTCAATGTAGAGCTATCTTACATTGACATTTGAATTAGGAGTATGCTCTACGTATAGAATGCTCTAGTTGGTTTCAAATAAATCTCTAGAGTTTCTTATCATTGTTTATTATTAGATCTATATGAAATTAGTTCTTGATTGAAGCCTTGTAGAGGGAACATCTTGTTGGGATCAAAGATTCAAGTGTTGGGGGAAGTCTTTGGAGAGACCAACCCACTCTTGATACATTCTCAAAGGAGCTCTCATTTGTTCTTTGAACCTTCATAGTCTTATCTTACAGAGTGGTTTTGCAGGGGTTTTGGGACATAGCTTGTATACAAGCCAAATACTTCTAAATTTGAATATCTTTTAAAACATTATACCTCATTGCTTTCATTTGCTATCTAAGAGTTTGAAGATGAGTAAGCAAAGAAGAGAGTTTACTCGAACTCTTTGGCTAGCCCCTTGTAAATTGTTGTGCAATATTTTGTAATTTTATCTGTCTAATATTTGATTGGTTTTGTAGCCCTCTTTCCGAACTTTTTCTTGTGACAGCTTGAGTGGACAACTACAAGAAATTACTAATAAGTTGTTGCAGGATCTTTGGGCTCTGAATTTCAAATGAGGAAGATAACTCTGTCTCTTCTTTGGTTGTGGGCATAGAAGAGGCTTAGCTTCTCTTCCCCTATTGTAAAGTCTGAATTCTTTTGAGATTTTTAGAAATTCTCATCGAGGAAAAGTCTATGGTCTCAATTTTTATTTGTAAAGACTTTCCTTGGGTTAAAAAAGGTTTCATGGTCATTTCCTTCTTGTAAAATTAATAAAAATTTCTGTTTTTGTTGTGGGAGCGTGGGTTTTACCCATTGGCATCCCTATCTCTCCATTTCAAATGAGAGAATTTGTAGATGGATTCAATTAGTGGTTTTGCATTTCCATTTTCTTTCACATCACATATGCATGCTCTAATTGGGAAGTAACACAAATCGCATTTCTTTTTCCTAAAGTTTGCTTCACAAATCTCAATCCACATCTCCATTTTAAGAGCATTGAAGCATTGTGTACTAAATTAGACTTGCATCTCTAAAAATTAACCTCCAACTTAAGTTGGTTGTATAGACATTAGGGATCCTCCATCCCTATTGACTCCTCACTGTGAGACCCGGATTTTAGGCAAAGGTGAGGTCTGGGTACAGGAGTTAAATTGAAAATTGTTTTAAAATCCTACTAATAAAATAAACCAAAAGCACCTTCACATCACAAATTTACTCGCAATTTTTCTATCTCATGTACTTGTTACTTTGGTGGTTATTTAGCTCATGAATATTTAATGTCATGATCATTTGTTACTTGAGCACTCTCTTACAAGTACTTTTTCATTTATTGCAAGTGATGCCTATATTTCTATCTTGATCTAACACTTGCTTTGCGAGATTATTGTCATTGTATCTTGAATTTCCTTTTCAAGCAAGCACTTGTCATTTACTTTAAAGCATTGGTCTATATTTTGAACACATCATTGAATATTGCTCATATACATATATGCTTGTTTACATCTTGGAATTGAGTCATCTTTGATAAGTAATTCCTTCTAATCAATTCTCCTAGAAACCTCACATCTTTAACATAGTTTTTTCTTTAGGGACCACCCCCCATAGCTAACCTAGGAGATAGCTTTAACGGAGATGGACAAGATTAGTGTGACAGCCCCTTCTCTGAGTTCCTTGCCACCAACCACACCTTGTGGGGTTAAAGGCTTTTCCCGCTAACTATAGGTAGGTGTAGGCGGCAAGCGATAACAAGTCTTATGCAAGTCATATGCAGTTCTTCACGGGTTCAATGCAGGTAGTCGAGTTTTATATAGGTTTTGGCGAGTACGGGTAGAAACCGTGGGTTCTATGCGAATGACCCACCTCGTTATAAAACTCATCAAGACCCGCGGGTACTCGCGGGTCTTATAAGAGTCTGCTACACTAGTAAATATAATTTCTTGTTCCTAACTTAAGGCCAATTTTAAGAAGCTCACCATACTTGCTACAACTAAATGTATCCACTAAAGTGAGGGATGCTATGGTCATTGTTTCCGCCTTATCCACACCTTCGGGATGTGTGGTAGAAATCTTTAATCCACTAAGTGTGTCCTTGGAGGCAAGTCTCGAATCAAGTTGTTGTCACTCAATCTCGACTCCTCCGTAGGCTAACTCCTAGCGAAGCCAAGCGGCATAGTCCCTAAAACAATTAACACTGATTAACCTATATTAAAAAATAAATTAATCTAAGAGTTAATTATATCATATAAGAGTACATTAACCATCAGCGTACAACATGAAAGATAGACAAGCAGATAATCAAATGACAGAAATTAAATAACAAGATAGACTAATGCCAAAAGTAAATGCTTATTGCTTCAAAATAAATCCAGCAAATGTAGTAGCCCAATGTTATATGTTGTAGAAGTGATTTGGAGAGTGCTCATGTTAAATTTTATTAAGTTGATTTCACTTGGATTTATTAGTTAAATAAGTGCACAATAGAGAGGCAGGCATGTGACCCGTGTGATTACAAGTAAATAAAACTAATCTAATGTGTGTTTCCTCTTTCACCTTTATCTTTCGAATGGGGTAGAGAACGTTGCAAGGAGATCCAAAGGGGGGAAGCTTCACTTCAATGAGTACTTCCCTGATTTAACAAGTCAACGGTTGCAAGGAGATCCAACAAGAGGAGGCTTGTTTACTCTCCTAAGGCTTGTTTTTCCCCCAAACTTACATTAAAGATTAAGAGGTGTTCCCTAGTTAAACTAATCCAACCAACAAGTCCTCTCTGATCATGTGCAAGGATCAAGCCTCACTTGCAATGGTCGAGAGCATAACAGGTTTTAGAGGGGAGAGGCTCATTACTTTTGCAAAACTGAAATTTAATCTAAAACATAAATTGAAATATAATATATTAAATAAAATAAATCTGCTCTAATGTGTCTTGCGGTGAAGGGTTAAATAAAATTACACCATGAAAATGATACAGACACAAGAGGTCCCCTCACTAGGTAGCGAGGAATGGGATGCCTAAGAGACTCTCCTAACTCCCTCAAGATTACAATGATTGTTATGGGTATCCCTTATGAATAAAGGGAAAATGGTGGTTTCAAAGTTACAATGGTTATAATAATTCTTATTTTACAAAGAGAAGCGTTATAGGCTCCTCTCAAGAGATTGAATGGTCCTGTCGACCACACTTTGTCAACTACCCAATAGCAGTACACCCCCATTTTTTCAAATGGGATTCGTCATGTTCGACGTGGTTGCACCACTCAGATTCCATCATCCAGATTTCATCGACAGTTGATATTGTTATAAATGATGTAAACACATTCTGCATGTAATGATGTAAATGATCTAAGTAAGACCGTCAATGTATGTAACAACCTAGGTAAGCCTAGTATGTTGTTGATGACTTCCATCCTAGGAGGTTTTTTGTCTCACTGATTCACGAAAATGATCAGCAGAGTTTTTCCCTCCAGCCTCACCCCAAAGCTAGGGTGGATTTTGTCATCAACATGCTAAGTGAGTCCTAGTGTTTTTTATTGAGTCCTTGTCAAAGTAGTTTGAACTACTTGGTCTACTAGATCATATTTTGAGTCGCAGAATTGGGTATTTATTTGAGAGTCTATAGGAATGGGTATTCCCCCTTCATGTATGTAAATGTATTATCTCATGTAAAAGAGGGTTGGAAAAATAATTATAATCCCCTCTTAGTCAATTAATTAAATTTTCTGGTCAATTAATTAATAAAATATTAAACCAGAAATTTAATTAATTTAGGGTCCTAAGTTAGGATTAAATCTTTAAACGCAAAATTTGTGGGTCCTTGGAAAATTATTTTGAAAGCCCCAGGCCAAGGGAATATTGAGAATTTTAAGAAATATTGGACCCTTGGGCCTTGGTGGTTAAGTCAAGGTCAAAATTTTGGGGTAATTAACTCAAAAATAATATTTTTGAGTTAATTAAAATTGAATTAAATGATAAATTCGTTTTTTTCCCCAAAATTTTAATTTCAACGCTCTGGATTAAAAGATAATTAAATCTTTTGGACGGTTGAGATTATTTTGACGAGGATCATCCAAACTAGCCGTTAGAGATCTTGTCCTATAAATTTAGAGGTCTTTCTCATTCTTAAATCATCCGATCTCAGGATCGTGCACTTGCTCTTAGAAGCTCTTGTAAACTTTTTGAGGAATAAAGCATAAAGACTTTGGGGTTACAAATCTGGATGTTTCTTCTCAGAGCTATGTGGTGAATTGTCTCTAAACTCGGCTACTTTGTTTCTTGTATTTTATGGTTGATGGCCTTCATGGATTAATCTGCATATAGGTATCTTATGCAGTTTTCTGGGTTTACAAAATAACATTCTGATTTTTCTGCAAAGGTCTCATGTTGTTTTCTTAAATTGCTATCGATCTAAGATTCAGATCTAAGTGTGCAGGGAATTTTTTTTAAGATTGGGCGTCTGGGGAAGTCTTCGGTTGGACCAGCCGACTCTCAATAAACATAAATCTGATAAGCTCTTTATTTGTTAAATTCCGAGTCTATCTTACGATATTTGTGATTTTGCAGGGTTTCAAAGGCTTGTGCCTCTCACCAAAACTTTAAATCTCTGAAAATTGTGTTAAAACGGATTTAGATCTAAGCATGGGGGTTTGAAATCTGTAAACTAGTTGTAAATTTGTAAATTTTTTTAAGACTATAAGGGTTTATGTGTTTTCGTGATGTGTTTATTTTCAGGATCTAACTGGTTTTGCAGGTTGCAGCATTGACCGAAATTTTTTAGGGTCTGAAGCCAGATCTAACCCTTAAAGGCCAGATCTGGCCTCAAATCGCCTCTATGAGCAGATTTGCATAATATTCGATTTGTAGAGCAATATAAATTTGAGCTTAAGACGGAAAAATTTGAGTTTGTTGGACGTTTTCATGTATTGGGTTTATCTACTGCAATCAAACGTTGAATTTCCTCATCTATCTGCCATCGAACCTGTTTTGCCTTTCGATCTCCCTTCACACACGCTCGTTCCTTTTCTTCTGTTGCATCAATCCCTTCCTCATTACTCTCCGTAGGGATCCGTATGCTGGCCATACAGGTTTCCCCCTCTGTCGTCTCTTCTCACAATGCAAATATTCATCTCTGTTGCTCTCACGAATTCTTCAACCCTCGATTTGCCAGCTCCTGCATATCCGTCCAAACTGCCCCATCCTCCTTGCTGCCCTCGACCTGCATTAAAAAACGACTCATTTACATCTGCACCTAACCCTCTTTCAGCTCGTCCATATCCTTGGTGTCGTCCAACTTTCCCGTCCATTTTTGTCTCCTTTGCCCGTCGAGCTCCATTCTCCTTCTACCATCGGCTTTTTTTTTTTCTGCGTCCAACCTCCCTCTTCAGCCGTCATTCCCCTTCTCATCTGCAAACGAAAAATTAAAACGCACACTTAACATGTATATGCGTTCATTTGATTTAACCCGATAGCGTTAAGCTTTGATCTGGTTTTCGTTTCATTTTTTATGATGTTACATAGCATTAAATTAACTTTCGACTTTGTTAGGTTTTAAATGTATATATTTTAATTTGATATCATAGTCCTAGTTTAGTTTAATTTTTAGAAATTCTAACTTTTAGTTTTATTTTGTTTTAAATTTCTTTTGTAGTTTTAGTTTTAGTTTAGTCTTAGTTTAAAAGTAACTTAGTTTTAATTTAGTCTAACTTTAGAGTTTAATTTTTGTTTTAGTTTTAGTTTTAGAATTTAATTTTAACTTTATTTTTATTTAGATTTTAGATTTAGATTTTTAATTTTAATTTTTAAATTAGAACTTTTATTTCATTTAAAAAAAAAAAAAATAGATTTTGATTTAAATTTCTTAATAAGCAAAAATAATTAAAAAATTCCAAAAATCCTAAAAATTTAGAAAATACAAAAATATAAAAAAAATTTCAAATTTTCCATAGTCAAATATGCATTTGAAATTTTTATCTAAAAATTTGACTATAGAAACATTTTCTGGATCGAATTTAATTGAAGCATCATAAATCTAGAAATATTGCAAATCTCGGGCATTTTCATCTTGTGATAATATTGTTGTGGGTTTAAGATATTTTAATGCATGGTTGTGGTGTCTTTCAATTGAATATCATTGTGATCAAATCGTGTTTTAAGAAGCAACAGTTAATCGTCATTTACCTGTTTATAATTGCATAACGGGATTTTATTTGACTCCATAAGGCACTGGTCTTAAACGTGAAATCTAATCTAGATCTGTGGAATCTCGTTCTTTTTATCAAGTATTTGATGTCTTAGCTGTGTCTCCTGGATTTTTCATCCTCATTTCTAATAAGGTCTACCTCCCTTAGCTTGCAAGGAGACAGCTTAAATAGAGAGATTGGGGATAAAGGTGATAGCCCCCAATCTGAGCCGTTGTCGCGGTGCCTTGACAATCTGTGCGACAACATTTTTTGGCGCCGTTATCGGGGATAGAGTTTTTTCTGTCCTTGGTCTTAGCGACATTTTATAATCTTCAGATCTTCTTTCGCCATTCATTAGCCTGTCGCAAGGATCACATTTTCTGGCATCTTTCATCTCTTCATATTTTCATCGTCTTATCTTTTCATCATCGTATCTTTAGCACTTGGACATTTCGGTTGGCTTCTTGTTTGGGTGGCGACTCCACTTATTCATCTTTTTATTCCCAGACAAGAATCCCCCCCTTGTATCCACCTGCTATCTCTCGATTATTTCTCCTGTTGTAGAATTAGTTTCATGTTCAAGTGGCGACTCCAATTCTTTCATTTCTTACAAGAGTTCCTGCCAAGAAGTTCGCTTCTTGAGGACCTTTTGACTATTCTTGAATACGGATCTATTTCTAAAATCCGAAAAACGATATCATGGATGTTTTTGCCCCATGTAATTTTGCTAATATTCAAGGTTATCCTCATGATCTCCCTCAAATGGATAAATTACCTATCTTCCAAGGAAATGATGCAGTTAGTGTTAAATCTCATTTATTTGCTTTCACTAACTGGTGGAATAGATTTGCAGTTGCAAAAAATAATTTCGATGATGTAAAGATGAAAACTTTTGTTCTTACTTTTGGCGAGGATGTTGCTGAATGGTTTATGGAAAAGCCTGATAATTCATTCAATACTTTTGAATCCATTGTAAATGCTTTTAAGGAAAAATATGGTGATAAAAGGGAAGATAGGCATTTGGTAAGAGAAATCAGTACCATAAAAAAAAAAAGAAAATGAAACGACTGAAGAATTTAACAGGAGATTTAATGGTATTCTTAGAGAAATATCTCAAACTCATAAACCTCCTGATGGATCTCTTCTGAATTTTTACATTGATGCTTTTGATTCTGATACTTCATATGAGTTAAGGCGGGCTAAAACTGCAAATTATAAGGCTTGTCAATCTTTAGCTGAGGAGATTGAAAAGGATAAGAAAGCATCTGGAATGTCCAAAACTCTATATATTGAAGAAGATGATGATGACCCTATGAAAAAGTTAATGCAAAAACTTGAAAGCATGGAGCTTAATCAAGCGAAACTGATCTCCGAACATGCTAAGGAAATAAGTGTCTTACAAGCTAGGTTGGTTCAAATGGAAAGGGCTCAAACGCAGAATTCCCAACCTAGAAATATTAATGCTTTGCAGAAAAGAGGCCTATCTTATGAGCAGAGACCGACAAATCAACTTGAGTTCGCAAATCTTGTGGATGAAGTTCCTCCTTATTGTAGAGTTTGTGATGCTCTTCATGAAGAGACTACTTGTCCCATTGTCAAAAGGATCATAGCTAGTAGAATGGCAAGGTCAAGTCATCAAATTAATGTTGTTGGTAAGGACTATCACATGCATATAGAAGATCATGAAAGTCAGGTTAAGGAGCCAGCTCAGATGATTAAGGAGCTGCAACCCAATCATATGCAAATAATTCAAAACATGGAAGCTAACCAAATCAATCTTCAAAATAAGATAACTTCCATGGAACCAAGTCATGCACAGGAAATAAATGTCATGGAAAACAGGTTAAAGATAATGGAAGTTAATCATTCTAATCAGATGTCCATTATACAGAATCATATGATTGCAATGGAAGCAAGACACACCTAGGAAATGACTACCATGAAGGAAAATCACTTGTTGGAGATGAGTTCCATACAGAAAAGGTTGGAAAAAATGGAAAAATTACATATACAAAAGTTTCAGCCGAAATTTGATTATGAAGATTCATTAACCGATCATAAGACTTCTTGTCTGCTAAAGCCATTCCCATCTCATCACACGGAGGATTTAACTATGGTTTCAAAGGATGTTGAGAAAGACCAAGCTTATGTGTCACCATTGACAGAGTATATCCAGGATAATATTGGTCACGCTCCAGATTCTTCAGATATTTTGTACAAACATCTTCAAGATGAGGACAAGAAATCTACAGTGGTCTCATTGCTGACATCACAACCCACTCAGAAAAAGAGAAAGAAGCAAAAAAGAAGTAAGTGGTTTGATTCGTCTGATGGTCGAGGGCAGCTTGACATTTGGATAAGACAGAGTCCTACATTATGCAAGATTGGACATGGCACATCTGAAAAGCAGCCCACAGACTTGCCTGAAAACAGGCAAATGCTCAGCATACACTATATTGAGCACATCTGATGCCATTTGGGCATCCTCTGTATCGTATTTCTAACCCTACTCCTTATTATTTCAGCATTTCATTTTGCAGTTAGAGTAGATTTATTTTTCATAATAAATAAAAGAAGAGCTTCTACTTTTCATGTATCTAATGTTATATGATGATATTTGGATGGACACTACTTATATAATTTTGTGTGTTGCTTGGATGCAGATTCTGGATTCTCACATTCCTTCAATGAAGCAAAGTCTCCCCATGTAGAGCCAGATGTTGACCACACTTTGTCAACTACCCCATAGCAGTACACCCCCATTTTTTCAAATGGGATTCGTCATGTTCGACGTGGTTGCACCACTCAGATTCCATCATCCAGATTTCATCGACAGTTGATATTGTTATAAATGATGTAAACCCATTCTGCATGTAATGATGTAAATGATCTAAGTAAGACCGTCAATGTATGTAACAACCTAGGTAAGCCTAGTATGTTGTTGATGACTTCCATCCTAGGAGGTTTTTTGTCTCACTAATTCACGAAAGTGATCAGCAGAGTTTTTCCCTCTAGCCTCACCCCAAAGCTAGGGTGGATTTTGTCATCAACATGCTAAGTGAGTCCTAATGTTTTTTATTGAGTCTTTGTCAAAGTAGTTTGAACTACTTGGTCTACTAGATCATATTTTGAGTCGCAGAATTGGGTATTTATTTGAGAGTCTATACGAATGGGTATTCCCCCTTCATGTATGTAAATGTATTATCTCATGTAAAAGAGGTTTGGAAAAATAATTATAATCCCCTCTTAGTCAATTAATTAAATTTTCTGGTCAATTAATTAATAAAATCTTAAACCAGAAATTTAATTAATTTAGGGTCCTAAGTTAGGATTAAATCTTTAAAGGCAAAATTTGTGAGTCCTTGGAAAATGATTTTGAAAGCCCCAGGCCAAGGGAATATTGAGAATTTTAAGAAATATTGGACCCTTGGGCCTTGGTGGTTAAGTCAAGGTCAAAATTTTGGGGTAATTAACTCAAAAATAATATTTTTGAGTTAATTAAAATTGAATTAAATGATAAATTCGTTTTTTCCCAAAATTTTAATTTCAACGTTCCGGATTAAAAGATAATTAAATCTTTTGGACGGTTGAGATTATTTTGACGAGGATCATCCAAACTAGCCGTTAGAGATCTGGTCCTATAAATTTAGAGGTCTTTGTCATTCTTGGATCATCCGATCTCAGGATCGTGCACTTGCTCTTAGAAGCTCTTGTAAACTTTTTTTTTGAGGAATAAAGCAAAAGACTTTGGGGTTACAAATCTGGATGTTCCTTCTCAGATCTATGTGGTGAATTGTCTCTAAACTCTGCTACTTGGTTTCTTGCATTTTATGGTTGATGGCCTTCATGGATTAATCTGCATATAGGTATCTTATGCAGTTTTTTGGGTTTATAAAATAACATTCTGATTTTTCTGCAAAGGTCTCATGTTGTTTTCTTAAATCTCTATCGATCTAAGATTCAGATCTAAGTGTGCAGGGAAAAAAAAATTTAAGATTGGGCGTCTGGGGAAGTCTTCGGTTGGACCAGCCGACTCTCAATAAACATAAATCTGATAAGCTCTTTATTTGTTAAATTCCGGGTCTATCTTACGATATTTGTGATTTTGCAGGGTTTCGAAGGCTTGTGCCTCACAAAACTTTAAATCTATGAGCATTGTGTTAAAGCCAGTTTTAGATCTAACCATGGGGTTTGAAATACGTAAACTAGTTATAAATTTGTAAACTTTTTTAAGACTATAGGGATTTATGCGTTTACGTGATGTGTTTATTTTCAAGATCTAAACGGTTTTCACGAGTTGCGACGATGACGCGAAATTTCGGTGCGGAAACGAGATCTAACCTCAAGGCAGATCGGCCTCAAATAAGCCTTTATGAAAGCGATTTGCATAATATTACGATTTGTAGAGCAATATAAATTTGAACTTAAGTGGGCGTGATTTGTTAGACGTTTTCATATATTAGAGTTTACATCTCTGCAATCAAACGTTCAATTTCCTCATCTATCTGCCATCGAACCTGTTTTGCCTTTCGATCTCCCTTCACACACGCTCGTTCCTTTTCTTCTGTTGCATCAATCCCTTCCTCATTACTCTCCGTACGGATCCGTACGCTGGCCGTACAGGTTTCCCCCTCTGCCGTCTCTTCTCACGCTGCAAATATTCATCTCTGCTGCTCTCACGAATTCTTCAACCCTCGATTTGCCAGCTCCTGCATATCCGTCCAAACTGCCCCATCCTCCTTGCTGCCCTCGACCTGCATTAAAAAACGACTCATTTACATCTGCACCTAACCCTCTTTCAACTCGTCCATATCCTTGGTGCCGTCCAACTTTCCCGTCCATTTTTGTCTCCTTTGCCCGTCGAGCTCCATTCTCCTTCTACCATTGGCTTTTTTTTTCTGCGTCCAACCTCCCTCTTCAGCCGTCGTTCCCCCTTCTCACTTGCAAACGAAAAATTAAAACGCACACTTAACATGTATATGCGTTTATTTGATTTAACCCGATAGCGTTAAGCTTTGATCTGGTTTTCGTTTCATTTTTTATGATGTTACATAGCATTAAATTAACTTTCGACTTTGTTAGCTTTTAAATGTATATATTTTAATTTGATATCATAGTCCTAGTTTAGTTTAATTTTTAGAAATTCTAACTTTTAGTTTTATTTTGTTTTAAATTTCTATTGTAGTTTTGGTTTTAGTTTAGTCTTAGTTTAAAAGTAACTTAGTTTTAATTTAGTCTAACTTTAGAGTTTAATTTTTGTTTTAGTTTTAGTTTTAGAATTTAATTTTAACTTTATTTTTATTTAGATTTTAGATTTAGATTTTTATTTTTAATTTTTAAATTGGAACTTTTATTTCATTTAAAAAAAAAAAATTAGATTTTGATTTAAATTTCTTAATAAGCAAAAATAATAAAAAAATAATAAAAAATTCCAAAAATCCTAAAAATTTAGAAAATACAAAAATATAAAAAAAATTTCAAATTTTCCATAGTCAAATGTGCATTTGAAATTTTTATCTAAAGATTTGACTATAGAAACATTTTCTAGATCGAATTTAATTGAAGCATCATAAATCTAGAAATATTGCAAATCTCGGGCATTTTCATCTTGTGATAATATTGTTGTGGGTTTAAGATATTTTAATGCATGGTTGTGGTGTCTTTCAATTGAATATCATTGTGATCAAATCATGTTTTAGAAGCAACGATTTAACGATTCAATAATCATTTATACCATTTTATAATTGCATAACGGGATTTTATTTGACTCCATAAGCATGCTGGTCTTAAACGTGATCTAATCTAGATCTGCAGAATCTACGTTCTTTTTTATCAAGTATTTGATGTCTTGGTGTGTCTCTGGATTTTTCATCCTCATTTCTAATAGGGTCTACCTCCCTTAGCTTGCAAGGGTGACTTAAATAGAGATTGGGATAAGGTAGCGACCCCCAATACGAGCGGGTGTCGCAGTGCCTTGACAATGCATGCGACAACGGGGGGCCAATTTGAAAAAAATATGTTGACTGACTCCTTGTATTCTCCTTACATTTGCCAAAGAATCATTCAGTATAAATGTGGCGAAAGATGCCCCAAAACACTTAGAAACACTCACAATTGTTAGTGGAAAATGCTCAAAAAATTTCAAGTGAAATGCTAAGGAAATAAAGTGAAATTTCTACTGTGCAACAACCAAGAGAAACCAAATCTAATTAGTTTTTCTTGGGTGATTTTGGTTGTTGTTAGGACAGCAGCATGATAAAGTTATAAACCTTTAAATTGCTACATTTAAAAATAATATCACGTAGAAGAGAACCAAGAATCTTTGAGAAATTTTTTGGATTTTGTATGTGAGAAGAGAAGTAGAGAAGTGGGTGCTGACTTTCTTAGTGCTATTACGGTTAGCACAATGTTTTTGAAATTTTGATTTACTTTTGATGTAGACCTTCCTTTTACTTATCCCAATATATCATTCACCAAATATACTTCAAAAATTCAACCATAAAGAATAGTGGAACAGTGAAGATGACAACACACAAAAGAAGACAAGATTTACCTTAGGAAAACCCACAAAGAGTAAAAACCCAGCAACCTTTTTCAATAGAAAATTTCTTCTTGGTCAATGAGAGACATGTTGAGATTTTAGGGTAGCATCGGATGTGCTCTAGCTCCGAAATTTTGTGGAAGAGCTAGAGTACATGAGATCTCCAAGACCCAAAAAGTGTTTGGAGAAATTCCATTTGGTTTGATAGTTATTCAAATAATTAATCTTTTTAATTAAGGACCCTAAGTCTAACTTCGGAAAATTAAAACATTAAAGTGAATTAAAGTAAACATGTGATGAGAATGATCTAAGTGACGTGGATCAAGCAACTTCTAATCTTAGCCGTTGATTAGAGATTAGATCACGATCGTTGGTTTGCCAATGAGAAAAGTATAGGAGAAGGGCTTGGGGTCAGTTGGAGAACACACATATTGGCAAAGCACTGAAGCTAAGTTGAAATTCTAGGGCGTGGTTTGCTAAGAATTTTGAAGTGAGTTTGCAGTGCGGTGAGGGGCAGATATTGGCAAGGGATTCTGATCTGAGGCCAAGAATACAACAGCGGTAGAGAGGCAGCATACCAAGCAGTGTAGACGCTAGCCAGAGCTACGCAGATCAACCAGAGTCACGCAGAGGCAGCAGGAACCCTTCAGGGGTAACGCAGGCCCAGTAAGGGCAGCGCAGGGGCAGTGTAAGCCTAGAGAGGGTGACGCAGGCCCTTCCATAGCAACACAGAGGCTGACGCAAGCCAGAAAGACTAAGGGGTGAGGGACAGCGTTGGGGTTTCTGGTGGGCCAGAAAAGGCTCGAGTTCTGTAAATCCCGTTTGAGGGTGTGAATCAGCGATATTTTTTGTCTCCGAGTGAAAGGGGTATCATTGTCGTGTATTTTTTCTATAGCGCCAACCATGTCTGGTGCCCAGAAATTGTTGTATTCAGATTCTGCATAATAATAAAACCCTCCAGAGCTAGCTGCACCGGTTTTCCCACATTGGGTTTTTTCGGGGACATTTGTCCGAAAAATCTGTGTCACTTTATCATATGTGCGTAATATTCAATAAATGATCATTAAGTTGCAGTTGTGTTTACATTGCTGATTTTTCTGAATAATTCCGAAAATTAATTTGTAATTGAATTCAAGTAGGAAAAGTGAATCGAGACACTGCAATAGGATTTCTATGTTTAGAAATTTTCACAAGACACACCTAGACCTATGGTCAAACCTGATCTTCTCCTCCAAGTCAAGTCACCCAATCTAATCTTGCAATTCTCTTTTTTGTCTGACCTAGAATTTTGGCCCTCCTGCAATAGCCAGTTGCCCCAAAATTTCGGCCTTGCAACAGTTGCCCCAGTTACCCAGAAAATTTCAAGCCCCTGCAACAGTTGCCCTAGAAAAATGTGAACCATAGAGACAAAGATCTATCCACATGTGCGAGTTGTTAGAGAGAGAGAAGAAAGAAATTTCGGCCTCCTTCTTCGTCCTTCTTGTCCTTCAATTGCTTTCCCAGACAGTGTCTTTTGTGAGAGAATGTGAATGCCCAAATGGAGGAGGTTGAGCTGCCTAAACTCACTCCAACTCGCAACTTAACTTGTGGTGTCAACTCATGTACTTGGCCTCACTGGGAGTCAACTCGACCTCCCTAACTCAACCTCTTGAATTGGCCTCCAACTCATCACTTAATTGATGCTTGAGTGCTTACTCCTCTCAAGTGTTTGAGAGCCTCGACTAAAAACATCTTTCCAACATGTTTTCTGTTATTTAATATCCTAATTTTTTTATGTCTTTTTCCTCATTTTTTAAGTAAAAGTGAATTTTCGTGAGGAAAAATTAATATTTTCCACCAAAAAGTAGGTACAAAGGTAATATTGGTACTTTGAGAATGAAAAACGAATACCTACATGCCATATGAATCTTCCTAGTACCACTTTTTGTTTGTTACATACAAATTAAAAAGAAATTCCCATTCTGCAAGAAATTTTTAATTATTTAAAATTTCTACAAAAACCTATTGCAATTTCGCGAGTCTCAAGATAATGCCTAGCATGGTAATATACATTGACCCTCGACTTATAAAACATACTCAAGGACTAATTATTACGCCATACTCTAGCTGTGGAGGATGTGATTGAAAAAACTCTATTAATTATTTATCGCTAAAAAACAAAAATAATTAATTAAGTGAAAAAAACACTCTAGAGCGACTTCCTTAGTAACCAAGTTCCAAGGGGCTAAGTCTTTTACATAAATTCATCATGCTAGTGAAATTTTTTACAATTCCCCCCATGGGGCACGAAATTTGCATAGAGAAAGAAAAGAGAAGAAGGGGAAAAATTGTCATACATGGCTTCTAGACTTGAAAATTTGACAGGTGCCTTGTCTAGCTTTGATGTTCTTCTTCCTATTTCTGTTAGGTATATCTGGCAGGAGACAGTGTAGAAAATCCACGAAAATTTGCAACTGCTCTAATGAACAATCTAAAAGCTAGTTTATTTTCATTAGGCCACAGATTTTCCCTACTTATTTGTGGCAGAATAGGAACATAAATAAACACAATCACTCAATAATCAAGAGACAAAAATTTCTAGGGAACCCCACTGGGAAAACCCTCTTATTGATTGAGAATTTTATTGATAGAAGAATGACAAATAAATATCTTACAATACAATATTGTTTCACTAAAAAACAATCTAGTTTTCTCTGCTTGTACTAAGCTGATACACCCTTGCAAGGCATGATCCTGCTTCCCTTATCCTTTGCGCTCTTTGACCCCCTATTTCCTAGCACAATCCTCTCCACAATCTATGCGCATAGGCTGCTCCTATCAACTAGGAATTACCTCATAATTATTAGCGCAAATCCGAAGGGAAAAATAGCCTCTACCAATCTGTGCACAAGCTTCTCTTGCACACTCTTCCTCTCACAACCTCACACACACAAACTTGTGCTCTCTATTCATTTGTCTCACCAACTCGTGCTCACAAACAATGATGTGCAATGGTGCCTTCATCCTCCTTGTAAGCATATCGCATAGGCTAAATCTAGCAAGTTGTATTTTAGGAAGTTGACTTGTCATTGATGAGTTAACTAAGTGCAACTGACTCATGTAACTCGTCTCGTCTCAATTTAGAACTTAAGACTCAATCACTCGTCCTTCTCGCAATCAAACTCGCACTAGAAGACAACAAACTGAGCCTTCCACTCCTACATATTAGTCAAACTGCTTCATGAATTGTCCTAACTTATAGGAATTTGTCCTAAATTTTAGAAACTCGTCCTAACTTTTAGGAACTCATGCATGTTAAGGAAAATTGCTTCTTGATCTCTTTGAATAAGGCACAAGCCAAAGAAGGACCTTTCTCGCTACTATTTTCAACACTCCCTCTTAGCGAGGAAGATGCTTGTAGAAGAACCTCATCCACCTGGATATGTCACCAACACTACCACGTTCTCCACTCTCGTAGTTGTTCCCTCTGAACTAGAAGACTTCCCTGCTTTCCTCTACGGAACCTAATCTAAAAACTTGTTTTTTCCCACCATGTTCTGTGAGTTCATCATTTCAGTCATAAGCAGTGAAGCGAACATCACCTCTCGTAGTTGTTCCCTCTGAACTAGAAGACTTCCCTGCTTTCCTCTACGGAACCTAATCTAAAAACTTGTTTTTTCCCACCATGTTCTGTGAGTCCATCATTTCAATCATAAGCAGTGAAGCGAACATCACGATAAAATCGCAATTTTTTCGCAATAATGATATAATCGCAGATAATATCAGCGATTTTTTTATTTGGAAAAAATCACCAAAAAATCACAAATTTTTCGAAAAAAACGCGATCTGACAGGAAAAAATCGTCGGTGGCAGAAACAGCGAACTTTAAAGGGGAAATTTGGTTTTTTTTGTCATTCTTTTCAAACAGAGGGCAAGAGAGAGAGCTAAGGAGGAGGGGAAGTCATCTACAAGGGAAAGAGAGGAGAAAAGAGAAAGAATTTAGCATCCCTAGCCAAAAAAATTCAAGTTTGGACCAAGTTTCTTCAGCAAACCATGGTTTCCAGGTATGAGCATCAAATTTGGCCCTTTTTTTTTCTTGTTTTTCCTTGGGTTTCTATCGCCTGTGTATTTTCTATAAATTTTTTTTTGGATTTGATTGGGTTTTTTTTTTTTTTTTGTATTTAATGGAGAGAATTTATTTTGGTCAAAAATGTGAAAATTTGATTGTTAGATTTATTTGTTTCATTTCTTCTTGTGCTGAAGTTTTTTACCATCATTTTTGCTTGGTTCGAATGTGTATTTTTTGCCATTATTGTTGCATTGAGGTGAAGGTTTTTTTTTGTCAAAATTCAAAATGTTGTATGCAAATTTTAATTTTATTTTTTAACTTGCAATTCTTCTTGTGCCCTAAGTTCAAACTTCAAACTTCATCTTACATTAAAACTCAAGAGTTCAACAAAGTTACAAACATGCCAAGAAAATTGGACCCTAAGCGGCAATTTGTTGAACCTGATGGGGGGCTTGACAGATCAAATTTGAGTTGCAAGTTATGTGGGCACCATATGACAGGGGGGGTATACAGATTTGTTAATTTTTGCATATGTTCTATGCCATTTCAGATTAGGGCACAATACTGAAGAAGATAGAACATACTAATAGATCGATAGAAGACCAGCCAAAACAGAGATAATGAATGGTGGCATTATGGCGATCAGCAGGATACTTCTACGAGCAAAGTCTCCAATAGGTCATTCAACCAAGCATGTCACACATCACCCAGAACAACCCAAACAAAGAACAGTCCATATATATCACAGCTCCAACGCTATCCAAAGAGAGAGAATTCCTCCACAACAATGTGTGTCAAATGAACTCTAAGTCTCTCCAATATATAGGAATCTTTGGGGGTGTGTGACACGTCCTTTAAGACATTTAAGTCTATATTTTATTCCAGGCCGACCTAGCACATAAGTGGAATAAATTCAAAGTATATGTTCTGCTCATCCGATCGAGATGATCTTTAGATCAATCTTACACCTCTCCGAAAGACAAATCCAATAGAAATATTGGGATCATCATATGAGCAGCACATCCCGGAGTTTGGACCTAGTTGTCCAATTTTAACACTCCCTCTCAACTAGGGAGAACTCCGTCCACAAGTGCAATCCAAACATCATGCGTCATCTCGCCGTAACTTGCTTTGCTGGCCTCTTTATTTCAGAACAAAAGTGGGTCAATCACCAAGACATCATACCCGGCTGACAGATTCAGCCCAGAGGTCCGAAACCTCTATAGGACTCACAAAGAGTCACATACCAACCCGAAGTTGGTTTACCTGACCCGAAGTCAGTTGGAGGTCTGAAACCTTGCTAAATTTGATCCTAGATCAAGCGGTTGGACATGTGCCATCCTAGACATAGAGAGTACGGTAATCTCCGATGCGTCCATCGGTCTTCCTATGGTCTCCATTCACATTTTCCACCTCATTGGCCAAATGAGAGGTACTTCCCATGAGTCCAAAACTCCATGGGTAGGATGCATACGAGGCACAGATCAGAGAGCGGTAAACCATCTCAATATCATCACGGTGGGGTAGAAGCACACCAACTAGGTTCAGCAAGCCTAGCCCTGTGGTTGCTTATAGCACCAAAGCTATCCACCTTGCACAAATTTCAGAACACGAAGTAGGGCCTTGTACAAATACAAATCCAGAAATTATCCAAAGAGCCCTCAAATCATTTGAAAAAATAGAAACCACAAAACTTACCAAGGCAGCTCTGAGGAGTCAAATAGTAGGGGGTGGAGTGTCAGGATTGGGAGGTGACCATGAAAGTGGTACTGGTTCTTCACCATCAACATCTTCTACGCCCAACCCTTTAGTTGCCTCATCATATTTTGTTTCTAGAACCACACCAGGTGCACAACCATCTTTCTCGTCAATTATTAAAAAAGGGGAAAAAGAAGAAGTTGACAAGTTGTTGGGCAAGTTTTTTCTTTGGACTGATATTTCTTTCACTGTTGCCAGGAACAATCCATTTTACCAAGTCGCGGTTGATGTTATTGTTGTTGTTCGCCCAGGGTTCAAAGCCCCTTCATATGATGACTATAGAGGGCACATTCCTCAAAATGAAAAGTTTGACTGCACTAAGAGATTAGAGTTATGGGCATCATGGGCACACACAGAATGCACTGTAATGTCAGATGGTTGGACCGATCAAAAGGGTAGAACCCTTATTAACTTCTTGGTCAGTTTTCCCAAGGAGACAATGTTTATGAAATCTGTTGATACATCGGTACACATCAAAGATGCACGGTTATTATGTGATTTATTGGATTTCTTCATTCTGGAGGTGGGTCCACAAAATGTTGTCCAAGTCATAACGAACAATGCTACAAATTATGTTGTTGCTGGCAAGATGTTTATGGAGAGGCATCCTAACTTATTTTGGAAACCTTGTGCTGCACATTGCATTGATTTGATGTTCGAAGACATAGGAAAAATTTCTTTTGTCAAGGATATTGTTGAATCATCAAAAAGCTTTACAAAATTTATATATAATCATGCATTTGTATCTCATTTGATGAGAACATTCACCGACAACAAGGAGTTGGTGTGCCCTGCCATTACAAAGTTTGCCACCAGTTTCATATCTCTTCAATATCTCCTAAATTTTATGTGGGATATGAAGAGAATGTTTCTTTCAAAGGAGTGGCGTGCTTTGACATATAGCCGCAAGCCAGAGGGAGAGGCCATATGCAGGTTAGTTTCATACCAGAAAAGCTTTTGTATGGGAGTGCAGGAGGTGTGCAGCATTACTAAACCTTTGGGAAAGGTTCTTCGATTAGTTGATGGAGAGAAGCCCGCAATGGGCTACTTGTATGTGGCCATGGATATGGCCAAAGAATCTATTCAGAGCTACTATGATGATAAGGGGGATGATGGGTATCAGAAATAGCTTCTTCTATGGGAAGTGATTGATGAGTGATGGAACAACACACTTCATCATCTCATTCATGCTGCAAGAATCTTCCTGAACTCCGCATTTTCTTACCCATGTGGTTTCTTATTTGATGTTGAGGTCATGGATGGATTCTTCACTTGTGTTCAGAAGATGGTGCCATCTCCAACAGAACATGCAAAAATATCCAAAGAAATAGAGATATACAGAATGGCAGGTGGCACATTTAACTTTGACATGGCTATCCATCATACAAATACTAAAATGCCATGTAAGATTTAGTTTGTTTCAAAATTCATTGTTTCTTCAAGTTCATAACTTCATACTTTGTTTCAACTTTCAATTTCCAATTTTTCATTATTTTTTTTATGTTTATAACTTTATCTTATTTGTTGTAAATGCATGGTAGAGAAGCTACAGTGGCAGAATACCCAATCTCCAAAGGCTTGTCATACGAATATTCAACCAAACATGTAGCTCCTCAGGATGTGAGTGCAATTGAAGTATATTTGAAAAAATACACACTAAAAAGCGCAACAGGTTAAAATATTCCAATTGATTTTTTGAATTCAATAGATAATTTTTTTTTTTAATTATTAGTTTATTATAATATACAATTTATTAATTTATAACCCTTGTACAAGTTGGAGTCCCAGCGACTTAATGACATGGTCTATGTCTACTACAATCTTAGATTGTCGGTGAGGCAAGTTGAGAGAACACCTGATGTGTAGGCCATCTCATTGGATGTGATTGACACCACTGTTGCATGGAGGGTTGAGGGCGAGAGGCTATCATGGAGTCGGCCCCTAATTTGTTAGAGCAGGAGGTAGACGAAGAGGAGGAGGGAAAGGCGACACCACCTACCCCTATCACTGGTAGAGGACGTAGTTTACCTCCTATAGCTCCTGGTGCTTCAGCTTCTAGAGCACAACAGAGTCCACTGTCATTCCTACCAGCTTCTTCATCTAAAGGGCAAGTTGTTACATTTTCTCGCAAAAGGGGCAGAAGAAATCAACAGTATTAGTTATTTGGTTCATTTCTTTGTATATCACATTATGACTCATGATATGAGATACATTATTATATTTTTTGTTGATATTTTGAGGCTGAGTTGGGACTCAGGACTTAATATTTGGGACATGATTCATTGTTATGTGTGATGTAGCACTAGGAATGATATTGCACATCTTATATATTAGTTCTCTTTTCATATTTATGTGTCAATGCATTTATTTTATGGTGTGGATGCTTTAGATATTTAAAAATTTGAAAAAAAAAATGAATATTTTTGTATGTGCCGATTATTTCCCGATTTTTACCGACATTTTTTCCCAATTTTTTCGATTTTTTTCCCTCGTCGATTTAATCTCGGTCATGATGTTCGCAACATTGGTCATAAGTGCCATGTATCTTTGTGGCTGCTTCCTTTGGCTGGAAGTGATACTGGAATATTCAACTCTATTCTCATCTCCCTTAACCAAATCCTCTACCCACTTGGCTCGAACTCTCCCTATACTGGGAGTCTCTGACTGAGTGACTGCCTCAACTCGCCTTGGGCTATGCTCCTCATCATCCTGCTGACCAACCCAATTGCCAACAAGATTAGACTCAAACTGAGATGTTGGCTGAGGCTCCATCTTGAAAGCTCTATCCTGCTCTCACTCAACTACCACTTCTCTACTCTGAGCTCTCTCTGCCTTGATACTCAAGGTTGCACTTGTCTCTACCCGCAACTTGTAGAGATTCTTCACCCTCACATCTATCTACTTCTTACCTCCAAAAGCTAAGTGTTGGAGTTAAGCCTTACCTCTGTTGAAGATGATATCATTATTAGTTTTTGTAGCATCGGATGTGTTCTAGCCACAAAATTTGGTGGAGAGGCTAGAAAACATGAGATCTCCAAAACCCAGAAATTATTTCTGAGAATTCCACCTAGAAGTGTCTCAATTAGATTATTAACCGATTAGGGAATATGGTTAATTAATCATTATTAATTAAGATAAGGTGACGATAATCTAGAAACTCACATGGATCGATCTAGAGATGATCCTAGCCATTGATTAAGTTTTAATCTTGGTCGTTGGTGCTCCAAAAGTGGATCATATGCGGAGAACAAAGTGGTGATGGAGAAGGCACCAGAGTCACTTGGAGAATTAGATTTTCCAAAGTAGTAGCAGTCAGTTGCTAGAAAGTTCGAGCCTCAATGAGGCAACAGAGATAGTGAGCGACAAGGACAATGTTCAGGAGGAAGTTTTCCAGATCCGAAGAGGTAGCAGCAAGTGACAGAAGTGATCCACGTAGAGGCAACGCAGCACAGAGGACTGCGCAGTTTCCCAAGGCAACAGTTCGATTTAGCTGAGGAGGAGGTTGATTCAGTGTCCAAACGCCGGGAAATTCTTCCAGAGGGACGGAGAATCACTTCCAGCAATAGAGACAAGCTAGACGGCTTGCTTAGAGGCAGAATCGAGCCACACGTGTGAGAGACATGTGAAAATTTCAATCCTTAAATTCTACTGCAGTGATAGATTTGTTTCTCCTACTTATTTCATGATAAGTTATTTACAGAATTCTTCCAATAAATTTTGAAATAAAAACTACTGCAGTAATCACTCAAGTACATATAGAGAACAGAACAATAAAATGCAAGCACAAGAATCAATCACAATGACACAATTATTTTTTGGATAATTGTCCCCGGAAAACCCCAATGTAGGAAAACTGGTGCAGCAGATGAGGGTTTATATATTGATCTTCAGCAATAAATTATTTAAAAGGAAAGACAGGTAGAAATAATTGAGAAACTTCTAGAGATACACCTGAGATAATTTTTCTCCGGACCTCCGGAGAATTTCCGACACCTGAGGGACTAACTCGCCCTCCCTGCATCACTTTATGTCGCTCCTATGTGCCTCTCTGCCCAAAGCCAACGTGAGACTGTGTCAATACTGCGTGAGGCCTCTACATTGTTCCTGAGTGCTGCCTCTCTGCCCCTCTTCGTCCTTCTCCCCTCGAGCCTTGACATTGTTGATTCTCTCTGCTTCCTCTGCCCTGCAAATCTCCCTCTGAAATCGAATTCTATTCCTTCATAATCGACTTCCCTTGGGTTACTGAATGTTTGCCCGGCTTTCTTTCCAAATAGACCTTGAGTCTTCTTTTATAACCTTTTCATTGACGAATCAGCGGCCCAAATTAGAAATCTAATCAATGGCTAAGATTAAAACTTGACTTGATCTTCATTCTCTAGAAGATTCACACTCTGTTTTATTAATACCCTTTAATTATTTAATTTCCCTAAGTTTAGACTTAGGGTCCTCATTAAAGTAATTAATTATTTTAATAAAACATAAATTGAGGGGACTTTCCACGAACGATTTCTGGGTTCTTTTGAATACTGGTGTCTAAGCCTCCCCACAAATTTTGAGACTTAGATCACTTTCCGATTCTATAAAAATCAACACTCCCCTCTAAGCAAGGAAAGTGTTCTAGCAATTTTCCTGCTGCATACTGCTCTATCTTTGAAACACCCTCTGCGTTGTTGATGCCTTGGTTGTTGTTGCCCCTCATCTATTACATTGTTGCCCTCTGTACTGTTGCCCATGACTCTGCCACAATCACTGCCTCATCTGTATTGCAGCTCCCTCTTTAATCTGCATCTGTCCATTTCTGCTACTAAAATGGATTCTTGATCATCCCCATCTTCTCTCTGAAGTAAACAAACATTGTCTTTCCCAGAGCCTTAGTGCGGATGTCCGCCACCTGTTCTCTTGTCGAAGTGTACTGCAATTGTAAACCTCTCCGCTAAACACAGTCTCTGATGAAATGACACTCGATGTCAATGTTCTTCGACCGACCATGAAACACAGGATTTTCAGAGAGCTTGATGCAACTCTGATTATCACATAGAATGTTGGTCGCTTCCATCTTTTCGTTGAATAGATTCACAAGAAGCTTTCTAAGCCATATGGCCTCACACGAAGCAGTGCTTGCTGCAATATATTCCGCCTCAGCTGAGCTCAAAGCCACGGATTTTTTTTCCTGCTGCACCATGAAGTCATTCCTGAGCCAACATTGAAACAGTACCCACTGGTACTTTTCCGATCTACTAGGCTTCCATCCCAATCAGCATCAGTGAACCCACTCAATCTGATGTCATTGCCTCAAGTGTATCTCAATCCAAGCTCGACTATTCCTTGTAGATATCTAAGAACATGCTTGGTTACTGCCCAATGTGCCCTCCTTGGTTTCACCATGAACTGACTGAGGGTGTTGACAAATAACAGATGTCTAGCCTAGTGTTGACCAGATACATCAAGGACCCTATGACCTGTCTATACAAGGTAGGATCAGCCTAATCATCTTCAGGCGTATCAATCTTCTTCCAGTTGGAGTAGCCATGGGTCTACAGTCGTGCATCTTGAATCTCTTCAAGATTTATGTAGCATATCTCCCTTGACCAAGGAAGATTTCACCCTTCTGTTGCCAAAATTCCAACCCCAAAAAATAATGCATCAACTCCAAATCCTTCATGTCGTATTCTGCAGCTAAATTCTCCTTGCAGTCCTTGATGAGCCTAGATGATCCTGTTAGGAATAGATCAACTACGTACAACACCAGTATCAAAGGCTCATCCCCTACTCTCATATAATAGAGATTGGGATCTACGTCACTCTTGACGAATCCCATCTTCAGCAAGTAGACATCAATTCGACCATACCAAGCTCTAGGAGCTTGCTTAAGTCCATACAAGGCTTTCTTAAGCCTACACATATGAGTTTTCTGCTCATGCATCTCAAAGCCCTCTAGTTGTTTGATATATACTTCTTCTGGTTGTTTGATATATACTTCTCCTTCTATCACCCCATTCAAAAATGCAGTCTTAACGTCCATCTGGTGAATCTCCCACAGCATCTGTGCAGCAAGGGATATCACAGATCTAATAGAAGTATATCTGGCAACTGGGGTGAAGGTCTCTTCATAGTCTATCCCTTCCTTCTGAGCATACCCCTTTGCCACAAACCTGGCTTTATATTTTTCTACGCTGCCATCTGCAGCATATTTGATCTTGTAGATCCATCTCGAACCCACAACTAATTTGTCCAGACACATAGGAACCACTTCCCAGACATCATTTGTCATGATGGAACTGTACTCTTTCACCATTGCATCTACCCACACCTGATGCTAAGCTACCTCTTGAAAACTAGAGGGTTCCCAAACTTGGGCTACCAAGGCTTGGTATCTGTCCGGTTGCCTGCGCTGCCTCTTCTCATTTCTAGGGGCTCCGACATACTCTTATGCGTCCCTTAGAATTTGTCGTAATTCCCTGCTCATCCTACCACTGGTAGTGGGTAGTGTCAAAGTTTCAAACAGAAACCCTACTACAGTATCTAGATCTACTTCACCTACTTGTTTAATTTACTTAACAAGTTATTTAACTAAAATATTCAGAAAAAAACACTAAAGTAGACACAAACTGCATCCTACACATCTACAAATCATTTACTGAACAATACACACATGTGACAAGACTACACACGATTTTTCGAACGAATGTCCCCGGAAAAACCCAATGCGGGAAAACCGATGCAACAACTCTAAAGGGTTTTATTATTATGCAAAATCTGAATACAACAATCTAGGCACCATAAATGGTTGGCCCTACAGAGAAATTACACGGCAATTAGTACCTTTCACTCGGAGACAGAAAATATGGTTGTATCATACCCTCAAACGGGATTTACAGATCACGAACCCTTTTTGGCCCACTGGAACCCTCAGCGTTGCCTTTGCAGCCTCTGCATCACCCTACCTGGTGTTGTGTTGCCCTGGTTGGGCTTGCGTCACCCTAAATGATGTTGCGTTGCCCCTGCGTTGCGCTAGCTGGGTTTATGTCACCCTGGCTAGACTTAAGCGGCCTCTGCACAGTACTCTGTGTTGTGTTGGTTGAACTACGTCCTCCTGGTTAGCTCTGCGCTGACTGGTACTCACTGCCCCTCTGTTGTTGTATTCTTGGCCTTGGATCAAATCATCATTTGTCGATCTTTGCCCCTCACTACACTACAAACTCGCTTTGAATTTTTTAGCAAACCCCGCCCAGAAATTCGACTTAGCTTCAATGCTCTACCTGTGTGTGTATCTCCAACTAACCCCAAGCCTTTCCTTTATACTTTTCTCATTGGAAAACCAATGGTCGTGATCTAATCTCTAATCGACGGCTTAAATTAAAAGATTGCTTGATCCACATCACTTAGAACATTTCATCGCATGTATTAAATTAATTCACTTTAATTTTTCTAATTCCCTAAGTTAGACTTAGGGTCCTCATTAAAAAAATTAATTATTAGAATAACTTCAACACTAGATGAAATTTCTCCAAACGCTTTCTGGGTTTTGGAGGTCTCGTGTGTCTTAGCCCCTCCACAAAATTTCAGGGCTAGAGCACACCCGACGCTACCCCAAAATCTCAATAGGTAGATCTACATGCTCCCCCTCCTACAAATCTTCAAGAGATGAATCCCTTGGATCCTTGTGCCTTGGAGAAGCACTCGTGCTAGCCTTCATTGGTCGTAATGGCTGGATTAGAGGATCCTCTTTAGACTGCGTTGTGGAAGGCATCTCCTAGGATTTTCTAAAAGCTCTTTCCTCCATGAACTTTACATCCCATCGCACTACAATCTTCCTGCACTCAGGAATGTAGATTCTGTAACCCTTCGCATTCTCGCTATATCCCACCAGATATCCCATTTTCGCAGTCTTATCTAATTTCTTCTTCTTCTCTTCGAGTACATGACAGTATGCCACACTGCCAAAGATCCAAAAGTGGCTTACTTCTGGCTTCCTGCCAGTGAAGACACTTTCTGGAGTGATCTTACCCAATGCGCTGTGAGGAATCTTGTTCTGAACATATATAGTTGCATTCTTCAGCCCACAGAAATTTGGGCATGTCTTGATCATACAGCATTGCCCTTGCAGCCTCAATAATAGTTTCATTCTTCCTTTCTGTGATTCCATTCTGCTCCGGATTATATGAGCAGTCCACTCTCTTTTGATGCCTTCCCTTGCGCAGAACTTTGTGAAGTCTTTATCGATGTATTCTCCACCATTATCTAATTGCAATGTATTTATCCACTTTCTTGTCAGATTCTCAACCAGGGCCTCAAACTCCTTGAATTGATCAAAGACTTCATCCTTGGTCTTCAGAAAGTAGATCCAAGTCTCCCTGGAATGGTCATCAATAAAGGTGATGAAATATTCGACACCACTAAGAGCTCTAGTGGACATTGGTCCGTAGATGTCCGAGTGTATTAATCCCAACACACTCTTAGCCCTATTGTTGCTCCTAGGGTAAGTTGCCTTGGCGTACTTTCCTAGTACACACCCTCTGCAAACGTCATCTCGCTTGGTGCTCAGTTCTGGAACCCCTCTAACGATCTTCTTGAGAATTCTCAAAGCCCCATGGTGTAAGTGCCCCATTCTCCCGTGTCATAGTTCATTCAAATCCTTCTCATCATTGTTGCCTATCAGTGCCATTGGAGATTCGAGCTGTAACTTATACATTTTATTACTGCTAGCTCCGGTTTGTGCCTTCTTCCAACTTGGGTGTTTGACATATACTCTTTTGCCAATGATGTAAACGTCATAACCCTTGTTTTGAAGCTGAGACGCCGAGAGTAAGTCCATCCATCCCCAAACCAGGACATGCAGCACATTGGTGGCTCAAAGCTTATTGCCAGATTCGTTTTGAAACACTACGGTGCCTCTTCCAACAGGGGTACACTTCGCCTTATTGCCCATGGTGATCTGAAAGTTCATATGCTTTTCTCGGTAACTTGAGAAACATTCTCATACCCCCGTCATATGTCCAGAAGCCCCACTGTCAATATACCAGACCTCTGGAGAAGCAGAGCTTGATACGCAAGCAAACTCTTCTTCCAGTCTAGAAGCCAATACACAGATGTTGTGATCCATCAGTTATTTCATGCTTTCCCTTTTCTCTAGAGAGCTACATGAACCCTTCTAAGTTGTTGTTGCAGCAACTTTTGGTCTTTGTTCCATCGCAAGGTCTCTACTCCTGTTACTCAATCTCAACTCTAATACCATGTGAAAATTTCAATCCTGAAATTCTACTGCAATGATAGATTTATTTCTCCTACTTATTTCACGATAAGTTATTTACAGAATTCTTCCAGTAAATTTTGAAATAAACACTACTGCAGTAATCACTCAAGTACATACAAAGAACAGAACAATAAAATGCAAGCACAAGAATCAATCACAATGACATTTATTTTTTTGACAATTGTTCCAAGAAAAACCCAATGTGGTAAAACTGGTGCAGTAGATGAGGGTTTATATATTGATCTTCAGCAGTATATTCTTTACAAGAAAAGACTGGCAAAAATAATTGAGAAACTTCTTGAGATACACCTGAGATAATTTTTCTCCAGACCTCCGATGAATTTCCGACGCCTGAGGGACTCATTGGCCCTCCCTGCGTCACTTTGTGTCACTCTTGTGTGCCTCTTTGCACAGAGCCAGCGTGAGACTGCGTCACTACTACGTGAGGCCTCTACGCTGCTCCTGAGAGCTGCTTCTCTGCCCTTCTGCGTCCTTCTCCCCTCGAGCCCTGACACTATTGATGCCCTCTCTTTGTTAGGTCCCTATATTACTAGTATAGTCCCTTATTTTTGTTAGTGTAACCCCCTTATTGTTATTATTGTACCCTTGTAACCCCCATTTTGTTATTATTGTGCCCTTAAAATTATTATTGTTAGGTCGGCTAGGATTACATTGGGCCCACTAGGATTACATTATGGCCCCATGGACTCCTATATATAGAAAGGAGGTTTTGTAAATTGTAGCATCCAAGAATTGTTCATTTATGTAATGTATTGGAGGTTGCCCCCTCGAAGTGGCTTATTTCTAAGGCGTTAATATCTCTTTTCTTCTATTTCTGAAGCTGGTTACACAACATTTGGTATCAGAGCTTTGGATTCTAGGGTTTCGCTGCTCCAAACAGGTCATCGTGGCATTTTCGCTATAAATTTTTTCTACGAAGTTTCAGATGCTGAAATTTTTAGGGTGCGAAGCCGAAATCCTGAGGAAGCTTGTCTAAAAATTTCAGACCTTGGTTCGCAATATTTGCGGAGATATCATCTGTGGAAGTCGGGTCTTTTTAGCTCATGGTCATCGTGGCATTTCGCAATAAATCTTGTTTCTACGAGGGAAAATACGAAATTCATATGGTACGAATCTGAACTCCTGAAGAAATTCTTCAAAAAATTTCAGAGCTTGGTTCGCAATATTTTTGGAGATATGATCTGTGGAAGGTAGTGCTTTTTCAGGCTCCTGAATTTCATCTCAAAGAGGTGATCGTGGGAAAAGTTCAATAACTCTCTCTCTGAAGATTGGATTGGAGTACCGTAAAAATTGGTCACAAGTACACAGCCTGTAGTTTCTTCGCTATCAATTTCGGAGACAAAGGACAAAACAGTGACACGTGGCAAGTCGTACAAATTCGCTCTACTGAACCAGTCCAGAATTAGGTCATTGTGGGAGATTGGACACAACTTTGTCTTGGAGCATCAAAATCAGGTCAGACCTGTGGCATTTGAAGAAGCTTGGAGGGCTACTACGAGTGGTTGATTCTCGAAGATTTTCAAATCGGAGATAATTCAATTTCAATATCGAGCTCTAAAAGCTAGTAAAAGGTGTGTATTTTTTTTTCTAAATTGCGTAAGTCTTGTTTGAAGAATCAAGTTGAATTGATTCCAAGGGCATATTGTAGAATAAATATCAGTATTGGATTCTAAAATGGCCGCTAAAAAGAATTCAACACCCATCAAGCCTTTATAAGGCTCTACTATGACTCATGACGATGAAGAATGGCAACATGACATATCAAAATTACAAGACCAACTACAACAAATTTCACTCTCGAAAGAGAAACAAAAAATGAAATGGAAGTTTTGAAGAAAGGCATGGAAACTAAGATGGATGGTTTGAAGAAAGGCATGGAAGCTAAGATGGATAGCGTGAAATGAAGATGGAAGGTTTGAAGAAAGGCGTGGAAGCTAAGATGGATGGTGTGCGAGTAAGATGGAAGGCCAAAAGATGGATGACATGGAAGTGGGCATGGAAGCTAAGATGGATGACGTGAAAGACAACATGGAAAACATGAAGAATGATCTAAAAGCATACATGGAAGGCTTGATGACAAGCTTAAAACAAGAAACGATTCCTAATGGCGGAAATATAGTAGAAGAACCTCATGATGAGAACAAAATAATTGTTAATCGTGATTTCATAACCTCTAATGTTGGTGGGAAGAACCACCATATTCCAAAAATGGATATGAGGAAGTTTGATGGAAAGGATCCTGTAACATGGATACTACGGATGGAGCAATATTTTGATCTCCATAACGTGCAAAACACACAAAAGGTACGCATTACAACTTTACATTTAGAACAAAATACATTTGTATGGTATCAATGGCTTTGCTCCCGTAAAAAAATTGTCACTTGGTCAATTTTTACGGAGGAAATGATAGCACATTATGAGGATACAAAGGGCAACACCTTCTTTACCCAATTGATAAATCTCAAACAAAAGGGTTTAGTGGGGCAGCACATTGAGGACTTCCAAAAATTGAGTATAAGGGTAACTGATATTTCAGAGGACCACGGGATTGATCTCTTCTTAGGCAGTTTAAAGGATAACATTCAACATGAAGTTCGTGTTCTGGAACCTGATTCATTAGAGAAGGCATTCAGGTTGGCAAGAAAAGTTGAATGTAAAATTATGGCAACAAGGAAGTCTACTACTCAATTCTATAAAGAAGGAAGTTTGGCTACATCTAGATTTCCACAACCTACAAGGTTGACACCACAACAATTGGAAGAAAAAAGAGCAAAAGGGCTTTGCTACAGTTGTGATAGCAAATACACTAAAGGTCATAAGTGTGCTGAGAAGAAATTCTTTTACATAGATTGTGAAGAAGAAGAAGAAAATGAACAAGAAGAGGATATACACCAGGAACCACCCCTAGAAGAGGAAGAAATGAATCCGACCATATCGTGTAATGCACTGGCAGGAATTACCACTCCTCAAACTCTCAAGATAGAAGGACATATAAAAAAGAAAAGGGTAATAGTGTTGATTGATTCGGGTAGCACCCATAATTTTATTCATTATAAGGTAGCCAAGGAATTAAATTGTTTCCTATACCCAGCACCAGAATGTCAAGTGATGGTTGCAAATGGAGGAACTATAAATTGCTACGGAAAATGCCATAATATCAAGCTAACCATGGGGGAATATGTATTGACTAGTCCAATGCTTGCCATTCCTATGGGAGGTGCTGATGTTGTACTAGGAGTACAATGGTTACAATCTTTGGGGACGGTAGCTTTTAATTTTCAAGAACTTTTCTTGAAATTTTTTTCAGAAGGAAAGGAAGTCGAATTACGGGGTATTGAAGGGAAGCCGGAAAGGATAATAAGCTCTAATGTCATGACAAAGCTTCTAAAGAAAGAACAACGAGGCGTAATTGCACAATTATGCTCACTAGAAGTTCCGACATCAAAATCATCTATTTCTGCAGATCTCCAACAAGTCTTGGACAACCATTCCAAGGTGTTTGAAACTCCCAAAGGACTCCCACCTATTCGTGATCATGATCATGCTATTCATTTGATTCCAGGAAGTGTTCCTCCAAACATCAGGCCTTATAGATATCCTTACTTCCAAAAGAGCGAAATTGAACGTATGATTGTAGAAATGTTAGAGGTAGGTATAATTCAACCTAGTCAAAGTTCTTTCTCTGCTCCTGTAGTATTGGTACACAAGAAGGATGGATCATGGCGAATATGTCCGGATTATAGGGAGCTCAATAAGCTCACCATTAAAGATAAATTTCCCATTCCTGTGATTGATGAATTATTGGATGAATTACATGGAGCAATTTATTTTACCAAGTTGGATCTTTGTTCGGGATATCATCAAATTAGAATGAAGACTGAAGATATTCCAAAAACAGCATTTCGAACTCATGAGGGTCATTATGAATTTTTGGTCATGCCTTTTGGCCTTACCAATGCACCTTCTACATTCAAGGGTTGATGAATTCCATTTTCAAACCCTTCCTTAGAAAATTTGTGCTAGTATTTTTTGATGATATACTAATCTATAGCAAGTCTTGGAAGGATCATGTTGAGCATGTTGACAGGGTGCTCAAACTATTGCAAGAGAAACAATTATATGCAAAAGCATCCAAATGTTTCTTTGGAGTGCAAGAGGTGGAATATCTGGGTCATATTATATCCCACGAGGGTGTTAAAGTAGACCCTAACAAAATTAAAGCCATTAAGGAATGGAAAGTCCCTAAGACAATAAAGAAGTTGCGAGGATTTCTCGGGTTAACAGGCTATTATCGTAAGTTTGTTAAGAATTATGGAAGAATAGCAGCACCTCTAACAACATTATTGAAGAAAGATGCATTTTCATGGACTCCTGAAGCAACTAAGGCCTTTGAACATCTTAGAGAGGCAATGTGCCTAGCACCGGTCTTAGCTACGCCAGACTTCACAAAAACCTTTATTGTGGAATGTGATGCCTTAGGAAATGGAATTGGTGTTGTTTTAATGCGGGAAGGAAGACCCATTGCTTTTGAAAGTCGTCCAATCAAAGGAAAGTATTTACAGAAACCTATTTATGAGAAGGAAATGTTAGCAATACTGCATGCACTAAAGAAATGGCGAACTTACCTAATGGGGAGACACTTCAAGGTAAAAACTGATCATGATAGTCTTAAACACTTTTTGGAACAAAGACTATCTTCAGAAGAGCAGCAAAAATGGGTCACAAAGATGTTGGGTTATGACTTTGAAATAATATACAAAAAAGGGAAGCTAAATGTTGTTACAGATGCACTCTCAAGGAAGAATGGAGAGGTGGAAGCATTGCTTTGCGCCATTTCTATTATCCAACCAGATTGGATTACCGAAGCAAGATATGAATGGAAGAAGGACAAAGATGTGTGTACACTCATTCAATAGTTGCAGCAAGATCCTAGTACATATGATAAATTTAGTTGGAAAAATGATTCCTTATGCTACAAATATCGCTTATATCTTTGTAATAATTCCCAACTAAAACAAAATATTCTTCTGGAATTGCACACTTCTCCTTTAGGAGGACACTCAGGATTTTTAAAAACTTACCACAGGGTGAAGAAAGAATTTTTTTGGGATGGCCTTAAATCTGATATTCAAAAGTTTGTGGCGGAATGTTTGATTTGCCAGCAGAATAAAGTGGAGACAATTAAGACCCCGGGACTTCTACAACCTTTATCCATTCCAAGTCAGCGTTGGGAGGAGATTTCAATGGATTTTATCACGGGTTTACCTAAGTCTGAAGGAAAGAATGTCATCATGGTGGTAGTTGATAGACTTACCAAGTATGCACACTTTTGTGCATTATCTCATCCATTTAAAGCAAGTACAGTTGCTACTACATTTGTGGACAGAATTCAAAAGCTACATGGAAGCCCAAGGGTTATTGTGAGCGACAGAGATCCCATTTTTACGGGAAATTTTTGGATAGAGTTATTTTCTTCTTTGGGTACTAAATTAGCTCATAGCTCATCTTATCATCCTCAATCTGATGGTCAAACTGAGATAGTAAATAAATGTTTGGAAGGATATCTTCGTTGTTTTGTATCTGATAAACAAACACAATGGGTCGAGTGGTTACCTCTCGTTGAATGGTGGTATAACACTTCCTTCCATACTGCAGCAAAAATGACCCCATTTATGGCACTTTATGGATATCATCCACCATCGATCGCATCATCTTTAAGGGAGAATTCGAAGGTTCAAGCAGTGGAAGATCACGTCGAGCATCAGCAAGAAGTTCTCCAACTCTTAAAGGATAACCTGAATTTGGCACAAAATCGAATGAAACAACAGGCAGATCAACATCGCAGCGAGAGAAGTTTTGATATGGGAGATTGGGTATTTTTACGGCTACAACCATATAAACAAATGTCCCTCAAGCAAGCTAAGAAGGATAATAAATTATCGCCAAAGTACTATGGTCCTTACAAGGTGTTGCAAAAGATTGGTACTATGGCATACAAATTGGAGCTTCCTGCTTCTTCGCGAGTGCATCCAGTTTTCCATGTTTCATGCTTAAAGAAGGTTATAGGTGAAAATCTTCCGGTTCAAACAATATTTCCAGAACTTGATGAGGAAGGAAAAATCATATTGGAACCTGAAGCAGTCATGGAAACAAGAACTCGACAGCTACGGAATCGATCAATTTCAGAGTATCTCATCAAGTGGAAGAAATTACCCACTGAAGATTCTACATGGGAGGATGAGAATTTTATACAGAAGCACCCGGAGCTACTCAAGTGTTGAGGACAACACTTTTTTTGAAGGAGAAGGGCATGTTAGGTCCCTATATCACTAGTATAGCCCCTTATTATTGTTAGTGTAAACCCCTTATTGTTATTATTGTACCCTTGTAACCCCCATTTTGTTATTATTGTGCCCTTAAATTATTATTGTTAGGTTGGCTAGGATTACATTGTGGCCCACTAGGATTACATTATGGCCCCATGGACTCCTATTATAGAAAGGAGGTTTTGTAAATTGTATCATCCAAGAATTGTTCATTCATGTAATGTATTGGAGGTTGCCCCCTCGAAGTGGCTTATTTCTAAGGCGTTAATATCTCTTTTCTTCTATTTCTGAAGCTGGTTACACAACACTCTTCCTCTGCCCAGAAAATCTCCCTCTAAAATCGAATTCTATTCCTTCAAAATCGACTTCCCTCAAGTTACTGAATGTTTGTCCGGCTTGCTTTCCAAATGGCCCTCAAGTCTTCTTTTATAATCTTTCCATTGACGAATCAATGGCTAAGATTGAAACTTGACTTGATCTTCATTCTCTAGAAGATTCACACTCTGTTTTATTAATCCCCTTCAATTATTTAATTAATTATTTTAATAAAACATAAACTGAGTGGAATTTCCACGAACGATTTATGGGTTCTTTAGAACACTGGTGTCCATGCCTCCCCACAAATTTTGAGACTTAGATCACTTTCTGATGCTACAAAAATCAACAAGACAGCGCAGAAGGGCACACACTAGGGTTTGGACTGTCAGTTTTTTGTAGAACCCAGTGTCGGGATTGCTTGTGGGGTGAGAGAATTTTTCTCTCTAATTATTTATGTCAGATACTGACTGATTGGATTCCCATAGATTGTGCTCAGATTTTCACTATTGCATAATAATAAATACCCTCATTGTTGCACCGGTTTTCCATAGTTGGGTTTTTCCTGGGACGTTTGTCCAAAAATAATGGTGTCAATTTTATTGTGTATGTGTGCCAGAATTTTCTCAGTTTTCAGCGCTATTTTCTTCCACAGTTTATTTGTGAATCACAGTGCGAATTATTTGGTATTTTCTGTAGCAAACTGCAAATAAATTAACAATTAGGAAAATATTTTCCAGTTGTTATGATAGATGAAATTTTTACATGGTATCAAAGCGTAAGTGATCAGCCCAAAGCTAAGAAGCAAAGGAAAGAATTTTGTTGCATAG
The DNA here is from genome assembly GCA_034641835.2 of Pinus albicaulis. Taxonomy (NCBI): domain Eukaryota; kingdom Viridiplantae; phylum Streptophyta; class Pinopsida; order Pinales; family Pinaceae; genus Pinus; species Pinus albicaulis. The sequence goes on from CM076573.1 coordinate 400,052,367, forward strand.
AGGGAGCGGCAAATCGAAATTCTTGAGGCAGCGCAGTTCATTGACAGGGAAGCCGAGTTACTAGGGCAGAAAATTCAATTTTTAGTTGCAGGGTTGGCAGAAAAATCGAATTGTCGAAGATAGAAATCAGAGGGAGCAATTGTAGCTCATATTTTCGCTAAGCAAATTCCTGGTTGGATGCAAAGGGTTTTGCTGCATGTTGCAGAAGGAAAATCCGCGTTGGGTGGAAGAGAAAATCATACACAGTAGAGGGAAAATTTCCTCAGGGAACTTCAAGTCTCGAAAGTTCAAATTTCGAGTTGCAGATTGGCAGTAGCAGCTAGCAGAGCCACGCATTCCAAAAGGGAGTGCAAGTAGCAGAGCCGCAGTCGAGCACAGGGAAAGAGGGAGTTTTCGACAATTTCAGAAATGGCCACTGCGGGGCTTAGAGATTAGGATAGTTTGGATGGAGCTTCCAACTACGTCATCTGGAGGGCAAGGATTTCCTTCCTTCTAGATGAATATGGCCTGAAAGCCTACATTTATAATGTAGTGGCAATTCCTCAGGATGCAGATCAGCTGAAGGAATATAGGAAGGAGATGGCGCGAGTGAAGCGGTTGATCCTAGATTGTGTCCAGGATGATATAGTCTCACACATAGCTAGCAAAGGTACTACCAAAGACGTGGGATTCTCTCTCCACGCTATACCAAGGTACTTCCTGTGAAATTTTCACTATGAAAATTATTACTACAGTAATTGATTTATTTTGCCTACTTATTTGATAAGTTATTTACAAATGCTTCAGTAAATTTTGAAATAAATAAAGCTGCAGTACTTCACTCTAATCAAAAACATAAGAACAAATCTAACACATATAGCACCATAGAAACAACCTCATGAACACAGTTTTTTTTTTACAATTGTCCCCGAAAAAACCCAATGTGAGAAAACCAGTGCAACATACGAGGGTTTGTATTTATCTTCAACAGTGAAAAGTCATTTACAAAAGTCATGACGAGCAAAATAAAATAGCATACACCTGATGTAAATTTCCCGGACAATCTAGAAGAATCCCCGACACACAGGATGGCCTCCTGCACCCTCTGCGTCAATCTGTGTAGCCTCTCTGCGCAGTCCCTACCTGGACTAAGTAATCCTGTGTGGAGGACTAGTGTTGTTGCTCAGCACTGCCTTCCCTGCATCCTTTTGCCCTTCTTCTTCTTCGTCTGTTGACTTCTCCCTCCTCCTTTTGCCTCTGCAACCTTGCCTCTACAAACTCACCCACTGAAATCGAATTCTCTTGCTTCAGAATTGATTTCCTTTGGGTACTGAGAATGTGCCCGACTTGATTTCCAAATGACCCTCAAGCCTTCTCTTATAGTCTTCTCGTTGATGAATCAACGACACAGATTATATCCTTAATCAATGGCTCACATTAAAAGATGACTTGATCTTCGTTTTCTAGAAAATTCACACTACTTAATTAATATCCTTTAATTATTTTATTTCCCTAAGTTTAGACTTAGGGATCACATTAAAATAATTAATTATTTTAATAAAGCAAAATCTGAGTGGAATTTCACAAACAATTTCTGGGTTCTCTGGAATAATGTTGTCCAAGCCCCTCCTCAAAATTTGAGACTTGGAACACTTTCTGATGCTATAAAAATCAACACTCCCTCTTAGCAAGGAAAGTGTTCAAGCAAGGTACAAACTGTACTGCTCTGATTCTAAAGCATTTGTTGCGTTGTTGATGTCCTGGTTGTTGCCTCTCAACTCTGCGTTGTTGCCCTCTGTACTACTGCCTGGGACACTATCTCTAACACTTCCTCATCCGTACTATAGCTCCCTCTGTCTTTGTAGAACACCTGTTCCTTTACTAGAAGGGGTTCTCGACCATCCCCATCTTTTCTCTGAAGTAAGTAAACTTAATCTTACTCAGAGCCTTCGTGTGGATATATGCCACCTGTTCTCCTGTAGGGGTGTACCTCAATAGCACAGCTCCTCGTTGGACGTAGTCTCTGATGAGGTGGCACCGAATGTCAATGTTCTTCGACCGATCAGCGGTCATGAAACACAGGATTCCCAGACAGCTTAATGCAACTTTGATTATCACACATAATTTCGATCGGTTCCATCCTCTTCTTGAGTAAGTTCAAGAGCAATTTACGAAGCCATATGGCCTCGCACAAAATTGTGCTTGTTGCCATATACTCTGCCTCGACTGAGCTCAGTGCAACGGACTTATGTTTCCTACTGCACCAGGAAGTCATTCCTGATCTGAGACTGAAACAGTACCAACTCAAACTTTTCCGATCCGCTGTGCTTCCAGCCCAATCTGCGCCTGTAAACCCACTCAACTGGAATTCATTGCCCTTCATGTACTTCAACCCATACTCGACTATCCCCTTCAAGTATCTGAGAACATGTTTGGCTGCTGCCCAGTGAGCCCTCCTTGGTTCTACCATGAACTGACTAAGGGCATTCACTGCATAACAGATGTCTAGTCTAATGTTGACCAGATACATCAATGATCCGATGAGCTACCTATACAAGGTGGGATCAACCTCATCATCCTTTGTTGTGTCTATCTTATTCTCGTTTGTAATCATTGGCGTAGCCATGTGTCTACAGTATTCCATCTGAAACCTCTTTAGGATCTCTGTAGTGTATCTTCCTTGCCCTTGCCCAAGGAAGATTTCTCCCTTCTGCTGCCATACCTCCAAACCAAGAAAATAGTGCATCTGCCCCAGATCCTTCATATCGAATTCGGTAGCCAGATTTTTCTTGCAATCTTTGATGAGCTTGGATGATCCAGTAAGGAACAGATCATCTACATATAATACCAAGATTAACGGCTCATCCCCTACTCTCAAGTAGTAGAGATTGGGATCTGCGTCACTCTTGACGAACCCCATCTTCTGCAAATAGCTATCAATTCGCCCATACCATGCTTTGGGGGCTTATTTTAGACCATACAAGGCTTTCTTAAGCCTGCAAACATGCATCCCCTGCTCATGTGTATCAAAGCCCTCTGGTTGTTCTATGTACACTTCCTCTTCTATCACCCCATTCAAGAACGTTGTCTTGAGATCCATCTAGTGAATCTCCCATACCATCTGCGCTGCTAGAGAGATGACGGATCTAATTGAAGTGTACCAGGCTACAGGGGTGAAGGTTTCCTCATAGTCAATCCCTTCTTTCTGTGCATACCCCTTAGCCACAAATCTGGCCTTGAACTTCTCTATGCTGCCATGTGCAGCATACTTGATCTTGTAGATCCACCTTGATCCTACAACTGATTTGTCCTGTGGTCTAGGGACTATTTCCCATACATCGTTTGTCATGATGGAGCTATACTCCTCCACCATGGCATCTACCCACACCTGATGGTGAGCTACCTCCGGAAAGCTAGAGGGTTCTCCGACCTGTGCTACCAGTGCCTGGTATCTATCAGGTTTCCGCCGTACCCTCTTCCCGTCTCTAGGGGCTCCTGAAGAGGTCGTGCTTGACACACAAGCGAAATCCTCCTCTAGTCTTGATGCCAGAACAGATATGTCATGCTCCCTGCATTTCTCTATGTACTCTTAGGAACTGCATAAGTCCTTCCGAGCTATGCTACTGCCGGATAGTCTTTCCATAGCGGAACCCCCTTTTCTGTCTTTTGCCTTTTGCTCTGATACCATGTGAAATTTTCACTATGAAAATTATTACTGCAGTAATTGATTTATTTCGCCTACTTATTTGATAATTTATTTACAGATGCTTCAGTAAATTTTGAAATAAATAAAGTTGCAGTGCTTCACTCTAATAAAAAACATAAGAACAAATCTAACACATATAGCACCATAGAAACAACCACATGAACACAGTTATTCGACAATTGTCCTCGGAAAAACCCAATGTGGGAAAACCGGTGCAGCAGATGAGGGTTTGTATTTATCTTCAACAGTGAAAAGTCATTTACAAAAGTCATGACGAGCAAAATAAAATAGCATACACTTGATGTGAATTTTCCAGACAATCCGGAAGAATTCCCGACACACAGGATGACCTCCTACACCCTCTGTGTCAATCTGCGTAGCCTCTCTGCGCAGTCCCTGCCTGGACTACATAATCCTGCGTGGAGGGCTAGTGTTGTTTCTTGGCGCTGCCTTCCCTGTGTCTTTTTGCCCCCCTTCTTCTCCGTCTGCTGACTTCTCCCTCCTCTTTCTGTCTCTGCAACCCTGCCTCTACAACCTCACCTGCGGAAATCAAATTCTCTTGCTTCAAAATCGATTTCCTTCGAGTACTGAGAATGTGCCCGACTTGATTTCCAAATGACCCTCAAGCCTTCTCTTATAGTCATCTCGTTGATGAATCAACGGCCCAGATTATATCCTTAATCAATGGCTCAGATTATAAGATGACTTGATCTTCATTTTCTGGAAGATTCACACTCTGCTTAATTAATACCCTTTAATTATTTAATTTTCCTAAGTTTAGACTTAGGGATCACATTAAGATAATTAATTATTTTAATAAAGAAAAATCTGAATGGAATTTCCACAAACGATTTATGGGTTCTCCGGATACTCCTGTCTAAGCCTCTCCTCAAAATTTGAGACTTGGAACACTTTTTGATGCTATAAAAATCAACACTTCAGAGCAGCGGAAGATGTTCCTAGAGGAGAAGTTGAGATGCATTAGGATGCAGAAGGGGGAAGGCATAGATCCCTACAAGATCCAGGAGGTCCGAGACCAACTTCAAGCGATTGGGGCAGCGCCTCAACCCACAGAGCTAGTGTGATTCGCACTCAACAGTGTCTCTGAGGATCGGCAAGTATTTGTCTAGAGTATCTTGGGCAAAGATATCTTACCAAGGTGGGACAAGATGTGGGCCGATTTGCAGAAGGAGGAGTTAAGGTGAGCTCTGTTAAAGAGCTCCATCAGTGGCAACAGTAGCAGCGGACAGAAGGTGGTGAAGGAAGATGAGAATATGGCCCTCACATCTAAGGGTCCCATTTAGGGGGCAAGGGGAATAGAGAGAGAAGAAGAAGGACCTATCTAAGGTCAATTGTTTCAGCTGTGGCGAGTTTGGCCACTACAGTACCCAGTGTCCTCTCAGAAAGAAGGACAAAGAGGAGAAGCAGGCCCAGGCAGCAACACATGTTGAGATAGATAGGCTGTCCTCCAAGATGGAGGAAGACTTCGCTATGATGGCCCAGATGTTGATTTTTGTAGCATCAAATAGTGCTCAAGTCTCAAATTTGGTGTGGAGGCTTAGACACTTGTATTTCAAAGAACCCGGAAACCATTTGTGGAAATTCCACTCGGTTCATGTTTTATTAAAATAATAAATTATTTTAATGGGGACCCTAAGTCTAAACTTAAGGAAATTAAATAATTAAAGGGTATTAATAAAACAGAGTGTGAATCTTCTAGAGAACGAAGATCAAGTCAGGTTTTAATCTTAGTCATCGATTAGACATATAATCTGGGTCGTTGATTTGTCAATGAGAAGATTATAAAAGGAAGGCTTGAGGGTCATTTGAAAAGACACAGAGACACTGAATTGATCTAAGAGTTCGAAATGTCTGGGGCGCAGTTTGCTAAGAAATTCGAGCTAGAGATCTGAGCTGATATAGGAGCATCAAACTACAATGTTCTAGATTGACCTAGCAGTAAAATGTCCTTTTTGAAAGAGAGTTAAATTACGGTGGCAACAGTTAAATTCTGGTTCCAGCAGTTAAGTTCTGGTTCCAATAGTTTGGTTTCGGTTCCTGTTCCAGTAGTTTGTTTGCGGTTCCCACTTTCCTGATTCTTCTCCGCCAAAATGTCACGATGAGGAAAAAGCATGTAGGATTGACATGCTGATGTGTCATCTCAACTACGCCCGGATCTTCTAAGATAAAGCGTAACTAATAGTCAAAGAGCTCGGTTAATAGCATGATACACATGGACAAATCAAAGGAGATCCAGTCAATTTAGCAAATTCGTTATTTTGGCATAGACGTTGGTTGCCAACTTTATTTTTCATGCTTGATAGATTAAGGTTGTTAGCATAGGTGTTGAGGAGTACAAATAATTAGGGATCATGATTTTGCTAAGAGATTGGCATGGATTTGATTGGAATCTTTTAGATTGAGTGTAAACGAGGATAGGATTTCATGATTCCAAGGGTACACGGTAGCGTAGACAGAAAACAGAGAAGAGGTTGTGTCGAGTTTTATAAAAAAAAAAATATCGATTACTGAGTACGCAAAGATGGGTGTGATTGCTATGTAATCTGAGTTTGTTTTTTTTTTAAATGTCAATTGGAAAACAGAGTTTATACCCTGGATGGTTTGTTCGATTAATTGCATTTTGTTGTGTGCGTAATGCTAATACGAGTTGTGTGAAGAGAGTAGCAACAGCAAATTCGATTTGAGTTTGTGTATATTTGTTATGTATATTTTATTATTTATTAATTAGATTTAGTTATCTTAGGTTATTAACTGAAAGGGCATGATCAAAGATCATGCCTCTTCACCAAGGGACACCTTGAGGCTATATTTAAAGCCCAGGCGATCCCTCATTGTAATCATCTCTTATCTTATCTATTATCAATAATAATATATACTTATTCAAGTTTACCAGAGTTTTTACACTCCATTGGTATCAGAGCCATCGCTCTTGGATCTGTGTGATCAGCAAGTTAAAAAAAAAAAAAAAATTTGAAAGAAATTTCAGAAAATTTTTTTTAAAAACAAGCCGAAGGCTCAGCATTCAATCCACACGTTGGGATATTCTCTGCGTGTTCTAAGTGCTAAGAACTCTCCGCTGCCATTTGTATCGATTCCCCCTTCCATTGGTTACAGTGGATTGTGGCCTCATTTGAAGACAAACAATTCGGACAAGTCTGAGACAGGAAGAATAGCGACAGTCTTTGGGTAAGAGATCGAAAACAAGTCATCCGAAATTATCCTAGAAACTGTCCTGAGGCATAGTAACGAGTTTCCTGAGGTAGACGAAACCCTGAGGTTGAATTTGTCCTAAACCAAGCCAGCGAGAATCTCATTGCAACAGCCGCGGGTTCTCTGAGCAGGGACAGTGTACAGTCAAATAATATACGTGACCTTTCAAATTACGTCTGAAATATACGCAGCAAATAATAACCGTATCAGAATTAAACGACGCAACGTTTTAAAACTGGAACAGCGTTAACATAAAAACGGCGTGTTGTTTAAAAAAAAAAAAATTTTTGGACGGCTGCGTTAAAAACTCCAGCGTTAATCGGACGGGCAGAGTAAATCGTGGTAAATAGTGGTAAACCGTGGTTAAATTTGTGACGGGTAACATTGTGACGAAGCAATATTTTTTTTTAACTATATAAAATATATAACATATAGTTGATTAATAATTATATACGTATATATTATACTTATATAATTTATATATATATAATTTTCATTTAATAATTATATATATATATAACAATTATATAATTAAATCATATATATTATATAATTTTTAATTTAAAATTATATATATATATATAATAATTATATAGTTAAAAAAAAAAAATATATATATATATATATATATATATATATTATTATTATTATTAATTAATTAATTAATTCAAAAAAAAAAAAAATTTAATTAATTAATTAATTTTAAAAGAAAAAGGAGGAGAAACTGGCAGAAAGGTATTCCCCACCTCATACACGCTCGATGTCGTCGTCAATGTCGATGGCGGAATTCCAGAAGAAATTAGGAGATCTTGAGAAGCAAATTAATAACAATTCCGAAGAATTCGAAAAAAGACTAGTCAATCTGGAAGGTACAGTTTCAGGGCACTCCAACGACATCAAAAAAATCCATGATACGACAAATCGAATGGAAAGACAAATGTGGCTAAACCATCATGAGGCCACAGAAAAGCAGAACGAAGCAATGAACAATATGACAAAACTCTTCAACAAGCTAAATGATAAAATAGATAAGTTGAGTCAGACACAATCCCCAACATCTCCTAACAGGGAACCAAATCAACAAAACAATTCCGCAGATTCAGGGAACTCGGAAGAGCATCAGGAAAAAACCGATTCCCCACATCAGCAAGAAGATAGTAATGCAGATTTTCAAAACAAGCAGCTCTGGAATGCATTCGCTAATCAATATCCCCTTCTTGTTCCACCATTAGCATATCAGCGCAAAGCCAAGATTGACCTACCCAAATTTGATGGTAACGAAAAGAATAGCGTTGCGTGGCTTAACAAGGCAGAAGAATATTTTGAAATTTATGACATTACTAGTGATGATGAAAAAATTAAACATGCTTCCATGAAAATGGAAGGAGAAGCATATAATTGGTATATGTGGTGGAAAAAGACGACGCTCGCTATCAGTTGGAGGAAATTTAAGGATGCGTTCTTCAAAAGATTTCAAGGCATAAAAAAAGAAAAATTCTTTTCAACGTTTATCAAATTACGCCAAAAAGGAGATGTGGATGAGTACACGCGAGAATGGGAGACTTTGGCAACACGAGTACCCGGATTGTCGGAATCTCGTCTAATCCAATCTTACATCTCAGGACTTAAAATCCACATACAGGAAGAACTAGAACTTCATGAAATTACGTCTGTAGAAGTAGCTAGGCAAAAAGCAAAAGCTGCTGAAAAGAAGTTTGAAAGATTATCAAAACCAGAAAAAGTATATTCGAGACGACGATTTCCTCAATCTACAAAAGAAGATAACATGAAATATGTTCCACCACGCCTGCGCGAAGGAGACAAATCTAACCTGGAAATACAAAGAATAAAAGAAGGCAAATGCAAACGTTGTGGCGAAAAATGGGACCCTAAGCACAGATGTGCTAATGGGAAAGAAAAAAATATGTATAATTGTGAAGCAACTAATGATTCTGACAATGATGATTCAGACATAGAAGGGATAGAAGATACCCTAGAATTCTCCCCTGAAGTAGATGGTGACAGCACCCCGCAAGTGTCATTATCAGCAATGACAGGTATATCACAACCGCAGACACTAAAATTAAGGGGACATATAAAGAAAAACAACGTAATGGTTCTCATGGACACAGGCAGTACGCACAATTTTCTAGATTCAACCATGGCCAAAAGACTTAACCTCTTTACCTTTCCCATGCCTAATATGAAGGTAATGGTGGCCGATGGTAAGAAGATTGAACAGGTAGGAAAATTCCATAAAGTCAAATTGCAGATTAAAGACTTTAATTTAGAATCTCCATTCTATGTCGTACCACTCGGAGGAGTAGATGTGGTTTTAGGAATTCAGTGGTTACAAACCTTGGGTACTTATTCGGCCAACCATCAGAAGCAGTTTATAAGCTTTAGGTGGGAAGGGCGGAAGCACAAGCTATTTGGATTCCAAGCCCGAGAAAATCAAATCGTATCATCATCCCAGATGATGAAGATGATCCGAAAGGGAGCGCCTGCCTATATAGTCGAATGTCATCATTTAGAGATGTTATCTACAAAAGTCAACCACGAAGAATCACAGGAGGTACAAGCTATAGTTCAAAAACATGAGAAGGTATTTCAAGATCTACCTATGAAGATGCCTCCTCATAGGGAAATCGAACATACCATAGAAGTTAAGGCAGGATCAGACCCTATTAACATCAAGCCGTATCGCTACCCACATCACCATAAAACGGAAATTGAGAAGATAATCCAAGACCTTTTAAAATGTGGGGTCATTTCAAAAAGTAAGAGTCCGTATGCTGCCCCAGTTATATTGGTAAGAAAAAAAGACGGATCATTTCGGCTATGCATTGAATATAGAGGATTAAATAAGATAACCATTAAAAATAAGTTTCCAATTCCCTTTATCGATGAAATGTTGGATGAACTCCATGGCGCAAATTTTTTCTCTAAATTAGATTTAAGGTCAGGTTATTACCAGATCCGGGTTAGATTGGAAGATATACCAAAAACTGCATTTCAAACACATGAAGGTCATTATGAATTTAAAGTAATGCCCTTTGGGTTAACAAATGCACCAGCTACGTTCCAAGCCACTATGAATGAATTATTTCGTCCATATCTCAGGAAATTTGTATTAGTATTTTTTGATGACATCTTGATTTATAGTAAAACTTGGAGGGAGCATTTGCAACACCTGGATAAGGTTCTCACGTTACTAGAAGACCATCAATTTTATGCAAAAAAATCCAAATGCACCTTTGGAAAAGAAGAAGTTGAATATCTGGGACACCTAATATCCCATGAAGGAGTAAAAGTGGATCCTTCTAAGATTAAGGCTATAAGGGAATGGAATAAACCAGTGAACATATCCAAGCTCAGAGGGTTTTTAGGATTAACGAGATATTATCGAAGATTTATTAAAGATTATGCGCATCGAACTGCACCTCTTACAAATCTTTTAAAGAAAAATTCGTTTAAATGGAATGAAGAAGCAGGGAAATGTTTTGAAGATTTGAAGGAAGTAATGGCTAATGCACCAGTATTGGCAACTCCTGACTTTTCTAAACCATTTATCATTGAATGTGATGCCTCGGGATTCGTTATTGGTGCAGTATTAATGCAAGAAGGGCACCCTATTGCTTTTGAAAGCAGAAAATTAAACAAACGTGAGCGTCTCAAGTCCACATACAGTAAGGAAATGCTCGCAATTATGCATGCATTAGCCAAATGGAGACAATATCTGTTAGGAAGTAAATTTTCCATCCGAACTGATCATAACAGTCTTCAGTATCTCCTTCAGCAAAAAACACTCTCTGAAGAACAACAAAAGTGGATCGAAAAGATTGCCGCTTTTGACATGGAGATATTACACAAAAAAGGAAAGGACAATGTAGTAGCGGATGCCCTGTCTCGAAAAGATGAGGAAACAACATTACTTGCAGTTTCAATTGTAGTGCCTGAATGGCTTAATGAGATTAGAAGTGAGTATGCCAAAGATCCAGACATGTTGGCTATAATCAACAATCTCCCAGGGAATTCAAAATTTGAATGGAAGAACGATATCTTATGGTACAAAGGGAGAATTTATCTAAATTCCAAATCCAAGTTTATATCAAAAATACTCAAAGAATCACATGATTCCATGTCATCAGGACATGTAGGATATTTCAAAACCTACTACAATGCGCGTCAGTCATTTTTCTGGAAGGGTATGAGTCACGATATTCAAAAATATGTTGCAGAATGTGACAAGTGTCAAAGAAATAAAACTGAAAACATTATGACACCTGGCTTACTTCATCCCTTAAATATTTCGGCCCAGAAGTGGGAAGAAATATCGATGGATTTTATTGAAGGATTACCTGTATCAGATGGTAAGGATAAGATCTTCGTTGTAGTAGATAGACTCACTAAGTATGCTCACTTCATCGCTATTAAAAAAACAGACTCTGCAAAGCAAATTGCAGAGATATTCTGCAAATATATTTATAAACTACATGGCTTTCCGAAGGTTATTGTTAGTGATAGGGATGCCAAATTTAAGGGAAACTTTTGGAAGGAATTGTTCAACCATGTTGGAACCTATCTCAATATGAGCTCAGCTTATCACCCTCAAACAGATGGGCAAACAGAGGTTGTTAATAAATGTTTGGAAGCCTACCTACGGTGTTATGCTACGGAGAAACAAAACAAGTGGGTCCAATGGTTACATCTTGCTGAATGGTGGTATAATTCTACTTACCATACATCGACAAAAATGACTCCGTTCCAGGCTCTATATGGATATGAGCCTCCGAAGTGGAAAGATTTTGCTTCAATTCAAACTAATTTGCCAGTAGTAAAAAATCAATTAGAAGAACACCAAAAGGTCGTCCAAATTCTAAAAGATAATTTGAGTGTTGCACAGAATCGTATGAAGCAACAAGCTGACCGTAATCGCACTGAGAGATCATTTGAAGTTGGAGACTGGGTGTTTGTCAAGCTTCAACCATACAAGCAGTTGTCCCTTAAACAAAAAGGAAAAAATAAATTAGCTCCAAAGTTTTATGGTCCTTATCAAATTATTAAAAAGATCAGTCAAGTCGCTTATGGGTTGAGCCTTCCCGATACCAGTCGTGTTCACAATGTTTTCCATGTGTCCTGCTTAAAAAAGGCATTGGGTAACCATCAATTGCCCCAAACAACACTTCCCATTTTGGATGATGAAGGCAAGCTCGTTCTAGAGCCCGAGGGGATCCTATCTACTCGTGATAAGAAGCTACGCTCTCGTATTATTACCGAATATTTAATCAAGTGGAAGGACTTGCCCATTGAAGAAGCATCTTGGGAATCTGAAGCGTTTCGCCAGCAACACCCATCATTACGTATGCTTTGAGGACAAAGCATCTTAAGAAGGGGGCAATGTTATGTATATTTTATTATTTATTAATTAGATTTAGTTATCTTAGGTTATTAACTGAAAGGGCATGATCAAAGATCATGCCTCTTCACCAAGGGACACCTTGAGGCTATATTTAAAGCCCAGGCGATCCCTCATTGTAATCATCTCTTATCTTATCTATTATCAATAATAATATATACTTATTCAAGTTTACCAGAGTTTTTACACTCCAATATTTTTTTATTTCATTCTTCCTTCAGTGATCTGTAAATAGCATTTTAAAATGAATTTTCAAAGACAAAACTTGGTGATCCTATGTCAATTCGACTCAGAACATAGCTACAGGAAGCATAAACTCAATTTGTTTGTAAGAATTTGGTCTAGAAGGCCATCATTTGGTATCAGAGCAGACAAGAACTAAGTTTTGTTCTTAAAATTTCAATAAGTATGCCACCCGGAGAGGAGGAGTTGGCATAGGTCGAGGAAGACCTATAGCCAATGTAGTTTTGCTTGAAGAAATTAGACATCTTCGTAAAAGAATGGAAACAATGGAAACTGCTCAGAGGAGAGAACCTGATTAAGAAAGCGAAGCAGCCAAAGTTTTCAAGATGTTGGCAAAAGCAAGTGGAAGGCCAAAGGTAGAAATACCTCTGTATGAAGGAAACCTTAATGTGGAAGAGCTTATGGATTGGAGCAGTTCATTAGATAAGTATTTTGACTATGAAGAGGTCGAAGACAAAAAAAAAGGTGAAATTCGCAGCGACTAGATTGAAGGGCCATGCAACGATCTGGTGGGATGAGCTACAAACATCCAGAGAAAGAAAGGGAAAGCCCAAGAGTAAGCAGTGGGATAAAATGGTGAGCAATTTAAAAAGTTAATTTTATGCCTAAGGATTACCAGTTGAACCTTTTCAGAAAATTACAAAATTTAAGACAGAAAGGGATGACTGTCAATGAGTACACGGAGGAGTTTTACAAGCTGAGCATTAGATCATGACATGCTGAAGATGATATAGAAAAGGTAACCAGGAATATCAATGGCTTGAGATATGACATACAAGATGAAATCAGTCTGCTAAGTCTGAAGACAATTGAAGGTGCCTATCAAGCAGCTTTGAAGGCAGAGGAGAAAATATTGAGGAAGCAAAGTCATAGAAACAAAGGTAAGAATCCAGCAAGAGGAAGAGGAACTTCTAGACCAAGATTCCAGAACTCTCAAAATGAAGCAGGAGGTTCAAGTAATCGACCACCACAGAGGGGAGATTTTGGTAGAGGAAGATTTGTTCCCAGAGGTAGAGGCAGAAGAAGAGAAATTCGGTGTTACATAAGTGGCGAATTAGGACATGGATCATGTGACTGCCCTCAAAACAAAACAACAAATCAAAGGAATGTGAATATAGCTAAGACAAAAGAAGAAAACCCTCAGGTCATGGGGAAAGAAGAGCCACCTAAGGCAGGCGAGTCTTTATTGTTAAAAAGAGTGTTGCTTAAGGTAGAAAAAGAAGCAAATGAACCAGCTCAAAGGAAAATTCTATTCAGGAATGTATGCAAATCTAAAGAAAAATGTTGCAAGGTTGTGATTAACAGTGGAAGCACTAACAATCTTGTCTCCACAGAGATGGTAGAGAAATTGGGGTTGATTAAGATGGTACACCCTACTCCCTATACAGTGTCCTGGTTACAAAAAGGACATCAGCTCTTAGCGACAGAATAGTGCAGAGTGGAGATACAGATTGGTACATATAAACAAGTCATATTGTGTGATGTGATGTCAATGGATGTGTGTCATATATTGCTGGGAAGACCTTGGCAGTTTGATAAGAAAGCCATTCATGATGGCAGAAGGAACACAAATACATTAGAGAAGGATGGGAAAAAACACATATTGTTGCCTTTGAATGATGAAGCGAACAAAGGAGCAGCTGGAAATAATGTTTTGATGATCAGTGGAAAAGAGTTGTTGCGTGAAGTCAAAAAGGAGAAGCAACTACATTTTGTTGTTGTGGGTAAACCCAAGGTAATTTTGACTTCTACTAATTTAGATAATCTACCTATGGAAATTAAAAATCTTCTAAATGATTACGTCGACATTTTTGTTGATGAATTGAAAAATGCATTACCTCCAATTAGAAGTATCAGCCATCACATAGATTTAATACCTGGTGCAAGTTTACCAAACAAAGCAGCATATAGACTAACTCCTCGGGAAAATGAAGTTGTTGGAAGACAGGTGCAGGAGTTGTTGGATAAAGGACTAACAAAGGAGAGCCTACGACCGTGTGCAATACAAGCAGTGCTCAATCCAAATAAAGGAGGTCAATGGTGCATGTGCACCGACTCCAGAGCGATAAATAAGATCACTATCAGGTATAGATTTCCCCTACCATGTATGGATGATTTGATGGATTGTTTGAGTGGGTCAAAGTATTTTTCTAAGATAGATTTGAAGAGTGGATACCATCGAATAAGGATTAGAGAGGGGGATGAGTGGAAAATTGCCTTCAAGACTAATTGTGGATTGTATGAATGGTTAGTGATGTCTTTTGGACTCACAAATGCACGAAGTACATTTATGAGACTGATGAATGACGTCTTAAAAGAATATGTTGGGAAATTTGTGATAGTTTATCTTGATGCTATTCTAATTTTCAGTCAAGGTAAAGAAGAGAATCTACAGCATCTTAAGTTGGTTTTGAATACTTTGCAAAAAGTGAAGTTGCTGATAAATTTAAAGAAGTTCAGTTTCATGAAGAAAGAGCTTCTCTATTTGGGATTTGTAGTCTCAGAAGAAAGTTTTAAGATGGACCCAGAGAAAATACAAGCAATTTAGAATTGGCTAGCTCCAAGGAGCATATTTGAGGTAAGAAGTTTGCATGGTCTTGCATGTTCTTATAGAAAGTTTATAAGAAGTTTTAGTCAGATCTGTGCACCGATAGTTGAAACAATAAAGGAGAGAAAATAACAATTTATGTGGACAGAGGCAACAGATCGAAACTTCAAACTATTGAAAAAGAAGATCACTGAAAAGGCCTTGTTAACTCTCCTTGTCGCATACACCTACCTACAAGTTAGTGGAAAAAGCCTTCAACCCCACAAGGTGTGGTTGGTGACAAGGAATTCAGAGAAAAGGTCGTCACCTATTCCCGACACTCCGTTTAAGCTATCTCCTAAGTTAGCTATGGCGGGTAGTCCCTAATAGAAAAACTAAGTTAAATATTTTGAGTTTTTAGGAAAATTGTTAGAGTGAAATTGGATTACTTTTAAAGATTTATGAGCATTTTGTGAGCAGCTTTGAAATAATAATATCAAACCATTCAACAGTGCCTTAAATAACGTGTTCAAAAATAATGCTCAAAGAGATGAGAACATGATAATCCTGAAACAGAAACAAAAGATGTCAGCACAAGATATTTGCAGGATAAAAATGATTACAGGATAACCAAATCACAACATTTAAACATATCTTGTCATAATTAGAAACAACCAAAAATTTACATGATGAAGATGAAATTAAACTTTGCAAATATAGAAAGTAAGCATCAAACTACTTGCATGAGATCAACAGCCATAAAAAGGGAAATGTGATGAAGAGTGCTCTTGATTCATTTTAGTTAAACTTTATAACAAATATTTCAAATCAACTCTTTAATACTCAGACCTCACCCTCGCCCAAATTATGTGGATCTCACAGTGAGGAGTCAATAGGGGAGTAAAGGGTCCCTAAAGGTCTATACAACGAACTTATGTTAGAGGTAAATTTTAATGAGTTGCCTGTGTGAAATGAATGTTGATTAATCTCATTTAAATGATACATGCAAATTTTCCAAAAGAGATGAAATGATGCTGACTTGCAATATTAAACCAAACTTTGAGAGAAACAATAGACTTATGTGTGTTGTAGCATTTAATGGCAAGTGGGATGAGATAAGTTGCCACCCATGTGAATTGCTCAAACATAAAAGAGATTTTGCCCATGTTTGTAGCATTAAGGCTCATACATGTAAGTTCACTTTAACCGAAATTTAGTTAGATGGATGTAGAGTGCATTAGTTGTTAATTCATTAGCATGCATAAAACGAAAATTAGAAAATAAATCAAGCCACCCAATAAATTCCTTCCTCTTCAACCAAGGAAGGGGGATACCATGGGAAAAATATCCCAAGCTCCCTCAAGCAACAAAAGTTATTTTATTATTGATTACAAGTGAAGAAAACAACCCTTTAAGAAGACTGCCCAAAAGGAGGTCCTTCTATGAACAAAGAGCTTTGAAAAAGGCGTAATCCCCTCCTCTAAAATTGACAACACAACTTATGGAGAAAACCTTCAAAATATGAATTTTTCAAGGCTCCAAGGCCCATGGCAAATATCAAGCTTGCAGTTGTCCCAAAGGTGCTTACGACCTCCCTAAAACTCGATTTTGAAGTAACAGAAGTCTTTGCATGCAAGGATGATCAATTGCATTTTGCCATCTTTTCCTCAAGCTCCTCGATTTTCATGCTCAAGTTTGCAGGCTGCGAAAGAAAATCAAACGTTAGGCTAAAATAAAAATGATTTAAAGTACAACTTAATATACAAAGGCACTAACCCAAGGAATGGGAGCGAACCCCCATTCTTGCCTAGTCTAGAAAAACGCTCTTGAAGTAGCTAATATGACTGTAAGATGCTCTACAAATGGAAATTTTTAGATTTTAGAATTGGAAATAGATGATCAAGTAGCTAGAGAATGAGAAACTCCCTCTTTGTCTTCCTTTGATGCAAAACCTGGGGTTGAAAGTAGCTGAGTCTTGGATCGCTTTGAATCTAGGAGCGAGTTGATCTATTTGAGACTTCTCTCACGCCCGGATGGATTTCTTGCACACAATATGAATAGATCTTCCCTACACATCTAAACAAATACCAATCTGCAAAAGGATTAGAGAATCATAATGAAATAGATAAACCAAACATTCCTCCGAAAATGACTTGGCAAGCTAATTTCTAGAATAATACTCTAAATCAATGATGCATGCAAGGTAGCTTGCACGCATCGATCCAAACTATATGGAAAATGTAAACTAATATTGAACAAGCATGTAAACGAATTCAAATACAATAACAATAGTATTAAAATAAATCACCTCATAACGCCAAGAGAACATCCGCTAAATAGCCCCAAAGTCTTGATTTTATTGATATAGAAAAATGGCAAAGTTTCCTCAAGCCCAATAGCTCATAACATGATACAATACAATAGCCAATGGCTTTGTTATATAGAGATTCGGGAGCAATTCCCAAGGACAAATGCATGTGAGAAGTGAACTTGAAGCAAAACCTGAGTAAAGGTAAGCCAAGTTCCATATGGAGAAGACTGAGACACCCAGAGCAAAATCAAATTTCTTTGTGCACACCTGAGGAAATCGAATTCCCATATGATCTAGTGAACTTATCTATAAGCCAGAGGAAGTCCCATGCTACACTAAGTCTGTGACCGCAAACTCGAACCAACTGAAACCGTACTTGTAGCTGACCCCAGTGATCTTCTGTGTAGGTCCCTGAGAATTGTGTGGTGGCTCTGAGTGACTGCGTCCAAATAGCATAAATCCTCTGAGTGCAGTGTTGAGTGTTGTCGTACTCCAGATAGCTCCTGAGAAGAGGTCCCCACTTTGTCTTTAGTCAACCAATCCAGTAGAATATTCCTTTTATGCTCAACTGCCTCTAGTAAATTTGATTTTTCTTGAGTGTAACTGCTTCTTTGTCTTTGGAAAATTCGATTTTACATAAATAAAAGATGAATTAATGATGCAGAGTGCTCAATCATTCTCCACATGTCCATTCACTCAACCTTTGACTTAGGATAATTTCCAAGTCATTTCCACATCATTTTGTCACATGTAATAATTTATTCTCTCTATTTTATTTAATTCTAGCCTAATTAAATGCCACAATTTCCACTAAAATTAGGAAATGTGGGTTTTGCAGGTCCAAAACTCATTATTAACCCCTCAAAGTGTGTCACAATAGAAAGTTGAGAGTGAGAGGTGTAATTTTAATTACTCATACCCCATACAACTTCTCTAGACGACACTTATTACAATCCAATTACAAATTTAATTGCAGTTTTTGACCTGCGGGAAATCTAAAAAATTAAAAAATTACTACCTAAACCTAACCAAATTCCACGAAATTTTTTGTGTGATCTAGCATGGTAATATACATTGAATCTAGGCTCTAAGATGCGTCAGGGGCTCAACCTTCAAGCTGTCACCCCAGCTTTGGGGCAATGCAATGAGTGAAAAAACCTAGAAAATTATTCACCGCTAAAAAAAAGGAATAATTAACCAAGTAAAAAAACACTCCAAGGTGTACTCGCCTTCTAATCGAGTCCCAACATCCTAGGCCTCTTATAGACTCAATACTGACTCAAATTCATCATTACTAGCATCACTTATTACAATTCCCCATAGGGCGTGGAATCTGTGCATCAAAGAAAGATGTTGAGAAATAGAAGTAGAGTTCAAAAACTCTGTTGAACTGATGATATCTCATGGTACAAATGTCTTCTGGTTCATCCTTGGGCATGGAGTCTTCTCATTATCATCAGGTGCCACTCCAGTGGTCAACATTTGGCTTCATATGGGGATGCATACTAGATATGAAGAGATAGTATGCAAGGACCTGGAATCTGCATCCGCCAACCAAAGATATATATTAGCAGTATCCATTCAAAATATCATCGAATAAAATCAAGTACAGAAATGGAAATTTTATTCTAAGAGCATAAAATATCAATTTATTCATGAAAGAAATCTATTTAAACAAAAACGACAAGGGATAAGGTTAGAAATATGATACAAAAGGATGCCCCATGGCATCAAATGTCTTCGGTGAAATCCATCTTAAGAACCTGCCTACTCACAAGCAAATCCATAGGCTCTTTCTCTTATGTGCCTTGTCCGATTCTAACTATCTTGGGACTATGACTTGCCCTAATGTTAACCTGTTTATGGCCATCAAATATACCAAACCTTTTCCTTTTCCTTTTTCGACTTTTGACGCGTTGAGGCTTGATCTTGCTCAAAACTAGTGGTTCATTTTTTATATCCTTTTTCTTTTTTCATTATTTTCTTTTCTTCCTGGTTAGTTGCGATGGCGATTATGATGCCATTATTGTCAATGATACAGCGCTGTCTTGAAAATGCTCTGATGGAAGATTTGAAGTACCTCCGCTTTTTGAGTTATGCCTAATCTCTTCGTTTTGAATTTGTTCTATTAAGGGGTAAAAAAAAATTGTCAACACAACATCACTTCCTGTCTGGCATGATCTATAGATAATCTCATTGTTGGGTTTCCTTGGATCCTCAACATGATATATTTTCTTAAACTCCCGATCAAGTATGACAAAGTTATTATCTGACATGGGGATGGTGGCATATGACAACTCCATTTGAAGGCTACCACCTAAATCTGATGCCCATTTTCTTGATAGGATCATTGCCCATGAATCAAGAACATCTATCACAACAATATCCATAGTCATTATTCTGTCTGGGTATGCAGCTAGGAAAAACTATAAATATTTAATTATCCCACACACTTTATTCTTTTATAATCCATTGAACATATGTTGTGATAGGGCCTAAATACCCTTAAATTCAGTTTCTCCATGACTTTCTTTGTCATGACATTTGATGAAGCCCCTGAATCAAGCATGCAGTTGTGTAAAAGACGATCATTCACTATCAAAGAAACATAAAATGGCAGATGATCTTCGTTCCCCACATAACAATTCATACTTTTCAATACAATTTCTTCATCTTCTGGTTTATTATTAGGTTTTTCTTCCCTTTGAGTAACTTCAATTGCACTTAGTAACTTGGCCCTTTGAGATGGTATCTTTAAAAGCTCTATCACTGGGATAGAAACCTTTGCATTATTCACCCAATTGCCCAAGACAAAATTTAATTCTGAAGTAGGAGGAGAAATGTTTTTGTGATTATTTCGGTCTTGAATATCCCTTCTCTGATAAGTCATCCCTTTGTGTTTTTCCATAGGAAGAATTTGTCCAGATGTAGGCTTTTCACCAAAAATCTTAGTGACTTTGTCAAGATTTGCAATCATATTGTTAACTCCAAGATTATTAGGACTATGGTCAATCTCTTGATCACTTTCAATGGTATATATTTGATCTTCCATGATTTGACCACTAGTTACTACATGTTCATCTCCCAACATGCTACCTTCCATAATTCTCTTTATATATGGGCATGTGGCTTCTTCATGGAACTCATTACATGGCTTACAAAAAGGGGGAATTTGATCGACCATGTTGGTGGATTCCAATGGATTTGGAGGCCTATAATCTTGTTGAGGGTCTTTATTCTTTTGCCATCCATTATTTGGCCTAGGTCAGAATCTTTGTACTTGCGATCTTTCCATGGCCACCAACCTACTTTGCATGGCTTACATTTCTTTAGGGTGGTTTGCTTCCATGCTCTTGATGAGTTGAGTTAATTCCTTAATAGAATCATGTGTAGTGTCTTCCTTGGCCTTGCCTTTGGAATCATTCAATTTTAATATCCCTCTAGTGAAACCAAGAATCTCAGATTTTCCTGATTGCTTTCTGGCCCTCTCCATTTACAAGGCTTCAGTTTGAGCTACACCCAAAGTTGCAGGCTCCTTTCTTCTCAACTCATAAGTGGTATCTACACCAAAAGCATCTAAATATGAGCATAAGAGAAATTCATCCGGAGGTTTAATAGTTGCAAGCATGCTTTTAACCAATTCATTAAATCTTTTGTTAAATTCCTCCATGGTTTCATTCTCATTCTTCTTTATGGCGCTAATGGCACTGATCAGATGACTATTGTCTCTTCTCTCTCCATACTTTCCCATGAAAGCATTAACAATTGTTTGCACAGAATCATACGAGTTAGCAGGTTGCTCCATGAACCAATCAAGAGCATCCTCTTCCAAAGAGAGAACGAAAAGCCTTATCTTTACATCCTCATAGTTAGAAACGTTACACCACTTAAAGATGCAAACATAAATTTCTTCACATGTGATGCAACGCTAATGGCATTGTTACCTTGAAAAGAAGGCAACCTTTCAATAGCCTTGTCAGGGATATTGTGAGGATAGTCATTAATGTTAGTAAAGCTACATGGAGAAAAAAGATCATTCATGATGTTCGGCTCAACTTGTTCTTGAAACAGCAAATGAATGTCAGAAATAGCCTCTTGCCCAAGACTAGCAAGAGCTCTACTATGAGAAAGTCTATTTCACCTCTCTCTAAAATCCGTCTATTTAACCTCTCTCTGAAAACCCTTTCAAGATCAGGAGAGGGGCTAACTAGACCACTTGAATTTCTCCTCGTTGAGACTCTTGCAAAATTAGGATTGAGTGGAGTCGCCACTTGAGCAAGAATCTAAGTCTAAAATTCAAATATGCCAAAACTTAAAGTTAGTCGTTATACCAAGTGTTGACCAGTGGAGTGGCACCTGATGATAATGCGAAGACTCCATGCCCAAGGATGAACCAGAAGACATTTGTACCATCAGATATCATCAGTTCAACAAAGTTTTTAAACTACTTCTATTTCTCAACATCTTTCTCTGATGCACAGATTCCACGCCCTACGGGGAATTGTAATAAGTGATGCTAGTAATGATGAATTTGAGTCAGTATTGAGTCTGTAACAGGCATAGGATGTTGGGACTCGATCAGCAAGCGAGTACCCCTTGGAGTGTTTTTTTTACTTGGTTAATTATTCCTTCTTTTTAGCGACGAATAATTTTCTGGGTTTTTTCACTCATTGCATTACCCCAAAGCTGAGGTGACGTCTTGAAGATTGAGCCCCTGAGACATCTTAGAGTCTAGAGTCAATGTATATTACCATCCTAGATAACAAAAAAAAAATTCGTGGAATTCGGTTAGGTCTAGGTAGTAATTTTTTAAATTTTTAGATTTCTCGCAAGTCAAAAACTACAATTACATTTGTAATTGGATTATAATAAGTGTTGTCTAGAGAAGTTGTATGGGGTATGAGTAATCAAAATTACACCTCTCACCCTCAACTTTCTACTATGACACATTTTGAGGAGTTAATAATGAGTTCTGGACCCTCAAAACCCACATTTCCTAAGTTTAGTAGAAATTGTGGCATTTAATTAGGCTAAAATTAAATAAAATAAAGAGAAATAAATTATTCCATGTGACAAAGTGACGTGGAAATAACTTGGGAATTATCTTAAGTCAAAGGTTGAGTCAAAGGACATGTGGACGATGACTGAGCACTCTGCATCATTAATTCATCATTTATTTATATAAAATTGAATTTTCCAGAGACAAAGCAGCACTTACACTCAAGAAAAATCGAATTTACTAGAGGCAATTGAGCATAAAAGGAATATTCTTCTGGATCGGTTGACTAAAAACCAAGCGGGGACCTCTTCTCACAAGCTATCTGGAGTGCGACAACACTCAACACTACACTCAGATGATTTACGCTATTTGGAATGCGCAGTCACTCAGAGCCACGACGCAATTCTCAGGGACCTATTTAGAAGATCGTTAGGGTCAGCTACAAGTACGGTTTCAGTTGGTTCGATTTTGCGGTCACGGACTCAGTGTAGCACAGGACTTCCTCTGGCTTATGGATGAGTTCACTCAATCATATGAGAATTCGATTTCCTCAGGTGTGCACAAAGAAATTCGATTTTGCTCTGGGTGTCTCAATCTTCTCCATATGGAACTTGGCTTACCTTTACTCAGGTTTTGCTTCAATTTCACTTCTCACATGCATTCGTCCTTGGGAATTGCCCCCGAATATCTATATAACAAAGCCATTGGCTATTGTATAGTATCATGTTATGAGCACGAGACTTCCTTTGGCTTATGGATGAGTTCACTAGATCATATGAGAATTTGATTTCCTTAGGTGTGCACAAAGAAATTCAATTTTGCTCTGGGTGTCTCAATCTTCTCCATATGGAACTTGACTTACCTTTACTCAGGTTTTGCTTCAATTTCACTTTTCAAATGCATTCTTCCTTGGGAATTGCTCTTGAATATATATATAACAAAGCCATTGGCTATTGTATAGTATCATGTTATGAGCTATTGGGCTTGAGGAAACTCTGTCATTTTTGTATATCAATAAAATCAAGACTTTGGGGCTATTTAGCGGATGTTCTCTTGGCGTTATGAGGTGATTTATTTCCATATTATTGATATTGTATTTGAATTCCTTTACATGCTTGATCAGTATTAGTTTACATTTTCCATCTAGCTTGGATTGATGCATGCAAGCTATCTTGCATGCATCATTGATTTAGAGTATTATTCTAGAAATTATCTTACCAAGTCATTTTCAGAGAAATGTTTGGTTTATCTATTTCATTATGATGCTCTAATCCTTTTGCAAACTGATATTTGTTTGTGTGTAGGGAAGATCTATTCATATTGTGTGCAGGAAATCCATCCGGGCGTAGGAGAAGTCTCAAATAGATCAACTCACTCCTAGATTCAAAGCGATCCAAGACTCAACTACTTTCAACCCCAAGTTTTGCATAAAAGGAAGATAAAGAGGGAGTTTCTCGTTCTCTCGCTACTTGATCATCTATTTCCAATTCTAAAATCTAAAAATTTCCATTTGTAGAGCATCTTAAAGTCATATTTGCTACTTCAAGAGTGTTTTTCTAGACTAGGCAAGAATGGAGATTCGCTCCCATTCCTTGGGCTAGTGCCTTTGTATATTAAGTTGTACTTTAGATCCTTTTTATTTCAGCCTAATGTTTGGTTTTCTTTCACAGCCCACAAGCTTGAGCGTGAAAAGCGAGGAGCTTGAGGAAAAGATGGCAAAAGGCAATTGATCCTCCTTGCATGTGAAGGCTTCCATTACTTCAAAATCGAGTTTTAGGGAGGCCATAAGCACCTTTGGGATAGTAGCAAGCTTGATCTTTGTCATGGGCCTTGGAGCCTTGAAAAATTCATATTTTGAAGGTTCTCTCCATAAGTTGTGTTGTCAATTTTTGAGGAGGGGATTAAGCCTTTTTCCAAGCTCTTTATTCGTAGAAGGACCTCCTTTTGGGCAGCCTTCTTAAAGGTTGTTTTCCTCACTTGGAATCAATAATAAAATAACTTTTGTTGTTTGAGAGAGTTTGGAATATTTTTCCCATAGTATCCCCCTTCCTTGGTTGAAGAGGAAAGAATTTCTTGGGTGGGTTGATTCATTTTCTAATTTTCGTTTTATGCATGCTAATGAATTAACAACTAATGTACTCTACATCCATCTAACTAAATTTCGGTTAAATTAAACTTACATGCATGAGCTCCAATGCTACAAACTTGAGCAAAATCTATTTTTATGTGTAAGCAATTCGCATGGTTGGCAAAATTCCATTGATTTAATGTTTATGCTTCATGCATGTTGAGGAACCATTGAAACACCTTTTTTATAAGAAGTTATCTCATTCCACTTGCCATTAAATGCTACAACACACGTAAGTCTATTGTTTTTCTCAAAGTTTGGTTTATTATTGCAAGTTAGCACCATCTCTTGTGGAAAATTGGCATGTATCATTTACATGAGATTAATCAGCATTCATTTCATACAAGCAACTCATTAAAACTTACCTCCAACATAAGTTGGTTGTATCGACCACTAGGGACCTTCTACTCCCATATTGACTCCTCACTATGAGATCCACATAATTTGGGCGAGGGTGAGGTCTGGGGATTGAAGAGTTGATTTGAAATATTTGTTGTAGAGTAGGTTTAAATAAAATGAACCAAGAGCACTCTTCATCACATTTCCCTTTTTATGGTTGTTGATCTCATGCAAGTGGTGTGATGCTGACTTTCTATATTTGCAAAGTTTTATTTCATTTTTAGCATCTAAATTTTTGGTCGTTTCTAACTATGACAGGATACGTTTAAATGTTGTAATTTGGTTATCCTATAATCATTTTTATCCTACAAATATCTTGTGCTGACATCTTTTATTTCAATTTTAGGATTGTTTTTCTTTCACTCTTGAAAAAATTACCTTTTTTACTTTTGAGTAAGTTCTTTATAAGGCATTGGATGTATGGTTTTATCATTGTCATTGTCATTCCAAGTTGTTCATATTTGCTCATAAATCTTTAAAAGTAATCCAATTTCACTCTAATATTATCTTAGAAACTCAAATCTTTAACTTAGTTTTCTTTTAGGGACCACCCCCTTAGCTGACCTAGCAAAGAGCTAAAACGGAGAGAGTTGGGATTAGTGTGACAACCCCTTCTCTGAGATTTTTGCCACCAACTACACCTTGTGGGGTTGAAGGATTTTTCCACTGACATGTAGGTAAGTGTAGGTGGCAAGGAGCGATAACACCAAGCATAAGAAGACTTGTCCCCGGCAACGGTGCCAAAAAATATTAACTCTCCTTGCCCTCTACACCTACCTACAAGTTAGTGGAAAAAGCCTTCAACCCCACAAGGTATGGTGGGTGGTAAGAAATTCAAAAGGGGTTGTCACATTTTCCCGACTCTCTCCATTTAAGATATCTCCTAAGTTATCTATGGGGGTTGGTCCCTAATAGAAAAACTAAGTTAAAGATTTTGAGATTTTAGGAGAATTGCTAGAGTGAAATTGGATTACTTTTAAAGATTTATGAGCAGCTTTGAAATAATAATATCAAACCATTCAACCTGTGCCTTAAATAACGTGTTCAAGAATAATGCTCAAAGATATGAGAATACAATAATCCTAAAACAGAAACAAAAGATGTCAGCACAAGATATTTTGCAGGATAAAAATGATTACAAGATAACCAAATCACAACATTTAAACATATCTTGTCACTGTTAGAAACATCCAAAAATTTACATACCGAAGATGAAATTAAACTTTGCAAATATAGAAAGTAAGCAACACACTACTTGCATGAGATCAACTCTTCAATCCCTAGACCTCACCCTCGCCCAAATTATGTGGATCTCACATTGAGGAGTCAATAGTTGAGTAGAGGGTCCCTAGAAATCCATACAACCAACTTATATTGGAGGTAAGTTTCAATGAGTTGTTTGTGTGAAATGAATGTTGATTAATCTCATTTAAATGATACATGCAAATTTTCCACAAGAGATGAGATGGTACTTACTTGCAATAATAAACCAAACTTTGAGAGATAACAGAATTATGTGTGTTGTAGCATTTAATGACAAGTGGGATGAAATAAGTTCTTATAAAAAAAGGTGTTTCAATGGTTCCTCAACATGCATGAAACATAAACATTAAATCAATGGATTTTTTCCAACCATGCGAATTGCTCACACACAAAAAGAGGTTTTGCTCAAGTTTGTAGCTTTGGGGCTCATGCATGTAAGTTTAATTTAACCGAAATTTAGTTGGATGTAGAATGCATTAATTGTTAATTCATTAGCATGCATAAAACAAAAATTAGAAAATGAACCAATCCACCCAAGAAATTCCTTCCTCTTCAACCAAGGAAGGGGGATACCATGGGAAAAATATCCCAAGCTCCCTCAAGCAACAAAATTTATTTTATTATTGTTTACAAGTAAGGAAAACAACCTTTAAGAAGGCTGCCCAAAAGGAGGTCCTTCTATGAATAAAGAGCTTGGAAAAAGACTTAATCCCCTCCTCAAAAATTGACAACACAACTTATGGAGAAAACCTTGAAAATATAATTTTTTCAAAGCTCCAAGGCCCATGGCAAAGATCACGTTTGTTGTTGTCAGAAAGGTGCTTACGGCCTCCCTAAAACTCAATTTTGAAGTAATGGAAGCCTTAGCATGCAAGGAGGATCAATTGTCTTTTGCCATCCTTTCCTCAGCGTCCTCGCTTTTCACGCTCAAGCTTGCGGGCTGCGAACGAAAATCAAGCGTTAGGCTGAAATAGAAAGGATCTAAAGTACAACTTAATATACAAAGGCACTAGCCATAGGAATGGGAGTGAACCCCCATTCTTGCCTATTTAGAAAAACACTCTTAAAGTAGCAAATATTGCTTCAAGACGCTCTACAAATGGAAATTTTTAGATTTTAGAATTGGAAATAGATGATCAAGTAGCTAGAGAATGAGAAACTCCCTCTTTATCTTCCTTTGATGCAAAACTTGGGGTTGAAAGTAGCTGAGTCTTGGATCGCTTTGAATCTAGGAGTGAGTTGATCTATTGGAAACTTCTCCCACGCCCGGATGGATTTCCCGCACACAATACAAAAAGATCTTCACTACACACTTAAACAAATATCAATCTACAAAAGGATTAGAGCATCATAATGAAATAGATAAACCAAACATTCCTCCGAAAATGACTTCGCAAGCTAATTTCTAGAATAATACTCTAAATCAATGATGCATACAAGATAGCTTGCACGCATCAATCAAAACTAGATGGAAAATGTAAACTAATACTGATCAAGCATGTAAAGAATTCAAATATAATAGCAATAGTATTGAAAGAAATCACCTCATAAAGCCAAGAGAACATTCGTTAAATAACCCCAAAGTCTTGATTTTATT
Organism: Pinus albicaulis; assembly: GCA_034641835.2. Taxonomy (NCBI): domain Eukaryota; kingdom Viridiplantae; phylum Streptophyta; class Pinopsida; order Pinales; family Pinaceae; genus Pinus; species Pinus albicaulis. The sequence continues at coordinate 400,080,169 of CM076573.1, forward strand.
GATATACAAAAATGGCAGAGTTTCCTCGAGCCCAATAGCTCATAACATGATACAATACAATAGCCAATGGCTTTGTTATATAGAGATTCAGGAGAAATTCCCAAGGACGAATACATGTGAGAAGTGAACTTGAAGCAAAACCTGAGTAAAGGTAAGCCAAGTTCCATATGGAGAAGACTGAGACACCCAGAGCAAAATCAAATTTCTTTGTGCACACCTGAGGAAATCGAATTCCCATATGATCTAGTGAACTTATCCATAAGCCAGAGGAAGTCCCATGCTACACTTAGTCCGTGACCGCAAACTCGAACCAACTGAAACCGTACTTGTAGCTGACCCCAATGATCTTCTGCGTAGGTCCCTGAGAACTGTGTGGTGGCTCTGAGTGACTGCGCAGTCCAAATAGCGTAAATCCTCCAAGTGCAGTGTTGAGTGTTGTCGCACTCCAGATAGCTCGTGAGAAGAGGTCCCCACTTGGTCTTTAGTCAACTGATCCAATAGAATATTCCTTTTATGCTCAACTGCCTCTAGTAAATTCGAATTTTTCTTGAGTGCAAGTGCTGCTTTGTCTCTGGAGAATTCGATTTTACATAAATAAATGATGAATTAATTATGCAGAGTGCCTAGTCATCCTCCACATGTCCGTTGACTCAACCTCTCACTTAGGATAATTTCCAAGTCATTTCCACATCATTTTGTCACATGGAATAATTTATTTCTCTCTAATTTATTTAATTCTAGCCTAATTAAATGCCACAATTTCCACTAAACTTAGGAAATGTGGGTTTTGAGGGTTCAAAACTCATTATTAACCCCTCAAAGTGTGTCATAGTAGAATGTTGAGGGTGAGACGTGTAATTTTGATTACTCATACTCCATATAAATTCTCTAGACAACACTTATTACAATCCAATTACAAATCTAATTGCAATTTTTGACCTACGGGAAATCTAAAAAATTAAAAAATTACTACCTAGACCTAACCAAATTCCACTAAAATTTTTGTGTGATCTAGTACGGTAATATACATTGACTCTAGGCTCCAAGATGCGTCAGGGGATCAACCTTCAAGCCATCACCCCGGCTTTGGGGTAATGCAATGAGTAAAAAAACCTAGAAAATTATTTGCCGCTAAAAAGAAGTTATAATTAACCAAGTAAAAAAAACACTCCAAGGTGTACTCGCTTGTTGATCGAGTCCCAACATCATAGGCCTGTTACAGACACAATACTGACTCAAATTCATCATTACTAGCATCACTTATTACAATTCCCCATAGGTTGTGGAATCGTGCATAAGAGAAAGATGTTGGGAAATATAAGTAGAATTCAAAAACTTTGTTGAACTGATAATATCTGATGATATCTGATGGTACAAATATCTTCTGGTTCATCCTTTGGCATGGAGTCTTCTCATTATCATCAGGTGCCACTCCAGTGGTCAACAGGCCTTACCAAGCTTTGATAAAACCTTCCAAGTTGAGACTAATGCTAGTGGGATAGTAATTGGAGCTGTTCTAAGCCAGGAGCAAACACCTATAGCTTATTTCAATGAAAAGTTGAATGAGGCCAAGCAAAAGTACTCATCCTATGATAAAGAATTCTATGTTGTTGTGCAAGCTTTAAACTTGTTGCCCAAAGAATTTATTTTGTATTCTGATAATCATGCTCTGCAGTTCATAAATAATCAGCCAAAGTTGAGCCAAAAGCACGTGAAGTGGGTAGAGCTTTTACAAAGTTTCACCTTTGTAATTAAGCACACAAGCGATAAGTCAAATAAAGTTGTTGATGCTTTGAGTCGAGTAAATTTGGTTGTACAGGAGCCGAAGATTGGCATTTTGGGATTTGAAGAAATGATTGACATGTACAAGGAAGATACAGATTTTAAAGAAATATATGCAGCCGTTCAAAATCCTGTGATTTATAATAGAAGCCAATAGTTGGGCTACATGATTCAAGGAGGTTTGTTGTTCAAAAACAACAAATTGTGCATTCCTAAGTGCTCCATGAGAGAAAATCTGATTAAAGAGAAACATAGTGGAGGATTGTCTAGACACTTTGGAAAGGACAGAGATTCGCTCAAGTGAATGTTTTGTATTATTGGCCAAAATTATAAACTAATGTTAAAAAGTTTGTTAAGAAATGCAGGATTTGTCAACATGCCAAGGGAAGGAGCCAAAACACTGGGTTATATCAGCGATTGCCAATACCAAATAGGCCTTGGGATGCGGTGAGCATGGATTTTGTTTAGGGTTTGCCAAAAACTCAAAGAGGACATGACTCTATCTATGTTGTTGTAGATAGATTTTCAAAAATGGCTCATTACATTGCCTGTAGGAAAACTAGTGATGCAACTCATATTGCTAATTTGTTTTTCTCAGAAATTGTAAGATTACATGGGCTGCCTGTGAGTATCGTTTCAGACAAGGATACTAAGTTCGTGGGACACTTTTGGAGGACTCTATGGAGGATCTAGGTACAAACCGAAGTGGTAAATAGGAACTTGGGAAACATATTAAGAAGCTTGGTTTATAAAAATCCAAGACAGTGGGATTTAGCACTTGCTCAAGCTGAATTTGCTTATAATGATACTCCTAATAGGAGTACAAGAATGAGCCCATTTCAGATTGTTTTTGGAATGCATCCTAGAGGAGTATATGAGCATAGAGATTTGGGAAAGCAGGAGACAAGGAGTGCAAAGGCTAGAGAATTTGTAGAACAGATGCAAAAATTTGCAAGAAGATGTCAAGCAAAGGTTGCAAGAAAGCAGCAGCAAGTATAAACAAAGGGTTGATGTGAAGAGAAGAGAAAAGGAGTTCCAAGTTGGTGATTTAGTTATGGTTTACTTGAGGAAAGAAAGATTTCCTGTAGGGACTTGTAACAAATTAAAAATGAAAAAGATAGGACCATGCAGAATTTTGAGGAAGTTTTCTGCCAATGCTTATGAGATTGAGCTACCAGAAGGAATTGGAATATCTCTTATCTTTAATGTTGCAGACTTGTACCCATACAGTGAATCAAAAGCATAATCACAAGATGAATTTGCAAAAAGAGGAAGTTCAGACTCTAAATTGGGAGGAACAAATGCCAAAGACAACAAGGAAAGAAGTGGAAGCAATCTTGAAGAAGAAAGTGACAAAGAAGACTAGAGGATAGACATATTATCAATATCTAATTAAGTGGAAGTGAATCAAAAGCATAATCACAAGATGAATTTGCAAAAAGAGGAAGTTCAAACTCTAAATTGGGAGGAACAAATGCCAAAGACAACAAGGAAAGAAGTGGAAGCAATCTTGAAGAAGAAAGTGACAAAGAAGACTAGAGGACAGACATATTATCAATATCTAATTAAGTGGAAGGGACAGCCAATTCAAGATGCTAGTTCGATAACAACAGCAGAGTTAAAGAAATATCAAATACATCCTGAAGTTTTGATGGAGCGTTCTTTTCTTCCCCATGAATCTGATGCAGGAGCATCAAACTACAATGTTCTAGATTGACCTAGCGGTCAAATTTCATTTTTGAAAGAGAGTTAAATTCTGGTTCCAGCAATTAAGTTCCAATTCCAATAGTTTGGTTTTTGTTCTTGTTCCGGTAGTTTGTTTCCGGTTCCCACTTTCCTGATTCTTATCCGCCAAATTGTCATGATGAGGAACGAGCATGTAGGATTGACATGTTGATGTATCATCTCAACTACGCCCAGATCTTCTAAGATAATGCGTAACTAATGGTCAAAGAGCTCAGTTAATAGCATGATACGCATGGACAGATCAAAGGAGATCCGATCAATTTAACAAATTCGATACTCTGGCACAGAAGCTCGTTGCAAACTTTATTTTTCATGCGTGATAGATTAAGGTTGTTAGCATAGGTGTTAAGGAGTGTAAATAATTAGGGATCGTGATTTTGCTAAGAGACTGGCATGGATTTGATTGTACTCTTTTAGATTGAGTGTAAAAAAGGATAGGATTTCATGATTCCAAGGGTAGGGCAACAGCAAATTCGATTTAAGTCTGTGTATATTTTTTTTATTTCATTCTTCCTTCAGCAACCTGTAAATAGCATTTTAAAAAGAATTTTCAAAGACAGTACTTGGTGATCCTGTGTCAATTCGACTCAGAACAGAGCTACAGGAAGCATAAACTCAGTTTGTTTGTAAGAATTCGTCTAGAAGGCCATCATGAGCAATGAGAGGCAGAGATAGCATCCGGAGAGAAAGAATTTCTCAGTCTAGTGGAGCATCAATTAGAGAGAGGCAGAGGTGATCTAGCCTAGCCAGTGCAGAAGGAAGAGGGTTGACGCAGTGAGTGCGTAAGCTCACGCAGAAGCAGTGCAGAGGCAGAAAGGTGGGTTTTTGGAATTTGTTGGTGGATCAGTTTCAAACGCCGGGATCCGGAAAGTGGCACCAGGAGGCTGTTCCTCAGCGTCCACAGAGGCAAAACGACTTGGTTGGGGTTGAACGCTGAGCCTGGAAGGGACTGCGCAGAGCCTCCCCAAGGCAAGCTTTTCTTCATCTGAATCAGCTGGAAACTCAGTGATTGAGTGAGGTATTTCTCACAAATTCTTCTGCCAGTATTTCTCTCTGTAACTGAATAACCATTGAGGGTATTCAGACATTGCTACTGCATAATAATAAAACCCTCAGATCTGATGCACTGGTTTTCCCGCATTGGGTTTTTCTGGGGACATTAGTCCAAAAATAATTGTGTCATATGTGTGAATGATTTCCTTGTCTAGTTTCATTGTTTCTGAATCAATTTTAGTGTAGGCTATTTCAGTAGTTGCTTCAATAATTCAGATCTAAATTAATTATGTAATGTAATTTACTTAATAGGAGAAGTACACTCAGTTGTTGCAGTAGGATTCATTAGATCTGGTTAGATCTTGGAATTTTCACACCACATACCTCTGGGAGTGAGATGGGGTGACTTGGAGTTGTAGCCCTAGAGAGCTACAGAGATGGGCAGGGTCCACTAAGGAGTCCACCTCATGGATCATTACCTGGCTATGGGATCCCACAGTTTTCAGTCGCAGGATGGATCAGTGTCAATTGATGCAGTCAGTACCAGAGTGACAGTTGCAAAGACTAGTAGTAGTCAGATGCTAGCGAGCGCAGTGCAGGTGGCATAGAGCAGAGTCAGCAGCGGCGCAGATTCCTCAGAGATTGCAAAGGCTAATAGTAGTCAGAGGCTCAGGTGACAGATGCATCATACTGAACACAGTTGATTCAATATTTTGGATATTTTTCAGTTCCAGATGTTGCAGTTGCAGCAGCAACAGGTTTGCAGTGCGGATGAGTGTTAGCAACGGTACAGCAAGGTCAACAGCGGCATAGGTGCAACATCAGAGTTACGCAGTGGCAGGCAGTCACAGTAGCCAGACATAAGCATCGTGGCAGGAGGTGATACAGAGACAAGGTGTTGTAGCAGGGTGTGCAACACTAGAACACATTCTTTGCTAAGATGGAGTGTTGGTTTTTGTAGCATCGGATGTGTTCTAGCCATGAAATTTGGTGGAGAGGCTAGAATACATGAGATCTCCAAAACCCACAAATCATTTTTGGAAATTCCACATAAAAGTGTCTCAATTAGATTATTAACCGATTTTTAAATATTTCCTAATTCTAAACTTAGGGAATATGTTTAATTAATCAGTATTAATTGAGATAAGGTGAGAATAGTCTAGAAACTCACACGGATCTATCCAGAGATGATCCTAGCCATTGATTAAGTTCTAATCTAAGTTACACGAAACAGGGAAACGAAAACGAGTTTCTGAAATGGGAAGCGATACGAAACGCGACCATATATATATATATATATATATATATATATATATATATATATATATATATATATTATAATTTAAATTTATATTAGAATTTAGGACATTTAAAAAATGTTATGTGAAATCATAAAAGTTTAAAACATACATGACAAATTCAAAGCATAAACTATTACAAGTTACAACACATTTACTCATGAATGATAATGGACACATAATGAAAATATCAATATTGGAATATTTAGAACCAGCCTTTATTATATATCAAAATCTCAAAATCAACGTATATTATATATATGAGGCTGAAAGTACAATAAAGTCAAAAGACTAATACTCGTTATCAGAATCCTCATCAAATATAGCAACAGAAGCATGCTCAGCAGTGGATGGTGTAGCTGAAGAAGATGATTGGCCAATTCCACTTCTATGATCCTGGTCCTCAATATTCAAGGCAGCAAGAGAGAGATCCAAATTAGGATTTTCTGGATCCACATCCCATTCCTTAGAAGGACCATTGCCATATTCTGGACCCCTATGAGATCTAAGGCAAAGGTTGGAGTGCACATAAACAAGATCCTCTGCCTTCTGTGAGCCCAACCTATTGCGCTTCACATAATGAATAAAATCATAGGTGCTCCAATTCCTTTCTGTTGATGAAGAGCTTGCCACTTGTGAAAGGAGGCGAATGGCAAGGTTTTGCAAATGTACACCATTTGCTCCATGACAAATCCACCACCTAACTAGATTCATGGTGCTTCTTTCCTCCAAAGAAAATATATCTGAATAATCATCTATTCCTGCAACAAAACTGGCAAATTCTTCCTTCACCTCCCTGTGTAGATGAGCTGGAAAAATTCTCACAAGGGCTTTTTTCACCCCATTAGCCACCTCTCTATCCTTATGGGGTACCTTCCTCTTCCATTTCTTTGAGCAATAAGTTCCTCATCATAAAATTTTGGGTTCAAGGCATGTGCTAAAGTGTGCAATGGAGTGTTGAAATTGTTCCACCTATCAACAATGATTTTCTTGATTAGTTCGGCAAAATGATCATTTACAAACAAAAGCTGTGGAGACTCTTGTGAAATGATTTCCATAATTTTTTTAACCATGGAATCCATGCCATCATATACCTCTCCTAAGAAAGGTTGGTCAATGTCAACATTCCGAAGAAGCTCAAATGCAGGGGTTGTGAACATTAGCAACAAATCTATCTTGCTCTAGCAATCCTCATCAAGGCACAATCTACGCATCGTAGATCCCCGCTCTAAATCTGCCTGTCTCCACTCAGCCCAAAGTTGACTCACCACCATAGACACTAATGCTTGCTTAACCTCAACAAGGCGGCGCAACATTATGAAGTTTGAGGCATATCTTGTCTCAGCAACTTTTAGCAACTCTAATTTGGAGTACTCTCGAAATATTGCATGAGACTGGTGGTGGTTGGTGATGAATTTAAAAATTTCCCTTGCTTCCCCTGTGAGTTCCTTTATCCATGGGACTTTATTGTCGATCTCCTCTAAAAGATCAAATTCAAATTATGGACAATGCAGGATGTCCAAAAGATGTGGTCATACCTCCCCTCAATAATCAAACCTGCAGCTTTGCATACTGGTGCATTATCTGTGATAACTTGCACCACCCTATTAGGACCTACTTGTTCAATAGATTTGATAATAACATCAGCAATGAATTGTGCATCTTTTACCTCCCGACCTGCTTGTTCAATAGATTTGATAATAACATCAGCAATGAATTGTGCATCTTTTACCTCTCCCGAGCAGTCTTCCGCCTTTAAAAACATTGCTCCTTTTGGTGAAGTGGATATGATATTTATCAATGGTCTATGCCTTGTATCTGTCCATCCATCTGAGACTATGGTAACCCCAGAGCTACTCCTAGAAGAATGAATTGATGATAACACATCCTCCGCAAGATCCTTCTCATTTTTGAGAAGTTGAGTTCTAACTTTCTCATAGTTGGGCCCCTTGTACCCTTGAGGAGCATTGTTAACTACCCTTATCATATCTTGCTAGTAAGGAGAGCGAACAACATTGAATGGGATACCACATGCATAGATGCACCGAGCCACTCTGGAATCAGCTTATTCTCTTGCTTGCACATTCACCAGTTTAGCAATTCTGATATCTTGAACTGTACCGGATGCCCCTCTGGATGGTGGTTGTTCTAGTTGTTGAGTGCCTCTCCTCTTCCTTGCTTCAACTACAATCCTTGGCTCAATGTTTGCTGGATTTTTAGCTTGACTAAGATCATCATGCTTTCTTTTAATTCCATCAGCCTGATCTTGCTCTCTTTGATATTCCCTCCTTGCCACAAGGTTTGATGTTTTCGTGCAACCTGCAATCCCATGTCCTCCTCCATGCAAAAGATGTGCCTTCACTCTTGGGTAAGAGCCCTTGAAATAATTATTGCAAAGATTACATCGCCATTCCCATGACCCACCACCTCCACATCTTTGCAGCTTCTCAACATGCCTCCAAAGAGGATAATATTCAACCCTTGGGTTGGCCTTGGGGTTTGAACTTGAACCTTGGATGGAAGCCATTGCTGCAAAAAAAATTAAAAAAACAAATCTATAAATAAAAAACGTTTTTTATAATTTTGGTAGCATAAACCCTCGAAAAATAGACGACACGATGGGAAAAAACTAAGAAATTGAATGCTTCTTACCCAAATTAATTTTTTGTAGCTGAAGTTGCCCCAAAATGCCAGAAAAAAGCAAGAGAAATATGGTTGTAGCTGTTGGAAATACTAAGAGGGGGGTGAATCAGTATTTCTTTTCAATTGTTAATTTTACCAGTTAGATCACTTATATTTAGACACAAAATGAACAATGATGGAATAGATACTTTTATTAATTTCTTCTTTACAATAAGTAAAGTACAATAATGATATAGGGCTCCAACCCTAGATGAAGACTCCAATCTTCCAGGCTCCAACCTGTATTGTGCCAAGCACCGACTTGGTCTTTCCAAGGCTCCAACCTTGTCAATTTGAGGCACCAACCTCTAGGGCTCCAACCCTATCTTGGTACAGGCTCCGACCTGGTTTCTTGAGGACTCCAATCCCCTAGAGCTCCAACCCTAACTTCCAAGGCACCAACCTTGTCTCCATGAGGCTCCAACCTCTTGGGCTCCAACCCTCAACTTCACTTCGTCAAAATATGTTTGGTTATTCTTCACGGCTCCCAAAGTCTTCTTCAACGAGCCCTAACAATCTTCAGCAATGCCTTCACTTAGTCTCCACGTCACATCATCAATGAAAACCTTTTCTTCTTAGATGGTGTCACCACTACTCTTCATCATACCCAAACAATTTCTCCAAGTTACCTCATGATAGCTTCATCATCTTCCAAGATCATTCAAGGCTTCTCAACAAAATATCTTCAAATTGGAACCTTCTTCAAGGTCACTCACAAAGACTTCAGTCAAAGTCTCCAAAACCATTCACACAAATCAATTCTGAATCTGGGAGTGTGAAATAGCCTTGATCTCGACAATCAGAGAGTTGCTTTAGATACCCAATGCTTCATACAATTTGAATCTTTTGAGCCACTGTTCACTGCACTTGATCATACCAAAGGTAGTCCAAACATATAAGGTCCGAGCTACTATCCAAGAAGAATTTGATCCAGCATGATGATTTACAATCCACACCAAGAAAGTCTACAAAGGACCGTTCTAAGAGGAGTCCAAGTTCTGCACAAGAGAAGACCTCAAGGTCTACTCCCAAGGTAGTTTAGAAGTTTGTCTTCAAATGATACTTCAAGACTTTTAGCTTGCTTCAAACAGTCCTCACAAAACTTGCTCTCATATAATCCCAAGTGATGTCAAGACTTCAAACCAGGTGTCACAAGCATAGGTCTGATATAATAGATGTTCTTCAATAGGTCTGTTAGATATATTCACTATAAACTAAACTCAATATTGTTCCTCTCAAGAATTCTCTGTAATTTTATTCCAAAAACTGTGCCTCCAATTAAAGATCTGCATCAATCCCAACACTGTGCCTTCAGCAAAAGATTTCACTATAAAATGATCCCAATACAGTGCCTCCAACAAAGATCTGCATATCTGAATTTGTCTTCAAAATTGCCACTACAAATCCGAATTACAGGAGGCACAGGAGGCACTACAGTCCGAATTTCACCACAGTTCGAATTTCAAGAGTCAAAACTTCAGAAACTACTGTAGGTCCGAGAGTAATCTGAGCAACAGCAAGGTCTCCACTGTAAGATGGCGGCCTGCAAGAAACCCGACCCTTAACACAAGACTGTTTCAAAAGAATTTCCCCAAAACAATATTTTCCTGCTCCTCGGCCTCCTGTAGATATCTTTGAAAATATTGACCGAATTCTATGTCTACTTCACCAAAATTCCTTGACTTAACCGAAAGAGTTTAACTTTATATTTATAGTGGTTTTTCATTTTTGAAAGGACGTGACTGTTGGGAAAAGGGCCGACTTGTGTCCTTGAGCATAAGTCGACTCAATGTCAAAAATATATTTTTCAACTTGAAAATTCATTATCTTACAAACTACTAGGAGTTTTGGGACAAATAAGGGCTCATTGAAAAGGCAAAATTATGCTCTAAAAGATGGTATAGGAATCATATTGAGAGGCTGCCTCTAAGGTAGTGAAAAACATTTTTTTAACGTGACTGATTATTAATTGGTGCAAAAGGTGATGGACAGCAAGGGCTTCTTCATTGTCATATGTCACCAAGTGTTTTTAAGTGAGGTCTCCACTTGTTATGTCTTTCATCATCAAGTGATCTCCAATTCCTTCATTGTCCATGTTATCATATATGTTATCATGTGTGCCATCAATGTCACCATGTCATCAAGATAGTGCAACGATATGTCATTAACCATATGCAACATGATCGTCACAAGGAGAGCTTCTTCATCAAGAGTCACCATGAGCAAGGGCTAGATCATCACAAGGAGAGCTTCTTCATGAGTCACTATGAGCATCAATAAGAAGGACTCCTTCCAGATGTAAGACTCGGAATGTCCACAGTAGTCATTTTTAGTCTACGTTTCGAGTCTAGATCAAGACTTCTTCATCAAGAGTAAGGACATCATGATTTCTAGAGTAAGGATACATGAGGTTGTGTTGTCTTCATCGTTAGTTAAAGGAAATCATTATGATCAATACTCATCTAGGACAAGACTTCTTCTTAGTGACTTGACATCATAATGGCATCATTAATAGCTTGACATCTTCATTAATGGCATCCTTATCAAACAAGAGGGCCTTGTCATTATGAGTAAGGACATCATCATAATATACATGAGGTTATGACATCACAAGAATATTTTCCATCCTAAAAATGCCATATTGACATCAATGACAACCTTGACTAACAGTAGCTGAGCCAAAAACCAAGAATGTCGTAGTTGGAAACTTTGCACTCCAAATCTGCTTTTGAAATCTCTTTCTCTTGCTGCTGAAATCTCCTTTGCTCACTGGTGAAAACACCCTAGCTGAAGCACTACTCTCCTCCTCCTTTCTCCTCGATAAAATCGCTCTTCTCCAAGTGAAACGACTTGCTCAATTTGTGTGATGAGAGAATGAGGCGAATCGTCTTTCTATAAGTTTAGAAAGCCATCTAGAAGCATCCAAAAGACAAACTAAACAATTAAAATAATATTAAAAGGCACTAAAACCGAACAAAAAAAAAGCACTTTCGAGGGAAAGAAATGCGGTCGTACAGCCTGGAAACGCGTTTCCGGTCGTACTTGCAACGTTTCTCGTACGGAAAATGTACCAGTATGGCCGAAAACGCGTTTCCAAGCCATATGGTACGCGTTTCAGAGTTTTCGTTTCGTTTTTTGGGTGAAACGAGGCCTAGACCCACGTTTCCTGCAGCATAGGTTTTAATCTCGGTCGTTGGTGCTCCAACAGTGGATTATAAGAGGAGATTGATGTGGTGATGGAAAAGGCACTAGAGTCACTTGGAAAATTCGACTTTCCAGAGTAGCAGCAGTCAGTTGCCGAAAAGTTCAAGCCTCAATGAGGCAGCAGAGATAGTGAGAGGTAGGGATAATGTTCTGGAGGAAATTTTCCAGACCCGGAGAGACAGCAGCAAGTGACAGAAGTGATCCACGCAGAGGCAGCGCAGAGGACTGCACAGTTGTCTAAGGCAGCAGTTCGATTTAGCTAAGGAAGAGGTCGATTCAGTTTCCAAAGGTCGAAAAGTCTTCCAGAGGATCGAAGCATCACTTCCAGCAGCAGAGACAGGCTAGACGGCTTGCTCAGAGGCAGAATCAAGCCACACGTGTGAGAGATAGTGCAGAAGGGCTCACGTTGGGTGAGCCCTACGGCCAATTTTATGTAGAATCCAGTGTCGGAATTGCTTTTGGGGTGAGAGAATTTTTCTCTCTAATTATTTATGTCAGATACTTGCTAATTGGATTGTCAATTGTGCATCCATAGATTGTACTCAGATTTTCATTGTTGCACTGGTTTTCCCAAGTTGGGTTCTTCTGTAATATTCCCAATTAGCGGACAGCTAATTGGAATATTAATTTTTGTTAAATTTTTCTTTTCAAATGTTCAGCAGGAAATAAAGGGGTGAAGGGACGCATAACCCAACCTTAGAATAAAATCATTTTCCTAAAGTCACTAAGAAAGATAATTAAAAGCAAGGTGGGGCCCATCAGGCCAAGTGACAATGCAAGAGAGGTGGTGGCTTAGTCAGCTCAGAGGCAGCGTGGGGACAGGCAGCGCAATGGCAGCGTAGGGACAGCGTGGCAAAGGGACAGTGCAACACCAGTGGGCCCAAGGGAACGTTGGAGGCTCAATAGCATAAAAAGGGGATGAGGGCAATCATTTCAATTCATTCATACATCTTCAGAATTTCGGTCTATCTAGACCAGAGCACGCTTGAGCTGTTTAGCCGAGTCTGCTATTGTTGTTTAGCACAAGGGTGTCTCTGAGCAGAGATCCCAACCTCATGCTCGGGGGACTTCGAGTGCCGGCTCAAGAGAGGAGTCCTACCTTCAATTTTTGTGAGCAGCATCATCATTTCAGCACCAGGAATACGTAGTTCTTCCCAGGGCAACGCAGTCAATCAAGGGGTTACGCAGTCCAAGAGTGCAGCAGCTCCGGGAGAGGAGGAGGGTTGAGATATTTCAATCCGGAGTCTTGTGAGGGGATCAGCCTTCCATAGCAGAGTACCTTGGGTAGTTGGCAACCATTCTTTCCAGCAGTTCAGTTCAGAGGCCAGCGTACCCAACAGAAGTGATTTTCTTGGATCAGCCTTTATGGAAATCCTTCGCGAGTTATTCTCGGATTTTGGAGGAGAGTCCGGTGTCTGAGTTTCGGATTTTTCTGAGCAGCAAAACAACCCCTTTCCGCAGTCTCTTTCCATCCAACAAAAGCATTTCCAACAGGACAACGTAGAGGAGGAGCCACGCAGAGGAGCAGACTTTTTGAGCAGGGAAAGAGAAACCATTTCAGCCTGCCTAGAGCAGGCCAAGGTGCTATCATTCTAAGCACTATTTGTACTTGTCCCTCATTTCAGAAAAATTTAATAAAATGGCTCAGCAATTTTGGTTTATTTGCAGTGTTTTTCATGCATGCTTCTATTTGTTGTAGTTTTAGTCTTGTGTTGCTTTGTATTACTATCTATTCCCAATTTGGGATATTACATTTTCCGGGAACATTTGTCCAAAAATAACAGTGTCAGTTTTATTGTGTGTGCTAGAATTTTCTCAGTTTCCAATGTTGTTTTCTTCCACAGTTTATTTGTGAAAATCACAGTGTGAATTATTTGGTATTTTCCGTAGCAAACTGCAAATAAATTATTAAATAAATTAACGATTAGGAAAATAATTTCCAATTGTTGTGATAGATGAAATTTTCACAATCATATCCCTTGTCAAGGGTAGCTACCGAAACAAGATTCTACCTCAATCCTAGAACATAGAAAACATCTCTGAGATGAAGAGGATTACTAGACTCCCTTTGGACACTAACAGTACCAACTTCTCTTCCCTAGATGTGGGGACAGTAGAAGCACGCATGAAAACAGTCTCTCCCACACTCTAGATGATGAAGATCTGCAACGCAAGCCTTCACTTGAAGTGAATCCACACTCCAGCAATAATTCGCATGAGGTGACAGGGATAAGGCATCATGAAGACACGCAAAGCCAACAACATCCCCTCTGGGGTAACTCTCAGCTGCAATCTTTTGAATGATATCCTGGATAGATATGACGCTCTGCCATAACTTGAAGCACATGCTTCCTCATGTAAACAGTTGCAGCATGCAGCTGCGAGCGAGGCATAATAATGCTCAGCATCTTCGCATGTGCCACAGGCCTACAAAAGGGGAGGACCTATTACACAAATCTATTCATAGTCTGCTCCTTCTGGTTTTTTTGTTTCAGTTCCAGCCCTCCTGCGCGCCCAGCCTGCTGCGCAGCCTCCCCCCCAGAGCTGCGGTGCGCAAAATCCCCCCCCCGCTACGCACCCCCCTGAATGCGCGCCTCACCTCGGCTCCACCTGCCTTGCTAGTTTCACCAACCTGTGTGCTCCCATTATCCTGCTCCCCCTGCTGCGCATCCTCCACCAGCGTACCTCCCTGTCCAATAGCACCTCGCTACGCACTTCCCGTCTCTGGTCAGAGCCGCTCCTCCACACCTCTCAAACCCCCATCTATCCTCTGCTTCATCTGTCCATGGCTCCCAAACTGCGCGAAAGAACAATCAGAGGAGGCCAGAGAGGTGCGCTCCCTGATCGCTACTAGCGAGGGCCAGATAACCGCTTGGAGTCCTTTGAGGGCTCCTCTTCGGGCAGTCACGCTAGGGAGGCCTCCCAGAGCCCCGAGCTCGACCAGGAGGAGGAGGCCCCCACTCATGTAATGCAGAGAGGCAGAAGCGGACCAAGGAAATCCACCATTGCGCACTAGGAACACCCCATGCCCCGCAAAACCGAGCCTCTTTCGGCATAGGCAGCTGAGGGGGAAGACACCGACGTTTGGATAATGGACTCGAAAGGCACCTGGACACGAGTCCCGAATGTCGAGTACCCGGTTGCTCCCATCCTCTACACACCTGCTTCCAGGCCTCCGTGTTGACCCATTGCTGAAGAGGAAGCCGTTGCGCAGGAGTATGCCTGTCCCATCGTGGAGGAAGATCCAGATAGCGAGGATGATGCAAAAGACTCATGACTGCGCAGCAGCTCAACTCTTCTTAGTTTTTTGTTATGCTAGTTATTATCACAGAACCTCTACTTTCACTAGTGCTATGGCACATTTTGTAATCTTTTGTTTGATGTTTTTTCTGGGCTGGTTTCCTCCAAGGAGGCAGCCCCATACATGTACAACTATGAAGGCAACCAAGGCTAGGATTGGTTAAGCGCATCTTACCAACTCAGCCTGTAACATACGTATTGTTTTATTTTCGAATTAATGTAGTTTAGCCTCAATTACCAAAAAAAATAAACAGTACCAACTCCTCTAGCTGCATACTGACCATCATCTCCTAGCTCAATCTGAAACTGCATGTCCTTCTCCTTCTGGTGGCTGAAACTCTTCTTGTTCCCGGTCATGTGGAAGGATGCTCCTGAATCAATATACCATATACTGTTATCTGCTGAGCTTGCCATGCAAGCAATCAATGAGAAATCTTTCTCAAACTAGGCAGAAATTGCATCTACCTCTGCTGACCTTTCAAGCTACTATTTTCAACAAACAACCATAAAACCGATGGTAATTTCAGCAGTATTTTTAGATGCTGTCGTAGAAGTTCTCTGGGATCCCCAAGCTGAAGTTTTCAAGTAAAGTACCATTATGACCTTCATCCAACAAACTGTACCATTGCATCAGTTAAAACCGTCCATGGCCCTCACCTATGTTCCAGAAGCTGTGATATATATGAATTTTGCCAAATCTGGACCAGATCCAATCTCGTTCCTCAAACACAAACAGATAACAAGCGAAAAAAAATGCCAAGCAAATGCATGAAGAAAGTCTCAGAAACAAATGTTGTAACAAGTGCACCAAAATCAAGTAAAACACAACTAGAGCTCCTCTGCAAAAATCTCGTAAGTTCACAATTACTGTGGACTGTAACTGACTTGCATTTTAAGAAAATTAGGAATAAAAAAATAAACAAAAAAAAAGCGGAAAGTTATTCCTCCATCATAGTACACAGCATGAATCCTTAACTTTTAAGTAGCATTGGCAGGATAGCTGTATTTCCAAAATCATTTTGCTGTAATATAGACTACAGAAACAACATTAATCTGATTATATTACATTTAAACCATCATAATACATAGCATGAATTCTTAAGTAGCATTTTCACAATAGCTGTAATTCCAAAATCCTTTTGCACTCGTAGAAACTGCAGAATCAAAGTAGATCTGACTATATTACATTTAAACCATATAATATAATGAAATGAGTTTCTAAGATTTAGATTACCTGACATCTGAAACACACAGGTTGATCATGGTTGAAGACCATTTGCTCGCAAAGCTGATGAATATATGGAACAAAGATACAAACATGTCAGCATAGATAAATAGTAGAGTAGTGAGTTTCCATCCATAAAAGTGTAAACCGCAATGGCCATGGGCTAGTTCAACTGCATGATTCTTGGATGTGATACAGCTATTAACTCTATAATATCATGTTAAAAAGTGGTGCAATGCAACAAGTAACCAGATTCTTGTATGTTGAAAATCAAAAAAGCTGTCAATCACGTTAAAAGCAGTCTTGAAAAGTAACTTGGGCAAGAGTAAGCTTAGCAAGTGAACTTAAAGCAAATCAGAAACCAGGAATGCCAACCTGGAACCAAAATTTTGTTTCTGTGCCCGTTTCCGAATCATTTTGTGAAAATTTATAAAACCTGCATCACAATACATACACACCAGACACAGACAAATCACATATTGATAGCCAGCAGAAACGGCGCATTCACCTATTTGAGGTCGAACACTTTAAAATGCAATGCTATATTAGAAGCTTAGTTACAAATCAACCTAAACTCTACAGTGGATGAATTGTTTTAAGTTAAAAACATGAAAGATTATTGACTTCTTCAACACAGGCTATAATAGAAACGTTCCTACATCCAAAAATGAAATCTTACAGGAATACCCTATCTGCAATTGATTCAGTACACTATACAAATGAGTAAATAATATACTAAGTCAATCTGGCTACTAGTAGCCATGGAAATTTATAAGATTCACCATGTGCATAGGTAAGGATGAAGCTAGA
The DNA here is from genome assembly GCA_034641835.2 of Pinus albicaulis. Taxonomy (NCBI): domain Eukaryota; kingdom Viridiplantae; phylum Streptophyta; class Pinopsida; order Pinales; family Pinaceae; genus Pinus; species Pinus albicaulis. The sequence goes on from CM076573.1 coordinate 400,097,209, forward strand.
TTCCAGGAAAGTAATTCCAAAATTATGTAAAAGAATATTGAGTTTTTTCATACCTTAATGGATTACCCAATGAGAGACATGGTTGAATAATTCAGACCAACATTGGGAACAAAACCAAATTATATTTTGAATATCGTGTTTTCCACAGCCAGCAGGAAGAGGAAACGCCAATTCCCCATTTGATCAAGATGGCTTCACTCACTCATTAAACTCAATTATTAGCAATTTTTTTCCTGATGAAGTACTGCACAATGAGAGTACATTGATTGCAGAGCTGAAGTTATACTATATAGTAATCGTTCAAGCTAAGTTCCCTTCACTGTTTACCAATGATCAACTTAATCTATAGTTGGGTGCTCCATTCTAATATGGACCTTCAAAGACGTTGATTAGCTGCTAGCAGTTCTATATGACAGCATTATGATCATTGGCCACTAAGAATTTAAAGGCTCCCTGGCAAGTTTTTAGCTCAAACTGATGCTTTTGGTTATAAAATCCAACGCAAGATGGTAAGACCGACCAGAGAAATGAGCCCAACAAGATAGCTTGAGTAGTTTAGTGCCGTGAATTACAAGCAGAAGGTTGTGGAATCAAGTACCCAGTCTGGCTGCCTCTGAGAATATTGTGGGCCTCACTCAATATCCTCAGTGGGTTATAGGTTGCCAAAACTGCAACCAGCCAGTTTACCCTGGGTACTATCCTCGAAAAGGGGAGAAATTAGAAGTGCCCGGTGGGTTTCCCCAGGTGCATTTCATCATAAATATTAAAAACATTTATTAAAAAAAAAGTAAAACCAGAAAAGGATTCTCCAACTGGTGTATTGATCATTTTCCCATTCTAAAAATAATGTCAAATTTGTTACACTTTTATCGAGGCCAAGTAGCAAGATAAGATATTAGTAGTGGTGGACGTACTGGCTAGAATAGTCAGTTTTATTGCTTGTATGACACAATGGCAAGGCCATAGTTAAGACTTTAATTGCTGAAGTGTATTCCAAATATGAAATACCTAGAATTGTTGTGACCGACTGTGACATTAGATTTACAGTGACTGTGAAATTAGGGTTACAGGCTATGTTGCACTCGCTGTGGAGACGGGGGGACGAATTTCTGGGACGGCTAGAGTGCACCCTCAAATTTTCAAGGAACGGCAGGTTGGGGACGGCAAGTGCGGCAACTAATTTTTATATTTATTAAAAATTAAAAATTAAAATAAAATTTAGTAATTCAGCATAAACATGAACGATAAATTAAAATATAAAAATTAGAACTAATACTAATTTTGAAATTCAAATTACAAAATAGAATACTAAAGTCTAATACTATCTAATCATCATTGCACATCACAAAAGCAAATCTCGTCATCATTGCCCATTGTCAAAAACTTAAGAAGTAGTACTAGTTTGCTACAACCTACAATCTACTAGTGTCTACATAATCATTCTATGATGCATGATGACTCATTTCTAAATTTAAGTAGCAGCTAAACTTCAAAGACTAAAAGTAAAATTTGTAAACATGAACAATTCATTAAAATTTAATTACAACTCCCAAATTAAGAGTGTAGAAATTAAGAACCTTGCGGGACCTGTCATAAGTGTAATGTATATCATAATCATTCAGAATCACTATTATTTATAGAGCACAAAGAGTATTACCATCCCATTTATTTAGCTTATAACATTAAGCGTTAAAGATGAGTTAGCCATTGTAATGTTTATTTCAGGAGTAACAAATGTTATGTACAAAAGTAATAACGTCATAAAATGAAATAAACTATATATAATAAATGATGTTTATGATAATATATTTAGGGAATTAGTTGATTGGTTCCTAAAATGAATAATGGAATTTGACACGAATATAAACAACAACACTAATAATTTAGTAGCACATTGATATATCATCTAGTCTCTTTTGCTTGTCTCTTTCATATATTTAACATGGTATTAAAGTCATGGTGATTGTGGCATAGGGAAATTTCAAAGATTCATGCCAAGAAAAGGTTTGTCATAGACATGGAGAAAGAGACAAGTTCAAATTGAAGGCAAATTAATTCATGGAGTATACTGATTGTAAACTATAAACATGAATAAGTCATTAAAATTTAATTATAAATCCCAAATTAAGAGTCTTAGACTTCGCTTAGTTGCTCGACTCTTATCTCACCTACAACCTTCACTCGAGTTCTCTCAGCTTTGTTTACCTTTATCGCTGTGAATGGAGTTCTATGTTCATTGTTTATCTTTGCCCGTCATCTCAGACTTTCTTGACTCTTACCTGCAACCCTCGCAACATGTGTTTACCTACAACCATTGCTTCAGCGCAGTGTTTCCCTACAACCTTCACAACCTGTGTTTACCTTCGTCGTCATCGTGTAGTGTAGTCTGTAGTATGTGATAGGTGTAGAAATTTCTGAATCTTAATTCTTATGCAGAAATTATTTCTGTTAATCCGGTTAAGCTTCTCATACTTATACAAGTTATCAACTGAATAAATTCAAGTTAACATCAAAGAAAAACACATAATAGATCTCTACCAATTCAGATCTAGAATAAGCACATGCACACATAGACAAAGTGACACAGTTATTTCTAGACAAATTGTCCCTGGAAAAACCCAATGTGGGGAAACCGGTCTCTGGCTACTGGAGGGCTCTATTATTAAGAATATTTCTAAATTAACAACTTTGGGTTCCAGATCTGGAAAACCCTACAGAGAAAACTCTAGAACTACAGCACCTGGCTGATCTAAGACCAAAAATACTGACTGATCCACACCCTCAAACGGGATTTACAGAATTCAACCAAATCTAGGCCTAGAAACCCCAAATCTGACCTTGAAAGACACTGTGTTAGCCTCTGAAACCCCTGTTGGGCTCTGCGTCAGCCTTGGCTAGCCTCCAAATGCTCAGTGCTATCACTGGAAGGGACTGCGTTACCCCAAACTAGGTGACGCAGGCACTACGCTGCCCCTAAGGGTCTCTGCGTAACCCCTGAAGGGCTTCCTGAAAATAACGTTGTCCTTGCTGTTGTTGCTGTCGTCTGCTGCTGCTGCTACTGGCTTCCTCTGCGTTGTCTTTGTTGATCTCTTCTCTGCTTCTTGTGTATTCTAGACCCCGGATCAGATCATCCCCTTGGTCTAAATTCCCCTCTCTACAATTGAAACACTTCTGAGAATTCTTAGCAACCCCGCCCTAAAATCTCAGCTTAGCTTCAGTGCTCTGCCTCTGTGTGTCTTTACAAATGACCCCAAGCCTTTCCTTTATACTTTTCTCGTTGACAAATCAACGGCCAGGATTAGATCTTTAATCAATGGCTAAGATTAAAAGAAAACTTGATCCATGTGACTTAAGACAATTTCATCACATGTTTAATAAATTCATTTTAATTATTTTATTTTCCTAAGTTTAAACTTAGGAAATACATTAAAATAATTAATTAATTTAATATCTCCTAAACCAGATGAAATTTCCCAAATCCATTTCTGGGTCTTGTAGATCAGGTGAACTCTAGTCCTTCCTCAAAATTTGGGACCTAGAGCACAACTGATGCTACCCCAAATACACAAAATACCAACAATAGGTTTAGTTTAGTTGATAGGTGTAGGTTGCGATCGGGTTTAGGTCTCAAAATTTGTTTTTTTTTATTTTTTTAACTTTAAAGTTTAGAACTTAGGTTTTAAAATTTGAATTTTTAAGTTTAATGTGCATGATATTGGGGGACGTCCTAAAGTCCCAAATTTTCGAGGGACGACACGGGGATGACTTGGAATTCCCCAAGACCCTGACCAATTAGGGAAGTTTCCAACGAGTTTCAAAGTACCCGGATTGTCGAGACGAAGGAAACGCCATGAATTTTGGTGGGGACAGGTCCCGTGCAACGTAGGTTACAAGTTGCTTCCAGAAGGCCTTACTTACAGCAATAAGCACGCCATTGAACTTCAACAATCAAAATCCCAATAGGCATTGACAAAAGATAAAGTAAATCAAGCGAAGGATATATAGCCCCCCCCCTTCCCCAACCCGCCGTATGGAAGGAAAGTGAACACTATGAGAAGAGAAACTTCCAAATTTAGAATTTCCTTCCATTGATACTAAGCATGATACCATGCACAATACTCCATCCAAAGTTACTTGTGTTTTTGACCTTTTCATTCCCATAGACTTAGACTTGAAAATTTTGAAGGAAATACACAAGCATCCTTGGAATTTTGCATGCAATGCAAGAGGAATGAAGAGAGTGCAGAAAGAATTTAGAAAATCAGCATTGCAATTTCAAGTTGGCAACAGAGTTAATTTGAAGGATCAGACACAGTCGGTTGTTCAATGTTTGGCCAGTCTTCCATTTGGAGAGTCTTCCCCCAAGCCTTGGATGTTAAAGAGTGAAGGACCTCTTCAATCCAAGACTCCTAAAAATACGCAACCAAAGCCCCTTGGCCCCACACATTTCCCAGACAATATCATCAAGGACTATGTTGGTCCTAATATCCACCAAAAAGTGGGTAACCCAGTAGGAGAAAAATTTTCTCCTTCCTTGAACAACCAACCAGCCAGTAGCCCTACATTGCTCAGTTTATGATGATATGCCATATTCCTCTACCATTTGCACCGGCCAAACACCTCTCACCTCCTGGCATTCCTCTTGAAGGAATGTGGGTCACCATTTAGCAAGAACTTTAACTGTTTTGAAATCACCTACTTTAATTAATGTTTTGGGCATTTTAACATGGATTAAGGGGTGATCTAGATGATTGACTAGTCTTCATCGTAAACATGTTCTCTCACCTTACCAGTGGGGTTAGCTTGTGACCAAAGTCCAATGGGACCTTGTCTAAGGCCTTACAATTATAGGAGGAGCACTACTTGGGAAACATGGATTAAGGTAGGGTGTCCATGACTTTTCTATATTTACCACTCTTCACCATTCCCCTGATTTCATATCCATCATTTGGGTTTGTTGTCATTGGTTCATTGCGATTGGCACATATCCTCATCCTTAAGTCTAGGCTAGAAAGTTTGCCCTAGAGGTTTGAGGCAGCTAAAAGAAAGGTAAATGCATAAGATGGCCACAATGAAAGAAAAATAAAAGTTAAAATGCAAAAGTTGGTTGGGACATTAATTAGCGCATTGGAAAAAAGCCTAGCATGGGCTCTACCCCCCTCATTAGTCGTCAACCTGTTCATAAGCACTTCATGTTCCCTCATGTTAATCGTTTGTTGCCTACACCTACCTACAGTTAGTGAGAAAAGCCTTTAAACCCATAAGGTATGGTTGGTGGCAAGGAACTTAGAGAAGGGGTAGTCACCTATACTCAACTCTCTCTATTTAAGCTATCTCCTAGGTTAGCTATGGGGGGTGGTCCCTAAAGGAAAACTAAGTTAAAGATGTGAAGTTCTAGGAGAGTGTTATAGTGAAATGGATTACTCTTAAGGATTTATAAGCAAATATGATGTGAGCAATGTGAAATAACAATGACAACCATCAACATGAGAAAATCATAAAAACAAGTGCCTTATAAACAATTTGCTCAACAAATAGAAGATATATTTGCTCAAAGTAAAATGAAATGCTTCCAAAAGAAAAAGCAAAGTAACCCTGAAATGTAAAACAAAAGATTGTTAGCACAAGATATTGCAACATACAAAATTGTTTTTGAGATAAACAAATTTATGAATCAAAACATGTGAAACTATCTTGCCAAAATTAAAACAATTAGAAATCTACTTTGGAAAATGTAAAGGGAAAATGCTAAATGTTAAACCAAGATGTCAATATGGAATTAGACTTGTAGCATGAAATGAAAGCACTTGTTGCAAAATCGAAAGAATTACAATATTTGCTTTTCAAATGTCTCTTGAAATAGACTTTGCATATGAAAACTCAAACTAGCAAAAAAGCAAGTAAAGTAAATGTGATGGAATAGTGTTCTTGGTTAATTTTATCGGTTACACCTACAACAAGATTTCAATTGAACTCTTCAATCCTCAGACCTCACCCTCGCCCAAAGATTTGGGTCTCACAGTAAAGAGTCAATAGAGGAGTAGAGGGTCCCTAAAATGTTTATTCAACCAACTTAAGTTGGAGGTAAATTTTAGTGAGGCTTGGGGCCTTTCTTTGCTAATATGCCTAAATGAGATACAAGTTGTGTTAATTTCCCAATTAAATACTACAGGCAATGCTTCAAAGTAAGAGACATGAGATAGTGTTCATCGCAATAATGATTTAAACTTGAGCAACTAAAGTGGAAATGAGTTCACATGTGTTGCACCAATTGATAGAAAGTAGGCAAGTTAAATGAAATAAATGCGTAAGATACAATTGTTTCAAGTGAAATATAATGCTCCAATAGTTACCAAAACATATAGCAAAAATTGACCAAATAGAGAAGCATGTGCCCAAATAGTTTGTAAAATTCCCAATTAGCAAGAGCTAATTGGAAATATTAATTTTGACTATTTTGCCTTTATAAAGTTAAGTTATAAATAAAGTGGGTGAAGAGGGACACTTAACTCACACTTAGGATAAAAAGTATTTCCTAAAGTCACTTAAGAGACATGACTAGTTGGCAACGTGGGGCCTAGTGGTCAAGTGGTAGTGTGGGAAAAGGGGCAGCGTAGGCAGCGTGGGACCAAGCCAACGCAGAGAGAGGACTAATCTAGGTGGATATTGGTGGTCACCCGCCTATTCCACTTGGGGCCCCACCATTGTCTCTTTTCGTTTACTATTTTTAGCAGTTTTTCGGGTCTTGAACTTCCAGAGCCGTTTTGAAACCCCAAACGGAGATAGCATGCCGAAGTTACGTCCCCGGAAAGTTGAAACACCAATTTACCCAAACGGGGCCCATAGTTTTGGCGCTTCATCTCCTAGGGTTACTTTTTGGACGTTTAGAGTTTTCCCTTGTTTCTCCATAATAAATAGGCCCTCGAGCCTCATTGTAACACAGTTCAGAGGTCTGCAGCCACCACATCTCTTCTCAGAGATTCGCTATCAGCACCCTAGCTATTTTATTTCCATCATGTTTGTAAGCATATTTCTGTGATTTGATATTAATGAAATGAAGCCTTATTTTCATTGTATTTCTATGTTTATGGTTATTTCTGTATTTTGTTGCGTTCCTGCATAAATCCGGATCAAGAACAGCGTGGCTCAAGGAGACAGCGCAGTTGATGATGGGGCCTAGGTGAGGGCAAGGCTCACCGAGCATAAAAGGAGGGAGGGTCTCCTCATTTTTGTTCATTCTGATTATGCATCTTTGAGATTTGTCTTTTGACATTGAGCGCACTTGTTGTTTAGCAAAGTCTGCACGTATTGTTCAGTACATCGGGTGTCTCTGTTCGGAGATCCCAACCTCAGCCCCAGGGGACTTCGAGAGCCTGCTTGGGTGAGGAGTTTCATCCTTGTTTTGCCGGAGAGAGTTGCAGCAACCACAGTCGGAGCATTCACTCAAAGAGAAAGCGCAATCAGTGAGAGGGAGGACGCAGTCTTGAGAGGAGGTGGTTTCAAATTGAGGGTTTGTTGGTGGATTCAGCCCGGGATAATGGGAAAGGGGCCAGCCCTTCCCTATTCCAGTATTTTGGAGAAGTCAGGGGCCATTATTTGGAGCATATCATTCAGAGCCAACGTCCCTCCTTGAGGAATAGCATAGTGCCTCAAGGGAGCCATTTTCGGGGTTCAGCCATTTCCAAAAAGCTTTCTGGGCTTTTCTGGGTATTGGGAGTAGAAGCCATTCCCGAAGTTTCAAAATTTTCCAAGGTGGGGAGCAGCCCCAAAGATTCAGTTCATTCCAGCGGTAGCAGCAGCACAGTAGCAATACCAGTAGCTCTGGAGATAACACAGTCCTGAGGGAGCAGCCATTCCGAGTCATTTCCTGAGAGTCTTTCTACGCTTGCCTAGTGCAAGCCGAGGTGCCATCATTCTGATCACCTCTGTACTCATTTCCATTTCTCAGTAAAAATAAAATGACTCAGCGTTCTCCATATTGTCTGTTTTTCTTATGATTTGTCTCTAGTTGTTGTATGTCTTTTTTTATGTGCTTTATATTGTTGTTTATTTCCCTTCCGGATATTACAATGGTATCAGAGCTCATAGACTTGGCTCAGCCTGTGGAGCAGATTGTCTATGACACCGCAGGAAAACCATACATCACCTACCGGGGAAGAAAGTATAAAGACCAAGAACGGAGGTTAGAGCTCACTTTCGGGAAAGGTGACAGCGTTCCAATAGTGGATGCTGAGGAGGAGGAACCAATGGCGAAGGAAAGGGATGCCGAGAAGGAGTTTGGGGAACTTTTCTCAAATCGGTGCAGGATTTGTCGAGACGGATAGAGGAGATGGGGCAAAGGTTCACGGCAAAGTCTAGACAGCGTGAGACCCCAAGGGGTTTCCATATCGGAGAGGGCTCAGGCACATCCCCTCATTTGTAGGAGCACATTACAGCGCAGCAGATGGCATCACACACACCTCCACGTTCCACGATGCCTACATTTCTTGCCACAGACACTGGGGCGAGAGCACAGCAAAAGCAGGAGTCGGCCCATATGGGGGATTATTTCGCTGACTATCAGTCTTATGGTCAAGAGTTCAGAGATGCCCTCACATTCCATGACTTCGTTCAGCTAAAGCAAGACAGCAGACCCCGCAATGATCACAGAGGGAACAGGCATTCACATGACGGAGACACGCAGTGCACTGTAGGTAGATTCTATCTACCGACATTTGACAGATCATCCAAGTGTTCGGCAAAGGCTTGGGTGGAGAAGTTGGACATATATTTCCAGCTTAACCAGATGGCGGAGACAGAGGCCATCAAGGTAACAGCGCTGCACCTGGAGGGCGAGGCCCGTGACTAGTGGTTTCACAGGATGGCTACGCTGGGACACTCAGGAGTGACAGCATATGACGAGTTCACACGGAGGCTGATAGAGCGATTTGATCGGAGGGATCCAGAGGATCACTTTGTTGAGCTAACTAAGCTCAAGCAGACCGGGAGTCCGGACACATACATTTCAGAGTTCTTGAGACTTTCTGTGATGGTGCCTGATTTATCCGCAACCCGGATGATCTATATGTTTATAGACAGATTGGCAGAGCCTCTACGGGGCTTAGTCAGATCGACGAGGCCAGCCACACTTCATGATGCAGTTGGGAGGACTCGGGATTTGCAAGATGCACTACCCCGGACTAGAGCCCCTTTTCCCCAGAGATCGGCATTCCAGCCAAAGGGGAAAGACGTGAGGGTTCTGCCTCCAAAGGGGAACCAGGACAGAGGGCCAGGAGATGATGAGACCAGGAGGGATCTGAAGCAGAGGAGGCTATGTTTCACATGCCAGGAGCCATGGGCACCAGGACATTGTTGTGCTGTGGGGAAGGTACATTACATCGAGGTCTTCTCCGACAGTAGCGGGGAAGAGGAAGAGTATGAGGAGTTAGAGGCAAGAAGCAGCAGTACAGCGCAGAGAGGGGATCATCTGCCACCTCCACCACCAGGAGCGAGAGGTGCAGCTTTTGCACCTACCGGGGGAGCCCTTGCATCCTTGCGTGGAGTTCCCAAGTACTTGACACTGCGTGTCCGAGGCACAGTGCGAGGACAGCGTGTTTCAATGTTAGTGGACAGTGGGACCACCCACAATTTTATTGATGCCCATTTGGTAGAGCGGAGGGGCATCCCGACGGAGAGCTTTGATGGATTTTCGGTACTGGTTCCAGGTGACCGGACCATGCAGTGTGCTAGGTATGTGCCAGCCTTGGCAGTGATTATGGGGTCGTACACCCTGACTGACCATTTCTTCGTGGTGGACATCCCGGACACCAACGTGATACTGGGGGTACAGTGGTTGATCACGTTGGGGAAGGTCACCACTGATTGGGAAACATTGGAGATGGAGTGGATGGATAAGAAGACTGGGAGGCATGAGAAGATTCAGGGTATGCACACCTACCCACCACAGACAGTTTCAGCACACCAGATGGAGGCAGATTTCCGGAAAGGGGACATAGAGTGGGCAGTGGATTTGCGTGTTTCAGAGGCAGGATCTACAGGGCAATCCGTACACCCAGATGTACAGTCCATTCTAGACAGGTATGCCACAGTTTTTGGGGAGATACCACTAGGACAGCCGCCAGATCGGGGGTTTGAGCACACGATTGAGCTGGAGCAGAGCATCCAGGTTGTCATCACTACACCCTATAGGCATCCTAAGGCCTATCGGGATGAGATTGAGAGGGCCATCCATGAGCTCTTAGCTCTTGGACATATCCGTCCAAGCACTAGCCCTTTTGCTTCTTCAGTAGTATTGGTGAAGAAGAAGGACGGCACATTGAGGATGTGCATTGACTACCGGGCCCTAAATAAGAAGACCATGAAGAACCAGTACCCCATTCCACGGATCGACAAGTTGATGGACAAGCTGAGGGGGGCGAAGTTCTTCTCGAAGATTGATTTGAGATCCGAGTACCATCAGATTCACGTGAGGGAGCAGGATATTCCCAAGACCGCTTTCAGGTGTCATTACGACCATTTTGAGTTCTTGGTGATGCCCTTTGGGCTGACCATTGCTCTGGCCACATTCCAGTCATGCATGAATCACATCTTCCGCAGTCACTTGAGGAAGTGTGTATTAGTGTTTTTTGATGACATCTTGATTTACGGCAGGACATGGGAAGAGCACCTTCAACATATAGAGGCTGTATTGCGCATCTTGGAGGAGCAGCAATTTTATGCTAAGCTCTCCAAATGCGAGTTTGGGTTGACAAAGATGCTCTATTTAGGGCACATCATCGGGGTGGATGGAGTGAGGGTCCACAAGGAGAAGATCAGGGCCATCATGGATTGGCCAGAGCCGAAGAATGTGACGGAGCTTCGAAGATTTGTGGGTATCTGCACCTACTACCAGAAGTTCGTCAAGGGATTTTCCCAACTTGCAGCACCCCTTATAGATCTCACCAAAAAGGGGGCATTCAGTTGGACTGATACAGCGCAGAGGGCTTTCGACAGGCTCAAGGAGGTGATGAGCAGCTGTCCGATTTTGGCATTGCCAAATTTTACACAGCCTTTTGTCCTGGAGTGTGAAACATCAGGGGAGGGGATAGGCGCAGTTTTGATGCAGGGAGGCCATCCCATAGCTTTCGAGAGCCGGAAGCTGCTGCCACATGAGAGGTTGTATGTTATATACGACAAGGAGATGTTGGCCATCATGCATGCATTGGCCAAGTTTCGGCAGTACCTAGTGGGGAACAGGTTCAGAGTAGAACAGACCACAACATCCTCCGATTCTTCCTAGAGCAGAAACAGTTGCAGGAGAGGCAGCAGAAGTGGGTCAGCAAAATCGAGGCATATGATTTTGACATCGAGTATGTCAAGGTGAAAAACAACGTGGTGGCCGATGCACTTTCACACAGACGGACAGCGTTGTCCTTGATGAGTTTGGACACGGACTAGAGGGCTCAACTTCTGGTGGAGTACTCCAAGGACCGTTTTGCCTGTGAGATTTTGAACGGATAGGTGACAGATGACAAGTACAGGGTGATGGACGAGGTGATCTACTACAGGGACAGGATCTTCTTGACTCAGAGCTCCCAGCTCAAGAAGAAGATATTGCATGCCTCACATGACTCGCCATTATCAGGCCACCAGGGGTTCACCAAGACCTATAGGGCCATCATGGAGAGGTTCTCTTGGAAGGGCCTCAAAGAGGACGTACTCCAACATGTCAGGGAGTGCGAAGTTTGCTAGTGTAACAAAGGGGAGATGAACCATTCGGCAGGATTATTGCAGCCTCCTCCCATACCCGAGGGGAAATGGGAGAGTATTTCGATGGATTTCATTACGGGGTTGCCCACTGTGTAGGGCAAGGATTACATATTTGTAGTCGTTGATCGGTCCACTAAATATGCTCACTTCTTCGCCATATCAGCACATTACACAGTAGCACAAGTAGCGGAGTTATTCTTCAGGGACATTTTCAGATTGCATGGTCTCCCAAAGACCATTGTTAGTGACAGGGATAGCCGCTTCATGGGCGGGTTTTGGCAGGAGCTTTTCCGTTTGGTGGGCACGGAGTTGACACCGAGTACTATTTACCACCCCCAGACGAATGGGCAGACAGAGATAGTGAACAAGTGGTTGGAGGGCTAATTACGTAACTAGGTCAGCAGGCAGCAGAAGGCATGGTTGAGATGGTTGCACTTGGGGGAGTACTGCTACAACAACACTCATCGTCCATCGGTATGTCTCCATTTTATGCATTGTATGGGTATCATGCTTTATCTTTTGTTGACATGATGTTTGGTGCTAGCAAGGCTCCTAGAGCCAAGGATTGGATCCAAGAGAGTCAGGATATACTTCGAGCTCTCAAGGATAACATGGCTACAGCGCAGAATTAGCAGAAGCTGTACACTGACAGGGAACGTGTTGAGAGGCAGTTCGAGGTAGGGGATTTGGTCTACCTACGCTTGCAGCCATATCGCCAGTCCACGCTGAAGCAGAAGGGGGCTGAAAAGCTCAAGCCTCGCTTTTATGGACCATACAGGGTGACACACAGAGTTAGAGAGGTTGCATATGAGTTGGAGTTGCCCATTGGTAGCAAGATTCATAACTTTTTTCATGTGTCATGCCTGAAGAAGGCACTAGGATAGCAGGTGACGGCAACAGAGGAGCTTCGCCCACCGATGATGAGGGGCATCTGGTGCTATAGCCGGAGGCCATTATTGACACTAGGGAGAGGCAGCTGCGGAGCAAGACAGTCAGAGAGTACCTGGTGAGATGGAGGAATTTACCAGATGAGGATGCCACCCGGGAGAGTGAGAAGATTCTGCAGCATCCATCATTACAGTTGCTTGAGGACAAGCAACGTTTTGCCGGGGAGGACTGTAATATTCCCAATTAGCAAGAGCTAATTGGAAATATTAATTTTGACTATTTTTCCTTTATAAAGTTAAGTTATAAATAAAGTGGGTGAAGAGGGACACTTAACTCACACTTAGGATAAAAAGTATTTCCTAAAGTCACTTAAGAGACATGACTAGTTGGCAATGTGGGGCCTAGTGGTCAAGTGGCAGCGTGGGAAAAGGGGCAGCGTGGGACCAAGCCAGCGCAGAGAGAGATGGACAGTGTGGCTCAACGAAACAGCGCAGTTGATGGTGGGGCCTAGGTGAGGGCAAGGCTCACCAAGCATAAAAGGAGGGAGGGTCTCCTCATTTTGATTCATTCTGATTATGCATCTTTGAAATTTGTCTTTTGACATTGAGCATGCTTGTTGTTTAGCAAAGTCTGCACGTACTGTTCAGTACATTGGGTGTCTCCGTTCGGAGATCCCAACCTCAGCCCCAGGGGTCTTCGAGTGCTCGCTCGGGTGAAGAGTTTCATCCTTGTTTTGCCGGAGAGAGTTGTAGCAACCACAGTCGGAGCATTCACTCAGAGAGACAGCGCAATCAGTGAGAGGGAGGACGCAGTCTTGAGAGGAGGTGGTTCCGGATTGAGGGTTTGTTGGTGGATTCAGCCCGAGATAGTGGGAAAGGGGCCAGCCCTTCCCTATTCCAGTATTTTGGAGGAGTTAGGGGCCATTATTTGGAGCAGATCATTCCGAGCCAGCGTCCCTCCTTGAGGAATAGTATAGTGCCTCAAGGGAGCCATTTTCGGGGGTCAGCGATTTCCGGAAAGCTTTCTGCGCTTTTCTGGGTATTGGGGGTAGAGGCCATTCCCAAAGTTTCAGAATTTTCCGAGGTGGGGAGCAGCCCCAAAGATTCAGTTCATTCCAGCAGTAGCAGTACCAGCAGTTCTAGAGATAACGCAGTCCTGAGGGAGCAGCCATTCCGAGTCATTTCCTGAGAGTCTTTCTACGCTTGCCTAGTGCAAGCTGAGGTGCCATCATTTTGATCACCTCTGTACTCATTTCCATTTCTCAGTATTAATAAAATGACTCATCGTTCTCCATATTGTCTGTTTTTCTTATGATTTGTCTCTAGTTGTTGTATGTCTTTGTTTATGTGCTTTATATTGTTGTTTATTTCCATTCGGGATATTACATAGTTATGAAACAATTAAAACTTGCCAACAAAATAAAGTGTTTACACATAAAATGAAATTACTCAAGTTTGTCAATGTTGAAACTTATACATGTTAGAATTTAGACACAAAAGTTAGCAATATGGAATGTGGAGTAAAGTTGTGTTAATTTTAAGCATGCAAAGATGGAATTAAGTATGAGAAATCTAGAAAAACAAGAAGCAAAGTAAATCCACCCACAAAGGTCCTCCCTCTAGTTGACGAAGAGGGTTGCCATGGGAAAAATATGAAGCTCCCACAAGCAAATTTTTTATCTTTTATTAATGGTTACAACGAGTAGAAAAAACCTCTAAGAGAGATTCCTAAGACATGGAGGAGAAACTTTACAAAATAAGAGCTTAGCAAAGCTAGAGTCTCCTTCTATAATATGGCAACAAAATGGTAAATGGAAAACTCTCCAAATCTGAAACATGCAAGCATCAAAAGGCCCACGGCCTAGCTAGTTTGCAATTGTCCCTTAGTGCTCACAACACCCTTGAAAAATCAGTCTTCAAATGTGCGGAAGGTCTTGCATGCAAAATAGTTGGAATTTTTCCAATACTTCCCTTCAAGGCTCTTGTTGTCCAATGCTCAAATCTATGGGCTACAAAACAAAATGAAATATTAATGTAAAAAGAGAGCAAAATTAAACAAAATTAAATTACAAATTAATATACAAAACACTAACTTAAGTAATGGGAGTGAACCCCCATACTTGTCCAGCTTCAGAAATTGTACTTGAATAGCTTATATAACTTTGAAAACTCTAAGATCAAAGAAGTATTTAAATTTGAATGAATATATGATCAAGTAGCTAATGAGCAAGAAGGCTTCCCTTTTGTTCTTCTTTGGACTTGGGGTGAAAATCAGTGAGTCTTGAATCAATTTGAATCCAAGGGTGAGTTGATCTATGTGAGACTTCTCCCTCGCCCAAATAGATTCCTGCACACAAATTCAAATAGATTTTCCCTAAACACTTGAAAAAATATTAGTTTGCAAAAGGATTAGAGCAGCATAATGAATAAGCTAAACCAAGCATTCCTCTGAAAATGCATTGGCACGCTCATTCCTAGAATGCTACTCTAAATCAAGGATATGTGCAAGATAGTTTGCACATATCAATCCAAAATAAATGGCAAATATATACTAATATCAATCAAATCTGCAAAAGAATTTAAACATAATAACAAGATTATAGAAGGACATCACCTCAAAACGCCAAGAGAACACCACCAAAATAGTAACAAAGTCTTTTATTATATTAGCAAGTTGCAAGTACAAAATGGCAGAGTTTCCTCAAGCCCAATAGCTCATAGCATGATACAATATGAGAGCCCATGGCTCTATTATATAGGGAGTTGGGAGCAGATCCCAAGGAAGAATGCATGTGAGAACTGAATTTGGAGAAAATACTAAGGAAAGGTAAGTCGAGTTCCATGTGGAGAAGATAGAGACACCAAAGCAAAGCAAATTCCATATGTGCAACTCAAAGAAAATCGAATTCTCTATATGGCATAGTGAACACATCCATGAGTGAATCAAAGCACTGAGATAAATCCGGTCAACCAAATCAAACTTGAACCAAGTGTTGCCACCTCTGATGATGATCCCAGACAAGCTCTACGTAGGTCCCCAGGAATTGTGTGATTCCTCCCAGTGAAACTCATAATCTTCCCAAGTGAAACTCGCAATCCTCCATAGTGAAGTGCTTAGTGTAGAAGCACTCAAGTTAACAATCCTTGATCCAAATATTCCATCGAATATTCCTTCAGTACATGAGCTCCTCTAATTAATTCGATTTTCCACATGTGCAACTGTTGCATTAACTCTCGGAAATTCAATTTTGTGAAATATTGATGTATTTATGATGCAGTGTGCTCAGTCATCCTCCACATGTCCCTTGACTCAACTCTTTGACTTAGGATAATTTCCAAGTCATTTCCACGCCATTCTGTCACATGGAATAATTTCTCTCTATTTTATTTAATTCTAGCCTAAATAATTGCCACATTTTCCACTAAACTTAAGAAACGTGGGTTTTGGGGCTCCTAAACACATTTTTGACCCCTCAAAGTGTCATAGTAGAAAGTTGAGGTGAGAGGTGCAAATTTTATTACTCATACCCCATACTTCTCTAGACATCACTTACTACATTACATATAAAAAAATTATTGCACATTTTGACCTGCCGGAAATCTAAAAAATTAAAAAATGACTACCTAGACCTAACCAAATTCCATGAAAATTTTTGTGTGATCTAGTATGGTAATATACATCAGCTCTAGACATTAGGACTCACTCAAGGCCTCACCATCAAGTCATACTCTGGATTTGGGGTAATTTGAAGGAAAAAACTCAATTAATTACTAAGTCCTAGTAGGGAGATGATAATTAAACGAGTGAAAAAAAACCTCCCAAAGTAATACTCACTTGTTGGCAAGGTCCCAAACTACCTAGGCCTGTTACAGACTCGAAACTCATCATTACTAGCATCACGTATTACAATTCCCGTATCTAGACACAAGAGAAAATGATGAGAAGTAGAAATAGAGTTTAAAAACTCTGGCGATATGATGATATCTGATGGTACAAGTGTCCTTTGGTTCATCCTTGGGCATGGAGTCTTCATATAATCATCAGGTGTCACTCCAGTGGTCAACATTTGGCTCCATATGGGGATGCATGCTAGATATGAAGTGATAGTGTGCAAGAACATGGAATATGCATCCACCGACAAAAAACATATATCAGCAGTATCCATTCAAAATATCATCAAATGAAATCAAGTACAGAAATGAAGAAATGGAAATTTATTCTAAGAGCATAAATGACAATTTATTCATGAAATAAAACTACAAAAATGACAAGGGATAAGGTTAGAAATATGATACAAAGGATGCCACATGGCATCAGTTGTCTTCTTTGTAGAACAACTTGAGAACTTCCTTACTTTCAGGCAGATACATGGGTTGCTTTTCTGATGTGCCTTGTCCAATTTTGAATATCTTAAGACTTTGATCGATCCCAACACTGTGTTGTAGATGGTCATCAGATTTACCAAATCCTTTTCTCTTTTTTCTTTTCTTCTTAATAGATTGTGATGTTGATGTTGATGCGATCAAAGTAGACCTTTTTTTCCCGATCTTGAAGATGCTCAGATTGAAAATTCGAAATAACCAAGACTTATTTGACCTGCCTTTCACTATTCTGCATCTGCTCTTACATGGGTGATGGATCAATCTCATAAGGATTAACATGATTTCTCTCAATTTCCTTTCTATCCAGGTCACCTTCAATTAGCCATTTTTCAATGGAATAAATGACATCCTCATAATGTAACAACCCATTCCCAAGTATATACAAAACGATATTAGCATGTGAACGATATAGGCATTTGATAGCTACACCTGTCTATACCGCCCACATCGCACTAGTACACCTACCTACTAATATCAAGATTACATAGATTGGGAACTTAATATTAAGATTTCAGATTTATATTAAGTTCAACTAAGTATAAAATTTTATGAAAAGAGGTAATAAAAGAAATGAAATAATAAAGTTAAATCCTTAAGTTAAAAATGAGTATGCAATATTAAAGATTAATATTAAAAGTACTTAAATAAAGTCCCAAGCTCTATAAATAAAATAACTATATAATCCCACCTTCATAAATGTATATTCGTACTCACATTAATGTGGATCACCCACCATAACAACATTTAATATGAACATAAGCATGGATAAGGCCTCGGGAGGTTAGAGGCGGTGGAGGAAGATTGTTTAGATTATATTCCTATCCAAATATAATGAAAAGTATACCACCATAAATACAGAAAATATCACCATTAATAAGATGAAGACCTCGGGAAAGGAGGAGGCGGTGGAGGGAGCTTATTTAAGGGAATTGATATGGAGAAGAAGGGGGGGGGGGGTGTTTTGAAGGAAAAGAAACGAATTCTGCTTAAGTGAGAAGGAAATGTCAAATTGAATTGTTTTGGGAAGGAGTCTCTAGGTTCTTGGAAATCTGGGCACGGGGGCAGAGGAGACATCCTCTGGGTCTGGGATTGTTCCCGGATTGGCTGGGAGGATTGATTGTCCCCGTAATCTGTTCACGACATCACCAAGTGCTCAACTAATCTTCAGCCCGCTTCAGGATTTGTAAATTTGTGCTGATTTTCAGGTATTTCTCTACGAATAGATTAATCATGCAAGCTTAAATTTCAATTTTAAACTGTTACAATGTTTCATTAGATCTGTTTTTACTTAAAGTTAAGTTCAGATAGGTAAATTCTTAGAAAAGGGAACAGAGTTATTACAATGAGATGAAGCTTGCTTAATTGGATTGGGAGGATTATGATTTGTTTCTCTGTTCCTTTCCCATTCATCATCTGCCCTAAGCTGGAATTTTTGTACCTATAATCTTTCCATTTCTTCCAACCTTTTTTGAAAAGTGACCTGATTAGCCTTCATAACACTTATCTCCTTTGCATCATTTGTTTCTATGGTGTTGATTAATTGCGCTTGCTTTTCTTCCATGGAGAGCAATTTGTTTCGAGTACAGGTCATTTGATTAGAATGATGGAATTTCATGGCCTTTATTGTTTGTGCATGATATACCTTCATGGTCTTAATGAGTTGAGCTTGGTTGAGTTGCATATCCTTAATCATTCGAGTCAACTCCTTGATGAGATCCTTATCATTCTCATAAGCTTTTGCTTTGATTTTTCTTTCATCTCCATGTTTTTCTTCAAAGGCTAGTGGCAATGATTGATTATAGAGAATCGAAACTGTTAGCAAGTAAGTCTATGAACCAATCCATAGCATCACCACCTAATGAAAAGATGAAAAGTCTCATTTTAACGTCGTCATGGTTAATATTATAGCACCATTTGCTCACACAAAGGTGGAAATTCCTAAGGTACTTTTTAGTAGTAATTGTTGATTTTTTGGTAGCATCGGATGTGCTCTAGCTCCAAAATTCTATGGAGGGGCTAGAACACATGAGATCTCCAAGACCCATAAATCATTTGGAGAAATTCCACCCAGAACTTAAGTTATTCCAATAATTAATTATTTTAACGGAGACCCTAAGTCTAACTTAGGGAAATTAAATAATTAAAGAGAATTAATTTAAACATGTGGGTGAGAATGTTCTAAGTGATGAGAATCAAGTCTTTTATAATCTTAGTCGTTGATTAGAGATTAGATCACGGTCGTTGATTGTTCAACTGGAAAAGTATTAAAGGAAGGCTTGGGGTCAGTTGGAGATACACACACACAAGGTCAAGAGATCGAATTCTTCTGACGGAGCAGTGCTCGGACGAAGATCAAATCTGAGTAATTCAGAGAAGCAGTGAGGGGTAGATGCTGTGATTGGTCAGAGGACCAAGAGTACAAAGTAGAGCAAGGGCAGCAGAGACGCAGAGGAGGCAGCGCAACCACCAAGAGAGGTGACGCAGGCCCTAGAGGTGTTGACGCAAGCCCACGCAGGGCTCACGCAAGGGCAATGCAAAGCCTCCAAGGGACAGACCAAAATTTAGCTGGAGATCGAGGTTTCTAAGCCGGCAAGGCTGAAACTCAATTTCTAGAGAACCTGAACAACGCAGAGGAAGGGTGACGCAGTCCGTCAGCCAAGCCTACGCAGGCTTACGCAGTGGCAGCGTAGAGATTGCGCAGAGCTAGCTAGGGTTTCAACAGTCCAGACCATCCGGGACTTGCAGTGTGAGGTAAAACTCACAATTTATCTATGTATGCCAAGGGTTTCTCTATTGGGTGAGCCAATTTTTGGCACCCTAGATGTACTCAAAATATTGTTGCTTAGTAATAAAAACCCTCAAATCTGTTGCACCGATTTTCCTGCATTGGGTTTTTCTGGGGACATTTGTCCGAAAAATTTGTGTGTCCTTTATATAATGGTTGCTTATTCTTCAATACTTTATCTATATAGTTGTGTAGGTTGCAGTCAGTGTGGAAAAAGTCGCGATTAAATCGGCAAAATCCGGTTTTTTGGACTAGCTGATTTAATCGGCCGACTTTTTGGCGATTTTTTCCCAGTTGAAAAAATCGGGAGTTTTTCCAAAAAATCGTGAATGAGGTAGTTTCTTTAATTATTTTAAAAAAAAAAATTGAAAAAATCAGGATGTTTTCCAAAAAAATCGTGATATTTTCCAAAAATGAATATTTTTGTATTTTTTTAATTTTGCCGACTTTTTCGAAAAACTCCCAACTTTATCGAGTTTTTCAACTTTTGGACCCTTACCGATTTAATCCCAACTTCGACTTCGACTTCTGCAGTAAGGTTTCTGTTTAGTAGATTCAAAAAATTTCACATGGTATCAGAGCACTTGCAGATTAGGGAGAGCTGAAGCCATAAGCAGAAGACCGAAGGAAATTTGCTGCAAGAAGGTAGTTGTCCCGAGTGACAACGCAGTCTAGAGAGAGGCAAGGAAGGATGACGTAGTCACCTGTGGGGCTCACGCAGAGCCTGTGTTAGCCTGGAGGGGTGACGGTGTAGCTATACAACAGTTGCAGCATCGTGCTTGTCAGGCCAGCGTAGGGGTTTAAAGCCCCTGTCTTTCCAGTTGTCGTAGTTGGAAGTGCAGATCGTTTTTCTTCAGTAGTGGTTAGTGGGGCATTGTTTCTGTTGGTACAAAACAGTGTCTAGCAAGATGTGACAAAGTAGGGGAAACAGTTCCTCAAAAGACTTCACGCCAAGAAATCTAGATCCAGTGATAAGCAGCAGCAAAGGTTGATCAGGGAGGATTGATTCGACATCAGCGGCAGAGGATTTCCAAGAAGGAAATCGTGTTTCAAAGAGAGTGTGTTCCTTAGAGGGTTTCTAGCGCCAAGAAACCCAGATCCGATCTTTGTTGCGACAACAACAAAAGAGGGAGAAGAGAACCTATTCGACAGGTGTCGGCAGAGATGGTAGCTAGTGGGTTGCATAACCCTGAGGGAATGTCATCCTCAAAGAATTTCGAGCCAAGGAATTTGGTTTCTCACTACAGAGCAGCAGTAGTCAGGAGCGGATTTACTTACTCCAGCAGGGAGTGCATAGAGCCAATCAGCAGCTGCACAGAGGAGAGAGGAGGCATTCGACATTTTAGCAAGATCATTTCCTTCTCCAGATTTGAGTTTTCATATTTTTACAGCTCTGTAGGGATGAATGTACGAGATTGCCAGAGAAGGTTGTGCGAGTTATCCAAAATACGAATCTGGGCTGCAAATCGACTTCCAAGTTCCAGTGGCTGGAAGCGGTTGCCGGAGGAAGTACGAGTTGTCTACAGCGAGTTGCAAAGAGAGAAGGGGTTCCAACCAGAGACTAGGCTTGAAAGGGGCACCAGACCCAGGAGGAGGAGTATGAGAGAAAGATGGGGGGCAGGATCCTTGAGATGCTCAAACTTTTGGATCACATACGAGCTATGGGGGCCCTTAATGACAGTAGCAGGATGACTGGAGTTGGTGCAAAGGATCATGGAGGCACATTGGCAGAGCTAGGACGCTGAAGACTAGAGCAGTGCAGAGCGGAGGCAGCAACAGAGTAGAAGCAGCAGCGCAAAGGCTGATGGGATTTCAGTGGCATAAAGGCAGTGCAAAGCAGTGCAGCGCAGAGGCACCAGAGGGACAGCGCTAATTAGCAGCAGTGGGTGTTTCAGATCGAGATGCAGCCAAACTAACTTGTCTGTCAAGAGTTTTGGGTGATGTCCTTCAATTGCAACTGAGTTGCAGTGCAGCAATTACCAGTGGCAGTGCTATGGGTAGCATGATGCAGCATTTGAGAGAGAGTTGCAGTACAGATGAGGTAGTGACTGTGGCAAAGTCATGGGCAGCAGTACAGAAGGCAGTAGCGCAGAGGATGAGGGGCAACAGACCAAGCATCAACAGCGCAGGGGACCAATTCCGTAGATCAGGGTGATGCTTCAGGTTGCAGTGTTGCTAGAGCACATTCATTGCTAAAAGGGAGTGTTGATTTTTGGGTAGCATCGGATATGCTCTAGTTCTGAAACTTTGTGGAGGGGCTAGAACACATGAGATCTCCAAGTCCCAGAAATCGTTTGGAGAAATTCCACCCGGAACTTAAGTTATTCCAATAATTAATTATTTTAATGGGGATCCTAAGTCTAACTTAGGGAAATTACGATAATTAAAAGGGAATTAATTTAAACATGTGGGTGAGAATGTTCTAAGTGACAAGGATCAAGTCTTTTCTAATCTTAGTCATTGATTAGAGATTAGATCACGATCGTTGATTGTTCAACTAGAAAAGTATTAAAGGAAGGCTTGGGGTCAGTTGGAGATATACACACACACTGGATCAAGAGATCGAATTCTTCTGACGGAGCAGTGCTCAAACGAAGATCATATTTGAGTGATTCAAAGAAGCAGTGAGAGACAGATGCAGTATTTGGTCGGAGGACCAAGAGTACAAAGCAGAGCAAAGGTAGCAGAGATGCAGAGGAGGCAGCGCAGCCACCAGGAGAGGTGATGCAGACCCTAGAGGAGCTGACGCAGGCCCACGTAGGGCTCACGCAGGGGTAGCGCAGAGCCTCCAAAGGACATTGCAAAATTTAGCTAGAGATCGAGGTTTCTAAGCCGGCAGGGCTGAAACTCGATTTCTGGAGAAGCTTATCAACGTAGAGGAAGGGTGACGCAGTCCTTCAGCCAGGCCCACACAGGATTACGTAGTGGCAGCATAGAGACTGCGCAGAGCTAGCTGGGGTTTCACCAGTGTCTGTAAAACTCACAATTTATCTTTGTCCGCCAAAGGTTTCTCTGTTGGGTGAGCCGATTTATGGCACCCTAGATGTACTCAGAATATTTATTTATTTATTTTTATTTTATTTTTATTTTTAATTTTATTTATTTATTTCTTTTTATTTCTTTTTTTTTTCAATAATTTATTTATTTATTTTATCTCTTCTTTTTTTTCTTTTTTCTTTTCTTTTTTTACTTTGATTTTTCACTTTCAACTTGTCTCATGGGGTGCTATTTTAGTTTTTTATTTTATATATTTGTGTTTTGATATTGGTTAGGTTTTGGTTTCTTATATATATATATATATATATAATGTTGGAATAATTTAATTTTTGGTCTTACAAAACAAAACAAAACAAAACCAAAAAAAAAAAAATTACATTTTTATTTTTTGGAACGCTGTAATTTTATTTTTATTTTTATTTTTATTTATTTATTAATGTTTTTATCTATTGATTAAATCCTTTATTTTTATTTTTATTTATTTTTTGATTTTTGACTTTGACTTTTTAACTTTTAGCTTGTATTTTATTTTTATTGATGACTGTTTTTAATTGTTATAATTTCAAGGTTTTTTGGTTTGTTTTATATTTTTATTTATCTTATTTTTTGACCGTTTTTAACTTTTAACTTTTCTTGGGTTGTGACCGTTGGCTTCTCTCTTCATGGTATAAATGCATATGTCAGATCAGCCATTCTTCATTATCCTGATGATGAACTACAGTTGGTAGTTCGAAATGCATCGATTCCGAAATTTATTATGTGATTTCCCAGAAGAGTTATATATTTTTAAACCCTCATATCTGTTGCACCGGTTTTCCCGCATTGGGTTTTTCCAGGGACATTTGTCTGAAAATTTTGTGTCCTTTGTCTAATGGTTGCTTATTCTTCAGTACTTGATCTATATAGTTGTGTAGGCTGCAGTGTATTTACTTTGATGTTTTACTGAATAATTCAGAAAATAACTTGTTAAGTAAATCAAACAAGTAGGAGAAGTAAATCAGATTTACTGCAGTAGGGTTTATGTTTAGTAGATTTAGAAATTTTCACAGTAATGGCTTTGTCACCTAGAAAACTAGGAAACTCTTCAATAGCCTCAATGGCTTCATCCAAAATAAAATTCGGATAGCCTGGAATGTTAGTAAAATCACAAGGGGCGAACAAATCATTCATGATGTCATGCTCACTTGACCTTGAAAGAACAAACGGATACCAAATAGAGGCTCTTGTCCAAGATTAGCAAGAAGTTTAAGAGAAGAAGGATTCAAGCAGAAACCCTTGCAGAAAATGAAATAAGTGGAGTCGCCACTTGAACAGGAATCTAAGTCTAAAATCCAACATGCAAAAACCAAAAGTTAGTTGATTTCCCAGGTACAGGAAAGTTTGTCCACGATAACGGCGCGAAAAATCTGAATCGCTTGCCGCCTACACCTACCTACAGTTAGTGAGAAAAGCCTTTAACCCCACAAGGTGTGGTCGGTGGCAAAGAACCTAGAGAAGGGGTTGTCACCCTTTTCCAACTCTCTTTGTTTAAGCTATCTCCTAGGTTAGCTATGGGGGGTGGTCCCTAAAGGAATACTAAGTTAAAGATGTGAGGTTATAGGGGAGTGTTATAGTGAAATGGATTACTCCTAAGGATTTATAAGCAAATATGATGTGAGCAATGTGAAATAACAATGACAACCATCAACATGAGAAAATCATAAAAACCAGTGACTTATAAAGAATTTGCTAAACAAATAGAAGATATATTTGCTCAAAGTAAAATGAAAAGATTCCAAAAGAAAAAATCAAAGTAACCCTGAAATGTAAAACAAAATATTGTTAGCACAAGATATTGCAAGATATAAAAATGCTTTTGAGATAAACAAATTTATGAATCAAAACATGTGAAACTATCTTGCCAAAATTCAAACAATTAGTAATCTACTTTCAAAAATGTAAAAGGAAAATGCTATATGCTAAACCAAGATGTCAATATGGAATTAGACTTGTAGCATGAAATGAAAACACTTGTTGAAAAAGTGAAAGAATTACAATACTTGATTTTCAAATATCTCTTGAAATAGACTTCGCATATGAAAACTCAAACTATCAAAAATGAAAGTAAAGTAAATGTGATGGAATAGTGCTCTTGTTTAATTTTATCAGTCACCTCTAATTCAATAAGCAAGAGTTTGACTCTATAACGCACTGATCTCAAATATAAATTTAATCTAATCCTTAAAATCTTGCTAAACTTACCCAGGTAGCCAGGCCATTCAACTGTGTCTCGAGGACTCGTTGGTTCCCAACTTGTCCTTCATCATTGTTGATTTTTGTAGCATCAGATAGTGCTCTAAGTCTAAAATTTGGTGTGGAGGCTCAGACACTTGTATTTCAAAGAACCCAAAAACGGTTTGTGGAAATTCCACACAGTTCATGTTTTATTAAAATGATTAATTATTTTAATGGGGACCCTAAGTCTAAACTTAGGGAAATTAAATAATTAAAGGGTATTAATAAAACAGAGTGTGAATCTTCTCGAGAACGAAGATCAAGTCATGTTTTAATCTTAGCCATCGATTAGACATCTAATCCGGGCCATTGATTTTTCAATGAGAAGATTATAAAAGGAAGGCTTGAGGGTCATTCGAAAATACACAAAGACACTGAATTGATCTAAGAGTTCGAAATTTCTAGGGCGCAGCTTGCTGAAAAATTCGAGCTAGAGACCTGAGCAGTGAGGGGCAGAGATAGCATCCGGAGAGAAAAAATTTCTCCGTTCGGTGGAGCATTAGTCAGAGAGAGGCAGAGGTGATCTAGCCTAGCCAGCGCAGAAGGAAAGGGGTTGACGCAGTGACTGCGTAAGCTCACGCAGAAGCAACGCGGAGAAAGAAGGGTGGGTTTTCAAAATTTGCTAACGGATCAGTTTCGAAGGCCGAGATCCAGAAAGTGGCACCGGGAGGCTATTCCTCAGCATCCACAGAGGCAAAACGACTTGGCTGTGGTTGAACGCTGAGCCTGGAAGAGGCTGAGGCAGAGGCTGCAAGTTGTAGCATTGGGACTGCGCAGAGCCTCCCTAGGGTAGGTTTTTCTTCATCCGGATCAGCCAGAAACTCAGTGATTGAGTGAGGTATTTCTCACAAATTCTTCTGCCAGTATTTCTCTTTATAACTGAATAACCCTTAAGGGTATTCAGAGATGTCTTCAGACATTGCTACTACATAATAACAAAACCCTCAGATCTGTTGCACTAGTTTTCCCGCATTGGGTTTTTCCGGGGACATTAGTCCAAAAATAATTGTGTCATATGTGTGAATGATCTCCTTGTCTAGTTTCCTTGTTCCTAAATCAATTTTAGTGTAGGTTGCTTCAGTAGTTGCTTCCATAATTCAAATTTGAATTAATTATGTAATGTAATTTACTTAATAGGAGAAGTACACTCAGCTGTTGCAATGGGATTCACTAGATATGGATAGATCTTGGAATTTTCACATGGTATCAGAGCATTTATGTGAAACACGAAGGACAAATCTGATTTCTGAAGTGAAGGTCGTTTTTGCTGCAGTGCAGCAAATCGAATCCCCAAAGGGATTGCGCAAATCTAGCCAGGAGGGTTGAAGTTTCAAGGTTGTCTCTCTAAGTGAGTCGACAAACAGGTAGGACTTCCAGTTTGAGTTTTTGCTGTGGCAGAGGGAGTTGCGCAGAGTCTCCACGCAGAAGACAGAGGGACGCAGTTTTTTGAAGTTATTGTTGGGCAGAAAGCGTCAGAAGGAATCAAAGGGACACATATTTGGTGAATTTCTTCCTCAATGATTTCCTAACCAAGGAAAATCAGCATTTCTCAGTAGCTGAGCAGTAGAGGAGCTGCAAAACTTACAACTCCACCATGGAGTGCGTAAGCTTGCCAGGGACTGCGTAGTGAAGAGAAAGAGGGAGCAAATTCCACAGTTTTTCAATTGATATGGCATCTCACGGACTTCGTGATCAAGATCGATTGGAGGGCTCCTCTAACAATATGATCTGGAAGGAACACGCTATGTTTCTTCTAGATGAATATGAACTGAAGGCGTTCGTGGAGAACGTGGTAATTGTACCTACAGAGCCAGATCAACTCAAAAAGTACAAGGCTGATTTGGTGAAGGCGAAGAGGTTGCTCCTTGATGGTGTCAAGGATCATATTGTCTCACATTTGGCTAGCAAGAATACTGCCAGAGATATGTGTGTAGCTTTGCATGACCTATAAGAGGGATCTTCTGAGCAGCGGAAGTTGTACTTGGAGAGAAGCTCCATATGATCCAGATGCGGAAAGGGGAGTGCGTGGTTTCATACCTTATGCGGTTTCAGGAGGTTCATGATCAACTGTCAGCAGTAGGTGCTACACCTACAGCTGCAACCATGGTAAAGATGGCCCTTAACGGTGTCATAGAGGAGTACAAGGTGTTGTCCAGAGTATACTGGGTCGAGCAGCATTACCTAGTTGGGAGCAGTTGTGGGCAACTTTTCAGGAGGAAGAGTTGAGGAGAGACCTCATCAAGTGCAAACTTGATGGCAGTAATGGAAGCAGATCGAAATCTGTGGAGGAAGAGGAAAACGCAACCCTTGCATCGAAGGGACAATAGGCGCAACGAAAACCTAAGCATGATGCTTCAAAGGTCAAGTGCTTCAGATGTGGCAAGATGGGCCACTATCCATCTCAGTGTCCTCTAACGAAAAAGGACAAAGATGAGGAGCACGACCCGAAGGTTGCAACCACGAGAATCGAGGATGAGGTGGCCATGAGTACCCACGCTTCCCTTAGTGGGAAGTGGGGTGATATGGAGTCGTAGTTCTTTGAACTTCAGTTGGGAAGGATCCTTGAGGAGCCCACCTCATGGATCATACCTTGCTACGGGAGCCCATATTCAACCATAGCGGGATGGAGGAGTTTCAGTGGAGTCAAGGAGTGAAGGAGACGACAGTGCAGTGGGTAGCAGCGTTCATTTCTAGAGCAGCGCAGAGCAGAGGCAACAGCAGCGCAGTGCAGAGCAGTGCTTACTCAGTGCAGAGCAGCAGCAGCGCAGAGCATCAGAGGGATAGCACCTTTTACTTTTTCTTGATTTTTCATTGTATTACTGCTTGTAGCTCGAGGAATAAGAGCTTCCTTTGTATGATGTATAGCAGTTATTACCCCCTTTAGGATGGGGTGGTTCACTGCCCATCAGGGTTTGGGACATCCAAGGGTTCCTTATCTTCTATGAGATAGGGCAACATTGACCCAGGAATCGATTGATGGCCATATGATAGAGGTCGAGCTCATACTTGGCTTTGGCCCACGTGCTAATTTGCAAGTCTCGATGATCTATTGCATTTTGATTTTTCTTTTGTTTTTCTTGTGGCCACATATGCTCTTTCTTTTTCTTTTAGCTACATCAGCCTCCTAGGGTGCATTTCCAGGCCCTACCCAAAGTATGAGGATGTGTGTATGCCAAATCCCAATGAACTTGTTACCCACACCAATGGGTGACCCCTATAGGAGAAGTTTTATCCTAGATTTGTCTTTAGACGGTAGCTAGTAGCCCGTTGTAGCCACCTGATAGCTCAATGTGCTACTATTATCCACCACCTGAGCTAGCCATTATGCGCCCTCGCTCATTTGTTATGAACGTATGTTTGAAGGTGGGCCATCCAACCCCGAAGTTATGATTTTTCATTATGTAATTGGGTGTTTATGCTTGCTTTTCTTGGGTACATTTGGGCATGGATTAGTGGGGGGGATTCAGCAGAAAGAACGAGCTTTGACTATACTCGTGTTCCCTTACCTCAACTTGGGGGTTAGTTTTGTATCCTAGTCCCGTGGGATCTCCTTTATTGGTTACTAGCTTTAGGAGTGGCGATACATGGGAAACCCTGATTTTGGTTGCATGGTCCTGCTTTCCAATACTATATATCTCACTCCCCTCCACTCATTACAAGCCCTCTTTACATTTTCCCCATCTAAGTCCACATTTGTCCATTGGGTCCACAAGGTGTTAGCCTCCCCTTCCCCTTCTCCACACCTTGGGTTAGGCCTGGAACGATGCCCTGGAGGTTGATGCAACTAAAAAGAAAGATAAAAGCAAAATATGGCCACATACAACAAGAAATGTACCACAAGATGCAAAAGATGGTCGGGACAATAAATTTTAGCGTGTGGGAAAAATCCAAACATGAGCTCTACCCCTATCATTCTGGCCATCAACCTGGTTTCTAGGGCCCCTATGGGTGCCCCTTGCATCAATAAGAAACCCATGATTGTCCCTGTTGTACCTCTATAGACAATTCTAGGTTAAGGAATTGTGTCAGAGCATCTAAAATGTTTTTTTTTTTTTTTGGGGGGTTTTTGGATGACTAATGCTTTAAACTGTTAAACAGGTGCAGACTCTTAATTACTTATGATTTATTAGAAGGGATGACTCTTCACCTTTAACAGAATTTTAGTTGATAAGTGATGTGTAAGGTTGAACTTAAGAAAATATATGATTGATTAAATCTTCAAACAGAAGCCTTTACTAACCATATAGGGTTTATGCGTGTAAAATACTTTTAAAGCCAAACAAAATATATTTGAAGCTTAAAAAGAAGTGACAATTTAAATATGTAGAAGAGTTAATTAAAACAAATAGTTCCAATTAACTAATCTCTGTAATTGATGATAACTTCACACCGGTTTTCAGATAGATTGATATTCAATCTAATCTTACCCAGATTTCTCATTAATATCAAATATATGCAGAGATAAACAAAATGAAAACAGAAATTAACAAAGAAGTACTAAAGGGAACACAAACAGTATCAAGATGAATCCAAAATCCTTCTATTAATCTCATAAAACTTCATAATATTACAATTTTGCTTACTAGTTTCTCACAAGGGTTCAATCCTTATTAAGTCTCATTACAACATACTTATAGATTTTCTGCTAAAGTAATCTCGGATTCCAAAAAGGGATTCATTACAAAATGATATCTTAACAAATTTACACAATTTTCTGAAACGAAATTCAAAAATAGAAATCTTGGAAGAATTTGGTTATCTGTTGAAAAGTCGAAGGGAATCTGTTGTTGACTATGCCCTTTTTTTAGCTATTAGTTTCTGTCTTTGTGCCCAAAAGGTAGGCTTTTTGTTTTATTATTATTCTATTAACTCAAGTAATTTGTCCCATCTTACTTCACCTAGGATAGAAAAATTCACCATGTTTCTGAATTTTTTATCTACTTAAGTGTAAGTTTGGAAATTGGGCTTAATTACAAAAAAATGATGAATTTCGTGCTGAATATTCAAGTCAAACTTCAGAGCATCTAGAAAAGCTTCTCTGCTGATAAATCCTTTGGCCTTGGCAAACCCTGATGCATCTGCAACTATGTTCAATACTTGCTCTTGATAATTTTCTAATGGAATCAATTTGCCATTAGAGTTTGAGTCTTGGTAAACATCATTGGATAATAAACATAAGGAGATATGAAGGAACTGATCTACAAAATCTGTGAAAGTATGTTCTTCAAAATTCCTCTTGACCAATGAAGTCCAATGGATAACTGACAAAGGGTTACCTTGTTCATCCATTTTCTGTAATTGAAACTTTATGAATTGTTCATGCATAGCATCGGACAAAAACTAGTTGTAATTAAAACATAATGAGGGCTTTTGTGCAGCTGTAAATACTAATAAGAATCCTAAAATTGCTTCATCAACCCACTGATCTGTGTAGTACCCCGATAATCGAGCCAACATAGAAATTACTTGCTATGATAATTCAGGAAAAATTGACACGGGATATGGAGGGTTTTTTCTGGGAAATTCCATAGTTTCAGGAAGGAAAGTTTCAAAAATATGGGTTCTCTGAGGAAATGTGAGCTTGTTATACAGCTACATGAGTGATTCAGAGGAAAAAGGATGTAGGGAAGCTTGAGAATTTATCTGCAGGGATTCAGAAATATTTTCGAGGGATATTGAGAAATGACTTCATTATTTGGAGCAATCACTTCCCTTTTGCTTGGTAAGTATCTAAGATGGCACAAGGCAACAAATTCAGGGCAATTCTGAGTTTGAGGGAAAATGAATGGAGGGAGAAGAGACTCCCAGACATTCAATTCATCCCTTTGGTCAAGGTGCTTTTGCTTTGCCCAATTGTGAAATTCGTAGAGGTCAAACTCATAATCGGTCTCTGCAATTTTATATTGGGTGTCAATCAGAGGAGTTTTTTCAAGGTCTGGTATAGGGGGAATCAGAGGATCCTCCTCGTTCATTTTTCCCTTACCCTTCTTGTTGGTCATTTTGAAAAAAAAGATAACAGAATGAAGATGGGTTACCTGGGAAAGAAATCAGCTCGAATTCTTGAGAAATGGTAATTGTAAGTGTTTGGTTGCTTGATCGCCTTGATTATGTCCTGCAGGAATGCGTAAATGAAAAGAAATAGTGGCAAACTCCCGTGATAGATTTATAATGGCGATGGGGCGAAGAAATAACGGAAAAGTCACTGTTTTGAGGAGCGGGAGACATTAACTAACAAACGGTCAATTTGGCGGGAGTTTCGAATTTCCAATGGTTGGATGGCGTGGGTGGTTCTGACATGGATGGCGTTGACATGGATGGTGATGGCATGGACAAGTGGCGAAAGATTATGGGTTGAAACGGGTGGTAGAAGCGTCGGCAACAATATGAAAGGATAAGTGGTTTTTCGGGGGGGGGGGGGGGTGTTAGCGATAAGAGGTTTTGGATAAGGACCCCCCGAAACGATTGCGAGAATGACATGTCGCTTTGCGCAGACTTGTGTGGAACCGCTTTTCGCTCCTCCGCCCACCCCCTCCCCTCCTTGTTAAACGTCGATAGTGCGGGGGGGTCCGAAAAGGTCCTCCCACCGTTGATACTAGCAGGAGTGATCTAGGTCGTAGATCCATGCTCGGCACTTAGTCAAAAAACGACAAACAACATTTGTCATATAAAACTCAAACCATAGGTTAAAGCAAAAATCTAATTTTAATCTAATTTTTTTTCCTTTCTTCTTTTGAAGTGGCATTTCGACTTGCACACTTATAGGGGTATTTTCAAATATGTATATAAATTTTTTTTTAACTTTTTATATTTCTTTTCCTTTCACATTTATTTCTTTTATCCCCTTTTTATTTTGTTTTTCCTTTCTTTTTATATTTTTTTTATATTTTTCTTTTTCAACAAAAAATAAAATTTACATGATACAAAAAGGTTACAACAGTCCCAACCCCTAGTGGGCAATGAACTACCCCACCTTAAGGAGGTAATCACTATTATATCTTACACATCATGCTCTCATTCCCTTGATCCCTGAACAGTAAAACGAAGAAAAAACAATAAAAGGCAAAAGGCTT
Organism: Pinus albicaulis; assembly: GCA_034641835.2. Lineage (NCBI taxonomy): Eukaryota > Viridiplantae > Streptophyta > Pinopsida > Pinales > Pinaceae > Pinus > Pinus albicaulis. Next base: position 400,129,353 of record CM076573.1, read on the forward strand.
ATGAAGAAGGGTTGAAAAACAATGGCCAGGGTAACTTGTACCACAATTGCTCCCTCCTACATTCATACGCCCAAGATGTGGGCCTCCTTCATCATAGCTACCCCTATACCATGGCATGTGGCTTGGAGCCTTCCCTCTTGCCCCCACTTTGTTCCATCATTATTTCACATGATACCTGCCATTTGATGGATGTACCATGGAAACTATCACTCCCTTAGAGGTTGAAACCACCTAATAGAGTCCTTCATTAACCTCTCTTGTCAAGAAGGTAACACTAGTACATGTTCGAAGCCCATTTGGAAGGGCACACCATCATGAAGTGTCCATTTTTGCCCCTGATTAGCAAATTTATTTACTCAATTGCACTAATGAATTATGGTTTTGGAAGGTAAAGAGACACAATGGATCTTATACAGGATTGCAGATGGGTTTTCATCTTGGACTTGGCCTCCCTATACGGGATCAAGCCGTCCAAAAGATCATAATGGCACTTATAGGGTGAGTGTTGAGAGCCATGGGCCTCCTGACATGCAGGGCATTGATTTCCACGCAATGGACGTCATGAGCACTACCACATTGCTTGCTCTGCCCCAATTATACAAAGATGATGATGCACTTGGACCACGTTGCCCAATCAGCTACACATTGCACCCAACACTTGGCAGCTAATCCAGGGCCCAAAGGAGGTTTTGTCTTTCCCGCAAAGACATGGGAGGGCATGTGTCATCTTCTAGCCCTTATTGATGGAGCATCGACTTGATCTTGAGCCATTTGGAGACCCATGAGACCCATTTGGAGCACACAAAACCCAAATTGGGGTTTGGAGATGTTTTGCAACATTTGGAGGGCATCCCCCTCTTATTCATTATTTTTTAGGCCCTCAATCTCATCTTTAGCACAAGAGGCCTCAACTCTAGCTTTGGAGAGCACTTCGCATTAATGACATGGGCTAAAGGAGAAATTAAATAATGATTATTTATTAAGCTATCTTGGTCGGCTTGTAACCAAGGGTCTTCACATAATTTGTTATGTTTTAACGGCTTTGTAATTAGGAATTTGAACTTCTAGAGCATGTATAAATACATGAGACTTGGTCTCATTACAAACCATCACACTTGGGATTTTTGCTTAGACAAGAAGAGAATTCAGACCTGCAATTTGGGAATGTTTTGGATATTCATAAATGCACTTTGATATTTGGAGTTGGTTTGGAAGTTGGTTTGGAATCATGTTAATTTTGCGCAACTAGGTCCAAACTCCATGTTGCACTGCTCATTTGATGATCATCATATTTTTGTTGGATTCCTCTTCTAGAGAGGTGCAAGATTGATCTAAAGATCATCTTGTTTGGATGAGCAGAACATATATTTTTTTATTTTATTTTCCACACATGTGCAAGGTCGGCCAGATTTGTAATGTAGGCTCACAAGCCTAATAGATGTGTCACACACCCTCACTGATGGATATAAATTGGAGAAACTTGGAGGTCATTTGCTCATCAACTCATCACATATTCTCTCATTGTGATCTGATTGGTTCGATAGCCTTTGGAGGCCTCTTTCCTTCACAAGTGCGGAGCTGAAGCTAGGAAATATCTGTGGATCTGTTTAGGGTTGTTTTGTCGTGCGTTGACCATGGTCAAACCTTGACTGTTTGACCTCCAATCTTTGCTGGAAATCTGATTTTTGTAGGCCGTACAGTTGGGCACAAAAATCAAGGAAGGAGCAGTTTGACCGAAGCCCTAAATCTACAGCATTGAATTTCTGCGTTGACTTTGGTTGGCCAACATTGACTTTTGATGAGTTGTCTTTGAGGGTTGTGTGTGTGACCCTTGGAGGGTTGGCTGATCTAAGAAAGTCTTTGTTGGCTGATGCATCCTGTTGACTGTCGTAACGCACACTATCCTATATCTTTGCTGGACAAAAAGAATTGTAAAACCTGATCTATATTATTGGCTTGTCTTTTGTTGATCTATTATTGTGTTCTATCAGCATTTTACTTTCATGTTTATGTGATTGCTAAATTGAATCAGGCCTAAGAAAGATTGAAGTAAATCTGCATTAAGCATAGAACACTCCATGTCTATAGAAATTTAACATGGTATCGGAGCTCAGGTGAAGACAAAGTCCAAGCTAGTGTGAGAAGCAATCACCGAAGAAGAAATCCTATCAAGGACCAATGGCCTCCTCAACCTATAAGGGTTTCAAGTCTGATGATAAATTGACTGATAAGTCTGATTATCATGCATGGAAGATGTCCTTGGATTTGGCATTAGAAGATCAAGATGTCATGGACTATGTTCAGGGGAAGATTCAAGAGCCTCTATCAAATGCACCTGCTGCCACAAAGACGAAGTATAGAAAAGGGGAAATCAAAGCAAAGATGATTATCAGTGATTCTATTCATAAGCACTTGGCTGCTTACATTTCTGAGTTGAGCACATCTAAAGAGATGTATGATAAGTTGGTTAGCATGTTCAGGGCTAGCAATGCTAATCAAGTTCTTTTCTTCAAAAATCAATTGAAGAATATCAAGAAGGGCAAGGATGAATCCATTCAATCCTATTTTATGAGGCTCACTGAAATCAGGAACAATCTTCTAGCTAATGCAGAAGAAATAGTTGATCGAAAAATGGTTCTCATTGCGCTTGGAGGTCTCCCCCCGTGATTGATATGTATTCAATACCACTTTTCTTAATAATAATGGGATTCCTGATTTTGATGAAATATTGACGAGATACACTCAAGAGGAGACAAGAATGATGGAGAGAGATCATCCCTCTAATGGAAATGGAGGTGACCCTACTGCCTTCACCGCTCATGCAAAGAAGAGGAACAATGGAGGTTCGAGAAATCAAAACCATGGAAAAGCAGGGCCCACAAGAAGGAAGGGAAGATGTTACACTTGTAACAAGTTTGGTCACTATGCAAGAGAGTGCCCTAATAGAAGGGACTCTCCCAGGGATGATGACAACAACAACTCCAGGGGGAATGGCAATCAAAGGAACAACAGGTTCAAAGGAAAAAGGAAGGCTCCCTCTGATCATAGTGGAAATGAGCAACCTTTCAAGAGGTCAAGAAATTCCAGGTACGATGAGTCTAATGTTGTTGATAATAAGAGAAATGAATTTATTCTTGTATCTTCCCTCTCTGTTGCATCTCCTCCCAACACTCTAGATGTTTGATTGATTGATAGTGGTGCTTCAAGGCACCTTGCTGGTTATAAAGAAGCCCTCTCTGATTTGATTGAGAAGGATACTAATCTAGAAATTATCCTTGGAGATAATGCCACCTATCCTGTGAAAGGGACAGGGATTGTGACCATTCATCAATCTCAAGGTCAAGTCCTCTGCTTCCAAGATGTGTTGTACGTACCTAATTTGAAGAAGAACCTTGTGTCTATTTCGGCACTGGAAGACAAAGGGTTCAAGGTGGCATTCGTTGATGGAAAGGTACCCATCTGGAAGAAGAACTTCAAGGAAGCTCTTACTATTAGTTTTAGAGTTTATACACTCTACCAGGTTGGAGGAAGTCCATTGGGGGTTATGTCATGTGATACAACTCTTTAAACAGAGTTATGGCACCGGAGGTTTGCACACCTTCATTACAAGCCCTTCCCGAAGCCAGGAAGGTGGTGACAGGGATGCCTGAATTTAGAGATGATCGTGAAGGTATATGTCAAGGTTGTGCCGAAGGGAAGCATACAAGGGGACCATTCCCCTCAAGTGTCACAAAGACAACTGATATCTCGCAGTTGATACATTCTGATTTATCTGGTATGCTACCCGTGAAATCCTTGGGAGGATGTTCCTATTACATGACTTTTACAGATGACTTCTCCCGCAAGACCTAGATATATTTCTTGAAGAAGAAGGACAAACCATTCAAATGGTTTCGCACCTTCAAGGCCTTGGTGGAAATCGAGAAGAGAATTAAAGTTTTGAGGACCGATAATGGGAACGAGTATGAGTCAAATGAGTTCTATAAATTTTGCAGAGAAACTGGTATTAAGAGGGAGACCACAACTGCGTATACTCCTAAGCAAAATGGTGTTGTTGGAAGAAAGAACAGAACCATTGTGTAAGTTGCCCGTGCCATGCTATGTGACCAAGGTCTTCCGAAGTTTCTATGGGGAGAAACTATGAACATTGTTGTGTACATTCAAAATAGATGTCCGCATTCCGCTCTGGACTCTAAAACTCCCAAAGAAGTCTTCTCTAGTAAGAAACCTGGTGTTTCTCGTTTTAGAGTTTTTGGCTGTCCTGTTTACTTTCATGTGTCGAAAGAAAAGAGAAGCAAGCTGAATGCTTCTGGAAAGAAGGGAATGTTTTTGGACTACAGTGAAACTTTGAAGGCATATAGAATCTATGTGCCTGGACAAAGAGAAGTGGTGATATGCCACAATGTCACCTTTGATGAAGATGTTGCCCTCAAGAAAGTCAGAAATCTTCCTAGCTCCAAGGAAGACAAAGAAGATGAAGAAGCAGGGATGCAGGAAGAGTCGAAGGATGAACAGATGCCCGATGTTGAAGGACCTATGGATCCTATTGATCCACCTCCTTCAAATAAGAGAAGACTCTCATGGCTCAGGGATACTCTCACAGATGCCGAGAGACATATTGCCCCAAGGGGGACATTCCGTGAAAGAATGAAGCCGAATAGATACCAAGGGTATCTAGCAGCCATGAGTACAATTGTACAATCTGAGCCTGGATCATTTGAAGAAGTCGTAAAGCATCAAGTTTGGAAGGATGTTATGCACGAAGAATATGAGTCCATTATGAAAAATGATGTCTAGGAAGTGGTCCCAAGACCGGAGGACAAATCTGTTGTCAAATGATAAATCTCTATAAGATCAAGCATGGATCTGATGGTAGTGCTGAAAATTACAAGGCCAGATTTGTTGCCCGAGGCTTCTCTCAAAAGGAAGGCATATATTATGATGATATATTTGCACCTGTGGCCCGTTATACCACCATCTGATTTATCATTGCCCTTGTTGCAACGCATGGATGGAGTCTCCATCAGATGGATGTGAAGACTGCTTTTCTACATGGTTCTATAAAGGAAGAGGTGTATGTGGAGCAACCTCTGGGGGTTGAAGTCCGAGATAGAGACACCTATGTATGCAAGTTGAAGAAAGCCCTCTATGGGTTGAAGTAAGCCCTCAAGGCTTGGAATGAGAGGATAGATAGCTACTTGATGAAGTTGGGCTTCACTCAAAGTAATGTTGATCCAAATCTTTATTTTAAGGTTGATAGAGAAAGGCCTCTCATTCTAGTTCTCTATGTGGACGATCTCTTCCTGACAGGTGTTGACCTTCTCATTCATCAGTGTAAGAGGGAGCTAGCTTTCGAGTTTGAGATGAAATACCTCAGACGGATGCATTACTTCCTAGGCTTGGAGGTCTGGCAGAGGCCAAGCGAGATTTTCCTTTCTCAAGGAAGATATGTCATGAAGCTACTGGAGATATTTGGTATGGTGGATTGTAAGTTTGTGTCGACAGCGATGGAACTCAACTTTAAGAAGTTGTGTAGAAATGTTGTTGGGACCGTGCTAGGAAATCCCACCGAGTATCGACAACTCATGGGGGCCCTGATGTTCCTAGTGAACTCTCGTCCGGACGTATGTTTTACCGTGAACACTTTGAGTCAACATATGGTTGATCCTCATCACATTCACTAGATTGGTGCCAAGAATCTATTGAGATATCTTCAGGGCACAATCAACCATGGGCTGAGATACACTGCGGGAGTTTGAGACTCCATGGATATACTGATGTCGATTGGGCTGGCAGTGTGGTGGATCGCAAGAGCACATATGGATGTTGCTTCACCTTGAGTTCTACTTCGATATCTTGGATGAGCAGGAAGCAGAAGTCAGTGGCTTTGAACACCGCTACGGCCAAATACATTGCAACGAGTATGGCCTGTTGTGAAGTTGTTTGGTTGCAAAAGCTCTTCAGTGAGTTGTTTGAGCATGTGCTAGATACCACCGTTATCCTTTATGATAACCAGAGTGGGATTCGTCTTTCTAAGAATCACGTGTTCCACGATCGATCCAAGCATATTGATATTAGGTACCACTTTATCCGGGATATGGTACAGCGAGGCATCGTAAGGCTCGATCATATAGGAACTGATGAGCAGGTCGCGAATATTCTCACGAAGCCCCTAGGGAAGGTCAAGTTCCTAACCTTCCGTGAGAAGCTTGGAATCGTGGAAAGACCCTATTATGAGGGTCCTACTTGAGTTGGACTATGAGCTCTTGGAGCTCCAGGAGGCTTGGGGATAGCTTCTTTGAGCTATAAGCACACACATGGCTAGGCTTGCTAAACCTTGTTGTGCTTCTACCCCACCGTTATGATATTGAGTTGGTTCACCTCTCTTTGATCTATGCCCCGCACGCATCCTACGCATGGAGTTTCAAACTCATGGGAAGTACCTCTCATTTGACCAATGAGGTGGGAAATGTGGATAGAGACCAATAGTAAGACCGATGGACGTATCGAAGATTGTCATACTCTCTATGTCTAGGATGGCACGTGTCCAACACCTTGATCTCAGATCAAGTATGATGAGGTTCTTACCTCTAAACTGACTTCAAGTCAGTAAACTAACTTCGAGTTAGTATGAGACTCTTTTTGAGTCCAAGAGAGGTTTTAACCTCTAAGCTGACTTCGGGTCAGCTGAGCGTGATGTCTTTGTGACTCACCTTTTGTTCTATTTGCGAACAAGAGCCAGCAAAGCAAGTTATGTCAAGATGCCGAACGATGCTATAGGATGGTACACGATGGTGCTGATCTCTGGATGGCACAGGTGGACAGATGGAGTTCTCCCTAGTTGAAAGGGAGTGTTAATTTTGGGCAACTAGGTCCAAACTCCATGTTGCACCACTCATATGACGATGATCATATTTTTGTTGGATTCCTCTTTCGGAGAGGTGCAAGATTGATCTAAAGATCATCTTGTTTGGATGAGCAGAACATATATTTTTTTTTTTTTCCACACGTGCAAGGTCGACCAGTTTTGTAATGTAGGCTCACAAGCCTAATAGATCACACACCCTCACTGATGGATATAAATTGGAGAGACTTGGAGGTCATTTGATCATCAACTCATCACACATTCTCTCATTGGGATCTGATTGGTTCGATAGCCTTTGGAGGCCTCTTTTCTTCACACGTGCAGAGCTAAAGCTGGGGAAAATTTGCGGATCTATTTAGGGTTGTTTTGTTGTGCATTGACCATGGTCAACCCTTGACCGTTTAACCTCCAATCTTTGCTGGAAATCCGATTTTTGTAGGTTGTAAAGTTGGGCACAAAAATCGAGGAAGGAGCAGTTTGACCGAAGCCCTAAATCTGCAACGTTGACTTTCTGCGTTGACTGTCCTGTGTTGACTTTTCTGCGTTGACTTTGGTTTACCAACGTTGACTTTTGATGAGCTGTCTATGAGGGATGTGTGTGTGACACTTGGAGGGTTGGTTGATCTAAGAAAGTCTTTGCTAGCTGATGCATCCTATTGACTACCATAATGCACACTATCGAATATCTTTGTTGGACAAAAAGAATTATAAAATCTGATCTATATTATTGACTTGTCTTCTGTTAATCTATTATTGTGTTCTATTAGAATTTTACTTTCATGTTTATGTGATCACTAAATTGAATCGGGCCTAAGAAAGATTGAAGTAAATTTGCATTAAGCATAGAACACTCCATGTCTATCTAAATTTAACAAATCATTTTGGAGCCTCTTTTTCATGGTATAATGGATGGATATATTTCGTATTGAATAGTAAGTGTTTTTTCTTGTTGAATATCTTTATGTAAATGTCTAATGCATGGAATCCGTTCTCATAGTGAAGATTTATGCCCTAATTTATTTGACATAAGTATGAAACTGTGATCTTGGGAAGTTTTGCATGTGTTACTCATTGATGATATGAAATGAATGTTCGTAGTGGAGAATTGTTCTAATTTGTCCATGGAACTCCATTAACTTTGTTTAAAGAGGGTAATTAAAAAGTGGCAGCTATGGCTTCTGCTTTTGGCCCCCTTAATTAGCTCACCTAAAGCATATGTGACTCCATACACCCAATGGTCTAGACATTAGTCTCGTCCTTTGGTGGTCAAACTTGGATTTGACCCATAAATTTTCCTTCTTTTCTTTCTTGAATTTCGTCCCCTTGAGGATAAGGAGGCCTCCCTAGGGCTTGATGCGAATTGCATTAAAGAAGAGCTTTTGCAAAACCATTTGGGCAATCTTCTGCGCTGGTGTTTCCTCTAGCTCTCCTCTTGATTCGACGTAATTCTCATGGTGAAATCTCAATATAATTTATGCTCTAGCCATCACATCACATGGGAACCCTCGGTGCTAATCCTTCAACTTGCGGATTCTCTAAAGGCTTGAGTGTTAATTTTAGATAACCATGGTATGTTCTATGCTTAATGCAGTTTACTTCAATCTTTCTTCTTATTAGCCCAATACAATTTCAGATAAGCAATCACATAATCATTGAAAGTAAATGTTGATAGAACATAAAATAAATCAACAGAAGACAAGCCAATATAAGATACAAGAATTTGTAATTCTTCTTATTCAGCAAAGATAGAGAAAAATGTTTGTTACAGGAGTCAACAGGATGCCCTAGCCAGCAAAGACTTTGCTGGTCAAACCAGCCCTTCAACCTCCAAATATGTTCAATCAAACTCATACAATTTCAGCCTTCCTTTAGTGTCACACATACCCAAACATCAGCTCCCAAAATAGTTAGCGCAAGTCAAAAACCCTGTGGTCAAAGACAATCAACACTGCGGTCAAGGTCAACGCTTTGCCTCGATTTTTGTGCCCTCCAATGCGGCCTTCCAAAATCGAAAATTTTGGGCATAAAACACAGTCAAACTTCAAGGGTTGACCCACGATCAATGTTGGTCAACGCTCCAAAAAAGGCCCTAAAACAGTCAGCAGATTTCAGCTTCTAAATTCACACGTGGGAGAGAGAGAAGCCTCTTGAAGGTTGTACGAACCAATTAGATGAGGGAGAATGTGTGAGATGAGTTGATGAGCAAATGAGCATCAAGTCTCTCCAATTTATATCCATCAATGAGGGTGTGTGACACATCTTTTGGGGCTTCTGAGCCTACATTACAATTCTGGCCGACCTTCACAATTTGCACCTGTGTGGAAAATAAATTCAAAATATAAGTTCTGCTCATCCAAACAAGATGATCCTTAGATCAATATTGCACCTCTCCGAAAGAGGAATCCAACAAAAATATCATCTCCATCATATGAGCAATGCAACATGGAGTTTGGATCTAGTTGCCCAAAATTAACACTCCCTCTCAACTAGGGAGAACTCCATCTGTCCACCTGTGCAATCCTGTCATCCTGCTGTAACTGCTTTGTTGGCTCTTCTCTGCAAACGAACAAGAGTGAGTCACAAAGACATCACTCTCCACTGACCCGAAGTCAGTCTAGAGGTAAAAACCTCAACCAGACTCAAGAGTGAGTCACATAGTGACCCGAAGTCATTTTAGAGGTAAGAACCTCATCCAGACTTGATCCCAGACCAAGGTGTTGGACACATCCCATCCTAGACATAGAGAGTACGACAATCCCTAATGCGTCCATCAGTCATACTATCGGTCTCTATCCTCATTTCCCAACGCATTGGCCAAATGAGAGGTACTTCCCATGAGTCCTAGACTCCATGGGTAGGATGCATGTGGGGCATAGATCAAAGAGAGGGTGACCCAGCTCAATATCATAACGGTGGGGAAGAAGCACACCAACAAGGTAAGGCGAACCTTGCCCTGTGGTCCAAGAAGCTATCCCCAGGCCCCCTGGAGCTCGTAGAGCTTATAGTTCAACTCAGGCGAGACCCTCAGGATAGGGTCTATCCACGATACCAAGCTTCTCACGGAAGGTTAAGAATTTGACCTTCCCTGGGGGCTTCATGAGAATATCTGCGACCTACTCACTAGTCACAATGTAATGGAGCCTTACGGCGCCTCGCTGTACCATGTCCCGGACAAAGTGGTACCTAATATCAATATGCTTGGATCGATCGTGAACAAGGGATTCTCAAAAAGACGAATCCCACTTTGGTTATCACAAAGGATAACAGTGGTATCCAGCGCATGTCCAAACAGCTCACTGAAGAACTTTCTCAACCAAACAGCTTCACAACAGGCCATACTCGCTGCAATGTATTCGACCTCAGTGGTGCTCAAGGCAACCAATTTCTACTTCCTGCTCATCCAAGATATCAAAGCAGAACCTAGAGTGAAGCAACATCTAGATGTGCTCTTACGATCCACCACACTATCTGCCCAATCGACATCGATATATCCATGGAGCCTCGTACTCCCAGCAGTGTATCTCAGCCCATGGTTGATTGTGCCCTGAAGATATCTCAAGAGATTCTTGGCACCAATCCAGTGAATGTGATGAGGCTCGACCATGTATTGAATCAATGTGTTCACTGCAAAACATATGTCCGGACATGAGTTCACTAAGAACATCAATTCCCCCACGAGTTGACGATACTCGGTGGGATTTCCCAACTTGGGCCCAGCAACACTCCCACACAACTTAAATTTGAGTTCCATTGGAGTAGTCACGAACTTGCAGTCCACCATCCCAAATCTCTCCAACAGCTTCACGACATATTTTCTTTAAGAAAGGGAAATCTCACCTAGCTTTTGCCAGACCTCCAAGCCTAGGAAATAGTGCATCAGTCCTGGGTCCTTCATCTCAAACTCGGAAGCTAGCTCCCTCTTACATTGATGAATGAGAGGGTCAACAGCTGTCAGGAAGAGATCGTCCATATAGAGAACCAGACTGAGAGGCTTGTCATTATCAACCTTAAAATAAAGGTTTGGATCAGCATCACTTCGAGTGAAGCCCAGCTTCATCAAGTAGCTATCGATCCTCTCATACCAAGCCCTGGGGGCTTGCTTCAACCCATAGACGGCTTTCTTCAACCTGCATTCATATGTGTCTCTATCTTGGACTTCAAACCCCAGAGGTTGTTCCACATAGACCTCTTCCTTGATTGAACCATGTAAAAAGGCAGTCTTCACATCCATTTGATGGAAAATCCATCCTTGCGTTGCAGCAAGGGCAATGATCAATCGGATGGTGGTATAGCAGGCAACAGGTGCAAATGATCATAATCTATGCCTTCCTTTTGAGAGAAGCCTCGGGCAACAAATCTTGCCTTGTACTTTTCAGCACTTCCATCGACTCCATACTTGATCTTGTAGAGCCATTTCAAGGTGACAACAAATTTGTCCTTCGGTCTAGGGACCACATCCTAGACATCATTCTTCATGATCGAATCATATTCCCCGTGCATAGCATCCTTCCAAACTTGATGCTTTACGGCTTGTTCAAAAGTTCCAGGCTCATATTGTACTATAGTACTCATGGCTGCTAGGTACCCTTGGTACCTATTCAGCTTCTTACTTTCACGGAATGTTCCACTTGGAGCAATATGTCTCTCTACATCTTCGAGAGTGTCTCTTAGCCATGAAGGTCTTCTTTTCTTTGAAGAGGGTGGATCTATAGGATCCATCGAACCTTCAACATCGGGCATTCGTTCAACCTTCGGTTCTTCCTGCCTTCCAGCTTCTTCTTCTTCTTTGTCTTCCTTAAGATTTCTAACCTTCCTGAGGGCAACATCTTCATCGAAGGTGACATCATGGCATATCTCCACTTCTCTTTAACCAGGCACAAATTCTATATGCCTTCGAGGTTTCACTATAGCCCACAAACATTCCCTTCTTCCTAGAAGCATCCAGCTTGCTTCTCTTTTCTTTCGACACATGAAAAATAAACGGGACTTCCAAAAACTCTAAAATGAGAGACATCGGGCTTCTTACCAGAGAAGACTTCTTCGGGAGTTTTGGAGTCCAATGCGGAATGTGGGCATCTATTTTGAACATACGCAATGGTGTTGGCAGCTTCTCCCCATAGGAACTTCGGAAGACCTTGATCATAAAGCATGGAACAAGCACCTTCCAAAATGATTCTATTCTTCCTTTCAGCAACACCATTTTGTTTGGGAGTATACATAGTGATGGTCTCCCTCTTAATGCCAGCTTCCCTGCAATAGTCATTGAATTCATTTGACTCATACTCGGTTCCATTATCGGTCCTCAAAATTTTGATCTTCTTCCCTGTTTGATTTTCAACCAAGGCCTTGAAGGTACAAAACAACTTGAATGCTTCGTCCTTCTTTTTCAAAAAGTATATCCAAGTCTTGCGGGAGAAGTCATCTATAAAAGTGATATAGTATAAGCATCCTCCCAAGGATGTTATGGGCAGCATACCAAATAGATCAGAATGTATCAATTGCAAAATATCAGATGTCAAATATTAGATGTCTTCGTGACACTTGAGGGGAATGGTCCCCTTGTATGCTTTCCTTCGGCACAACCCCGACACACACCTTCATGATCATCTTTGAAATCGGGCATCCCTGTCACCACATTCCTTGCTTCGAGAAGGGCTTTGAAATGAAGGTGTGCAAACCTCTGGTGCCATAGCTCGAATTGAAGGGTTGTGTTACATGTCATGGCCCCCAACGAACTTCCTCCAACCTGATAGAGTGTATCAACCCTAAAACCAAGAGTGAACGCTTCTTTGAAGTTCCTCTTCCAAATGTGTACCTTTCCATCGATGAATGCCACCTTGAATCCTTTGTCTTCCATTGTCGAGATAGACACTAGATTCTTCTTCAAGTCATGTACGTACAACACATCTTGCAAGCGGAGGACTTGACCCTGATTTAGATGAAGGGTCTCCCTGTCGCTTTCACGGGATAGGTGGCATTGTCTCCAAGGATAATTTCCAAATTGGTATCCTTTTCAATCAAATCAGAGTGGGCTTCCTTATATCCAGTGAAGTGCCTTGAGGCACCACTATCAATCAACCAATTGTCCAATGTATTGGAAGGAGATGCAGCAGAGAGGGCATATATAAGAATATATTCATTTTTCCTATCAACAACATTAGATTCATCATACCTGGAATTCCTTGACCTCTTGAAAGGTTGCCCATTTCCACTTCGATCAGAGGGAGCCTTCCTCTTTCCTTTGAACCTGTTGTTCCTTTGATTTCCATTCACCCTGAAGTTGTCGTAGTCATCATCTCCGGAAGAGTCCCTTCTATTAGGGCACTCTCTTGTATAGTGGCCAAACTTGTTACAAGTGTAGCATCTTCCTCTTGTTCCTCCTTTGGGACCCACTCTTCCATGATTTTGATTTCTCGGACCAGCATTGTTCCTCTTCTTTACATGAGCGGAGAAGGCATTGGGGTCACTTCTATTCCCATTTGAGGGTTTTTCTCTCCGTCATTCTTATCTCTTCTTGAGTGCATCTCGTCAACAATTCATCAAAATCAGGAATCACGTTATTATTAAGAATTGTAGTATTGAATACATACCAATCTCGGAGGAGTCCTCCAAGAGTAATGAGAGTGGGCTCTCGGTCAGCGATGGCTTCTCCAATAGCTAAGAGATCATTCTTGATTTCAGTGAGCCTCATGAAATATGATTGGATGGAATATCCTTTGCCTTCTTGATCTCCTTTAACTTGTTCTTCAAAAATAGAATTTGATTAGCATTGCTAGCCCTGAACATGCTAACCAACTTATCATACATCTCTTTGGATGTGCCCAACTCGGAGATATAAGCAACCAAGTGCTTATGAATAGAATCCCTGATGATCTTCTTCGCCTTGACTTCCCCTTTCTTGTACTTTGACTTAGTGGCAGCCGGTGCATTTGATGGAGGCTCATTAATCTTCCCCTATACATAATCCATAACATCTTGGTCTTCCAATGTCAAATCCAAAGACATTTTCCAAGCATGATAATTAGACTTGTCTGTCAGCGTATCATCAAATTTGAAACCCTAGTATGATGAGGAGGCCATTGATCTCGGTCCTTGATTTTGCAACTTCTTCGGTGATTGCTTTTCACACTTGCTTGGGCGTTGTCTTCACCTTAGCTCTGATACCATGTTAATTTTAGATAACCATGGTATGTTCTATGCTTAATGCAGTTTACTACAATCTTTCTTCTTATTAGCCCGATTCAATTTCAGATAAGCAATCACATAATCATTGAAAGTAAATGTTGATAGAACATAAAATAGATCAACAGAAGACAAGCCAATATAAGATACAAGAATTTGTAATTCTTCTTATTCAGCAAAGATAGAGCAATATGTTTGTTACAACAGTCAACAAGATGCCCTAGACAGCAAAGACTTTGTTGGTCAAACCAGCCCCTCAACCTCCAAATAGGTTCAGTCAAACTTATACAATTTCAGCCTTTCTTCAGTGTCACGCATACCCAAACATCAGCTCCCAAAATAGTCAACGCAAGTCAAAATCCCTGCGGTCAAAGACATTCAACGTTGTAGTCAACTGCGATCAACGTTGCGATCAAGGTCAACGATTTGACTAGATTTTTGTGCCCTCCAATGCGGCCTTCCAAAATCGAAAATTCTGGGCAAAAAGCATAGTCCAATTTCAAGGGTTGACTCGCAATCAACATTGGTCAACACTCTAGAAAAGGCCCTAAAATGGTCTGCAGATTTCAGCTTCCAGATTCACACATGGGAGAGAGAGAAAAGCCTCTTGAAGGTTGTACAAACCAATCAGATGAGGGAGAATGTGTGAGATGAGTTGATGAGCAAATGAGCATCTAGTCTCTCCAATTTATATCCATCAATGAGGGTGTGTGACACATCTTTTGGGGCTTGTGAGCCTAAATTACAATTCTAGCCGACCTTGACAATTTGCACGTGTGGAAAATAAATTCAAAATATAAATTCTTCTCATCCAAACAAGATAATCCTTAGATCAATCTTGCACCTCTCCGAAAGAGGAATCCAACAAAAATATCATCTCCATCATATGAGTAATGCAACATGGAGTTTGGACCTAGTTGCCCAAAATTAACATTGAGCTTTAGTACTTGTTGAAGTATATCAATCATAGCCTTTTCTCGTCTACCTTGACCTTGGATGAACTTTTATCTCGTTAAATATCTCAACCTTAGGTCTCGGATAGTCTTCCTTTCAAGGAGTGTTTATCGGAAAGTCCTCCTAGCTCCTCCCAAAGCTTGCACTTTCATTGAATCTTTCCATTTAATAAACCACCTTGCCTCACTTCAAATCTATCCTAGGAACATCTATCACAAGTGAGGGATACTGGGACTCCTCCCATCGATGAAAATCAGAGAAGATAAGGGGACATAGGTTGTGGTGACAGTGGACCTTTGTTCCAGGGTGTTGTTGTGCCCTCTAGCTTTATCCTATTTACTAGGCCTACTAGTTTGTGCGACAACAGAACCAATGGTCAGTTCACCCGAAGAAGGGAGGTGGAATAAGGGCTCGTAATGTAAGATGGAAAGCAGTAAGTTTGGGATAGGGATAGATGGGGCTATGTTATCTCAATCATGGCTTCCCGAGTAGTGCCCCTTCCTAAAGCCATGGGCCATTAGGGGAGGTCCCACTGGACTAGGATTGAAAATTAACCCCCCATTTCAGGTGAGGGAACGAGACTACCGCCAAGACCCTTCTTTCTTCCAAGTTACCCCATAATCCATGCCACAATGCCCAAATACAAACAAGCATAAGCACCCAATTGCATAATGAATAAAGTACCTTTTGATCAAAAGCCCACCTTCCAACATGTGCTTTTGATAAATGGGCGAAGAAACATATCACTGATGCAGATGGCGAAGATATGAATGGCACATTGCATCGGCTTACAATGTTGCTCTCAAGGGCTATTGGCTACTGGCTAAAAGAGATGAATAGCAGAAAATTTTCTCCAAGGGGTCACTCACTTTTGGTGGGTACTAGGTGCTTCCTAAAACAAAGCCATTATGCCTCAATCTCCTTTCACCAACCTCAAATAGGAACCCCTCACTCACTTAACGAGTTACTATGTGGTTGTACAAACCACATAAAAGGGCCTCACTACCTGAATAAGAGCCACGCTTGCTTATGTTTATCCTAAGTGCCTAATGGAAACCTCAGAGGATACTTTGCCTCAACAATCTCTTCAATTGGAGCTACAAGAAGATGTCGGTTGCCTTAGATAGATTGTAGAGTAGTTTCATTCTTACTAACTAGACCAAACTGAGTTGCTCACGAAAGAATGTTGTGCCAAAACAAGGAAAATGTTGAAATTTGGTTACCGGAGGACAGGTGGTTCCCTAAGGCTTTGATCTTTGGCATAGGGAAAAGTGTCCAAAAGAATTTAATTTTTCTCCTAAAGTGACTTTCTAAAGTTGTAAAGTCAAATCTAATTTAAAAGTGACTTTAAGTGATAAAGTTACTAAAGTCTAATTTTAAAGTGACTTTAATAAAGTCAATGTAAAATTAGAAAAATAAAGTGACCTTGGAAATAAATGACTAAGTGGGTCTTTATTAAAGTGGGGTGAATTAAAAAAATAGAAAGTGAGATTTAAATGAGCATTTAATCTCAGCCCTAGATCTCAATCTATTTCAGCCATTGGATTTAGGGATTCCCCAAAAGTCACTTAGGGTTAGGTTAAAAGAGAAAAAGGAAGAAAAGGTCATTCATTCTTTCATGAGGAGATTGGGAGAAGGAGAGCAAGAGAGCAAGGGAGATTTCTGAGCAGTGAGGAGAAGGAGGCAGCAGCTTGGCACACATTCCAAGGCAGTATTTCAGCAAGTCCATACAGCAGAGTTGGCACACAGTTCAAGGAAGATTTGGCACGATTTCCAAGGCAGAATCCGTACAACAGCTTTTGGCACGTTTTCCTAGGCAGCTGTACACTTTTCTGGCACAAATTTCGAGGGAGAAGTTTGTTGTTTTTGCTGCACGCAAATCGAGGCAGGCTGTATAGCTTGTCGTTGATTGTTGGAACATAAATCGAGGCAGATTTCCGTACAGCGACATTTAATACAGTTGCACGCATTCCAAGGAGGCCGTACAGCAGCATTTATTGTTGTTCTGCACACAAAAAGAGGTCGTACAACAGAAATTAATGATGTAATTTCTGGGCACATTTTTCAAGGAAATCCGTACAGCATTTATTGTTGGTTCAGTTTTACTGTTTGCACATTTTCCGAGGCAGTGGTTAAGCAAGGAAAACGAGATAAGTTGTAAAAGTTTACTTAATGATTTTTCTGAATATTTCTCTCATTGTAAAAAGCATTTTTCAGAAATAAGGAGGAGCTCTCAAACTGGTTTTCCCCAAGAGTTGTAGGGGGTTTTTCCAGGGTCACCTTGACCAAAAATCACTGTGTTATAATGTGTTGAATCG